>CAJZCY010000003.1:33695000-34070000 GCA_914969975.1 Anopheles atroparvus | reverse complement strand
TTAGTGGCGAGGAGGAAAATATACCTCCTCTTCCGTGCGAGCTGGACGGTTTGGACGACCACTGCTGGCCGGGGCGCGTCTAATGGCCGGTAATGGGCCGGCGGAACCGAACCAGCGCTGTTGGGAGGACAGCGTGATAGCCGTTCCGAGAGGACCGAATCATGCCAGACGTGGACCGAGAAGACCCAAGTGTGCAGGACGGACATCAGAGGTCGATCAGACTCGGGGGCTCGGGAGCACGAAGGCAACACACCACGACGACCGAAGGGCTTGGCGTCTGGCAGTGTGGTTTAATTTTTAATTAGGTGTCATGTTTTGATATTCATTAACACTTTTTTTTGTTTTGGCCCGTGGCGGGTTCGGCCGCCTGTCGCAGGGCTTAGTGTGTGTGTCTGTCCCACTGACCGAGGCATCTGCGACCACATCAGCTGTCACGCACCGTCTGGTAACGACGACCGGCGACAGCCAGGGATCATCGCAATCACTGACTTCTGTCGGACTATCGGACAGTAATGGTTGAATTGTCAACGTCATTCCGGAAAGGTAACGCCCAGCGGGATTATTAGATCGAGCCCACGGCCGGGACGATATTAATAATGTAAAAACGAGCTTTGGTGATTGATACAAATTGGGTATTCGGTTACATGGATCAATCTAACAATAAAAAGAGCGGGGCTCATAAACAACACCTTACATTTTCATTGAGGAAACGGAAAGAATAAACCTCGATCGAAAAATAATTCAAATGACTGTATTTAATCGATAGAGGACCAGTAAACTAAACATTATTTTCGCTTTTCATTTCTTTAATGAAGGAAAGGTCAGCTCTTCATTTTCAGGTCTACTGAAAAAAGGTTGAAAATGAAATGAAACTGCCCTCCATTTGAAACAGATGAATGCCCATAGGATCAATATAATTTACATGAAAGGGTAATTTTTATTGTGATTTTGGAACTATTTCAAGATTGCCAAAATAATGCAGCATTCGCAAATAACTTGAGGGTAAACCTTTGGCACCACCAAGCTAACTTAGCAGTTTTGTTGTGTCGCACAACATTAAGAGGGGTGCGACGACGATGAGGACGAAATAAAATCACGAAATTTATCGTTTAATTCGAACGTGGTCGATGAAAAACTATTTTCTCACCCGTGTTCCCTGGCCTCCTTCTTCGTTTCACGTATTTCCTTCTATACCTATCCCCTCTCTATTACTGATTTGATTTATTTATTCGACAAGAACACGGTCACTATTTATAATCCCGCGAGCGTTCTTTATCGGGGCCCGATTTATTGTTTTTAGCAGCACGGCACGTTGCCGGTTCCGTTGGTGGTGGTTTGTTTTAGAGTGTTTAGATATATACTCCGTCTGCTAAAATTAAACGATAGACGACACGGGCAGGGGCAGCGGCCGCAAGATCACACTTTCTTCCCCACGCGGTTTCGTGAAATGCACAACAACATGACACACGCCGAACGGCACCGTGTTCGTGTTTCCCTTCTACAATCACAAATGATCCACCGGCCGGAAAATACGGAAGAAATCGATCAATCGTCAATCAGCGAGAATCAGCCGTCCCTCAGGGAGCTCTCCCACGTTCGTTTGCCAGCTGCGTCTCAATTGAAGACAGACGTCTTCTACTGCCACCGCTGACAGGTGCGAAAACAATCGTAAGTCAGCTTCATTGTGACTGTTTGCGAAGGTTAAACCATTTGTAAAAAAAAACCTACATTAATTAATCACTTGAATCTTATGGTGTTGACTTTTGAGGCGAAAGTATTCTAGGAACAGGGCAGAAAAAGCACCTTCACTTCAATGCCATCCTTCCCTCACTCTCCTCCCTTATCGTCGATTGTTTGGAAAACCTTGTTCCGGATTTTCCACCTGCACCTGTGTGTTGTGGGGCGAAATGTTTTTGTTTGTTTTTGTTCTTTTTGGTAAGGCAGCCGAAACCCTCCCCCTTCCATCTCTCGTAAACTGCACTTTGGCGGGCCTGCATCCATCTGCATGGCTGCACCAATGCAACGACTATAAATAAAAGTCAAGCGGCTCGAAGAACGTGCTACGACGCCGGTCATCATTCACAGACTGAACCTTTCCCCCCCTACATCCACCCACCCAGCCGAAGGAATGGTAATCAGCGGCGCCTCGAAAGGAAAAAAAAAATTGAATGAGTTTAAGAGGAAACCGACCAAACAAACATTAAACCCGCGATGAGCCGTAGCGCGCGAAGAATTCAAACCGAAACGATAATTATCTTTTGTCGTGTGAGATTTTCACAGTGGTGTGGTTCCTCCGTGGGCGAAGGAGATTGGTGATGAAATAAATGTAAACAAAAAAAAACCCACCTACGCGTGGTGGCCACACGTCCTTCGATCTTGGAGCAGCGAGTAGGACGAAATAAAGGACTATGATAAGTCCGCGGAGCGGAAAAAAACCTAGCTAGGCTTGGCTGATAGATGTTTATTTTGGATAGCGGAACGTCAAACAGCAGTATTGTCTCTCCAGCGAAACATGTTTCCAGGCAATTGTCTATCCGCAGGAAACATGAAGAAGGAAATTTGAAATTAACCTCGGTCCCATCCGGCACAAGGTCGAAGGAGTGCTGCAGGACGGAAGAGAGTTATGGGATTACAAAGGTTATCTCTTTGAAGTCAGATATTTAAAAAAAAAACCATTGGTGACAAAATGGTCCATTTTGTCAAAAGTAATGATTTAATCAACATTGAACAAAGGATCCTTCCTTGAGTTCTTAAGGTTGCTTTCGACCACAAAATGAAGAACTGTTAGTTTTAAATTCAAAGCGTTGCTGAATCGGGAGAAGTCCGATGCGAAAAATAAACTAATTTTGTTTCATGTTTCTGCTTCCCCTTTCCTACCACCAACGTGGCGCATTTACGGATTGCGGAGTGCAACGATTGGGAACGATCAAATAGCGAACACACTTCTTCCTTGACCTTTCTCCACCGTCAAAAGTTGGATGGTTTTGAGGTTCCGCGCAATCCCAATCTCGACGAAACTTTCCGATCTAAACAACAACAACGAACACAGAAGAACTAAAACGGACAAACCTGGCCTGCCGGTCTGCACCTTTCGCTCCTTGGCAACATCCACTCGAGTGACCTTCAACCTGGTTCCGGTGTCAGCGAGTTATAGACCTTCCCCTCCCCCCAACACGAAACCTCGAAAACGCGGGATGATGCGTATGAATGATAAACAAACGCTGAATGTCGTGGCCACGCGTGTTTGTTAGCGTAAGGTTACGGTTACGGTTTGCTTGCACGTGACTCCACCACCAACGGGGGTTGCTGAGCGGGCGTTATACGCCATTCGCGCCTTCTTCAAAATTCGCGCCGTATCACAAGGAGCTCAGATAGATGGAGACGCGCTGGGGGTTGGTAGGGAACACACTCATGAAAACAAACCTCACGGTTGAGTTTGAAGTTAAAAGTTCTTCCCATTGCACTTGTGGCCATGAGAAAGAAGTACGTCCTCGTATAGGAAGGTCTATGGGTGCGTAAGAGTTTCGTAAGGCTCGTGTGCATCCCGGTTATCGCATGTGCTTGCGCTTAGCACTTCCTCACATTTCACTTCCGGTCACTTTCGAGCCCCTGAAAGCATCGTTAAGCCAGCTGGGTACGTTTATGTGTGATTCAGTTTTAATATACTTCTCTTGTTGAAAAATCCAGTTTTTACTTCCCAAAAAAAATCGTCCTGTTGGTTTTGCTTGAACATTGAAGGATTAGCTTGTGCCTCAAAAGTCTAGCTTGCACCTCACACCACAAACTACAAGAGGTTATAAAAAACATTTCCCCTTGTCCCGCGGACCGCCCTTCCCTGCGTAAATGACCGCCCAGGTCGTCGCCGGGTCGTCCCGCTCGATAAGCGCTGGCGCCATCGTCGCTTAATTAAACACACGTTAGGGGTAGGCAGAGGAGGGGGGAAGGCAGGGCTTGGGCTCTAAACGTGGACTGCACCACGCCGATGGCAGGCGCCGATGGGTGGTGGCAACGGAGGAAATGAATGCTTTGACGCAGTACACCACACACCGTTACTACACGAGTGCTCCAAGCCTAGCGTTTGCGCTAAGTCACCAGCACCCCCCCCCCCCCCCCCCCTTTACATTTAGAATATGCATCCATCTCTGATCGTTCGTGTGTAGATGTGTGTTCTGTGAGGTTTTCTTTTAGTGTATTGTTTGAAAGTACAGCTGGCGGTTCGATGCTGCGTCATTAAGTGAATAGGACTTCGCACTATGGGCAACGGTGGCCCCGAAGTGCCGACTAAAACTGGTTACTATACTCAACTGAAAAACGAATGGAACAACAAGAAGGGCGACATCCTATTTAAAATCCAAAAAATACATGTTTGCGACTGACCTCGTCCCAAACCTTTGCAACTGATTGCTGTGTGGATACTTGACGATAATGTTGTGACGGTGTTTATCGCGCCATAATAGTTGACATGTTTTTAAATGGCATGTATGGCGTCGGCAGTGGATTTAAATACTTGCGACCCTGCTTACTGTTTTCATATCTGATCCATGTCAAGTGCATGGTTACCGATAAACAGGCCGCTTAAGAAAGGGTCATTTCCTGGCGCTATAAACAAACAAACAGGATCTATTTCTGACCATCGTTTGCCGTGTTCTAGGGGTACTTCTTGCCATAATTTAATGAGCGAACATCAGCGCCTTGGGAGACAACAAAGGGGTTTGTAAATCCTTTCAAGATTGCGGTGTATCATGTGGTTTAATGATAACATTGTTTGTTGTAAATTATTGATGTTCAGTTCGTACACACGAACGTGTCGCTAAATCCTACCACAATAAACATCTCTCCCTAGACGGCAGACTTTGTAGAGGCTATGAAGTAGTTTTTAATGCAAGCCTTTCCCTTGCTTGTTAATTTATAAGAACGTTGAGCCTGCATTCTCTCTCTGAAAAGGACGTATGGTTAAACTAAGCTCCATTTTCGCCCTCTTGGGGCAGTAATTCTTCCCGGCAGCAACCGGCTGTTGCTCTCATAGTGAGCTTTTTTTCTCCCTAACCGGCCTCTGTCCGCCGAACACACAAATCACAGCCACTTGAGGCCTGCCTGGTGCCTGTAAATGTGATTGCTTGCGCTTGGCGCTCGATTCGTTAAACACTATTTATTTAATCACAGACTCACGACGCGCGAGAAAGAGGGACGAGTCGACCAGAAACACGAGGTGGCTTGATTGTGGGTCCCTACTAGTCAAGTGCAGGGCGAAGGCCGGCAGACGAGTGCGCTTCCACGAGGAGCTCGCTGAGATGGCTTGTCAACAGCTCTGCGATATTTCAAAATGTTACCGATTTTGCATCAATTGCGCAACCGGGCGCGCGTGGATCGTAGAGAGTTTCACTTCTAGCGCTGCGATGTCACTATCCGGCGGTAAAGCAGAGCAGCAAAATAGGATTCCCTTCCCTCACCGCGAGTGCTGTTTACTCTTGTGCGTTCTGTTGAGAGGCCGAAAACATTGGCTCCCTCTTGGCTGTCGCTGCTCCGGCGTGCTCGTCGGTTTAATTCATTAGATCAGAACGTCGTCTACAAGAGTTGAATAAAGGCTTTGCAAGAAAGGCACCAAAACCGAATGTTTGAGCAAGGCAAATGTTGATACATTAATTTCTAACGCACGACAAAAGGGCTTCCTTTTGCTACACAACTTTTTTCCTTTGCAACAAACACACGCGATGGAAGAATTTTTCCATTAGCATAACGGATCAGCGATACGACAAATGTAGGCACTAGACACGCACATTTCGTAGATAGTACTAAGAGAAAAGGGCATCGGAACAAACGATAGTATTAGACGGTTTAGAGTTAGATCCCCCAAAACCCGCAGAAGGAAGTTGCTAGGTCAGCATTGGAACCATTGGAAGTAGATTGTTCCGCTTCCCCCACGATAACAACAGCTTTAAAATTACTATTCTTTAACATTCACAAACAAGATTTCAAATCAATTCATAACATATTTAAATCTGGTAGAATACGGTTTCTGAACAGATCGCATTTTTGGCCACAAAAATTCACGTGGTACAAACGGGGCACGACCAAGTGTACAATCTTGTATACACCGTAGATAACCATCTGCACATTTTTATCAACATTTTATCATTACGTTCAAACGAAAAGCGTTTTGATGATGGCTTCGTGGAAAATTCTCTCTCCCCCGATCCTCCGGAAACCTATCTTCGCAGGTTCCACCGCCACCTGATGCATCCGGGGAAGCGGCGTGTGGACGCGAATGGGTACACAATTTAAATGCAATTGAAACTCCGTTCCATTGTACAGACACGGCTGATGACGCATGTATGTGTGAGTGTGTGTGCTCATCATGCCCGCAGCATATTAATTGATTGGCTCGGCCCTGCAAGCCCGCGCCAGTATACGAGATAGAGCAGGCGAATGGGAGGAAATGACACTTCCGATGAGTCAGCGTGCCCAACCGAATTGTCAGAGAGTGCATCCGAGGATGGAAAGGCACCGAGCCGGAACGTCGCCGGCATTCGACGCGGTTAGCCTTGCTCGCTCAGCTTGCCCGGAGGGAATGGAGCAAGGGTTGGCATACCTTTTTCGGTAACACTGCAGCCAATTTCTCCATGAGTCATTGCTTGCCTCGTGCATAGCCTCATTTCCGATCCATTATGTTCGATCAATGTTTGAAATAAAATTAATTTAAATTTTCCTAGCAATTTAAAAGATGTGTTTTTTTAGTCCTGCATCGCTATGGATTATTATCGGAGGATACTGATCAAGAAAAAAAAAAACAACACCAAACTGTTGTGCAAATATAATGTTGCCAAAACGACCACTTCGTTGGATCCAAAATAAAGAAAGAGATAGTAATAAAAGCAGAATGCTATAAAAAAGATTAAGTTACGGTCGAAAAACAATCATAAAAATTCACATTTGATGATACGATACAGGTTATCTTTTTTGTTGCAAATTCCTTTCCAACCTTTTTAACATGCAAAACAGTGTTCAAGGACATTCCGCCGCACGCGTGGTGGAGCGTTGGATGATAAACTTTAGTGGATGAACCCATTCTTTGATCACCGTTGTCGGGGGCCAGTTAAAAAGCAATTAGTTTTAATTGACCGACCTCATTAAACCGACAAGGGGATGAAGCGGCGGGCCCATATGAACTAGATTTCACAAGGCGACCCCCGAAAATTGTGATGAATGCGTTGGGCGTCACCCGTGTCCATTCGTTTCGGATACAAGCACACCCTTGTATCCCTTCTCTACCACCAAGACCGATGGGACCAAGTTCTTAATGTTGTCCCCAGCAACACAGCACGCCACCATGTTGATACTGCGGCTCCATCTGGATTGCGTAACAGTCGATTCGAAATCTGAATTCAAATAGATTAAGTGCCGCAACGAACGCAAACTACACCCACAGCCCTTTCTCCCCCTACACACCCGTACAAATCTCTCTTTTCCAACTTCATACATTCCCAAAACGCCCGAGAAAAGCATCGACCGGCGAGATTGGTAAGCGATTGGGAGATCGGAGGTATAGACCTCGTTGTCTGCAACCTGCAACTCAGCGACGCGATTTGAATTTGGGCCAACAAATAATCAGCAGCGCTCGAAACGTGTCCAAACATCAATTACGCATACATACACAGAGATGGGCCCTCTTCCTAAACAGATCACCAAACACAACACGAAGCTGGGGACATCAACGTCTCTCGCGCCATGGCATCAATCATTGGCGCCAATTCATCCGTGCTTCTGGCCCATCCTTACTCTCCCATTCTCCCGTTCCTTTTCTATTTATGCCCTCGCGCCAGCTCGGTCGGAAGGTCGGGACAGTTTCGCGAGATAATAAGCCATGAAACGGGTTGCGTTAAGTTTTTTTTGCCTGTCATTTATGTTCACATTGTCTCCGAATGATCGCGACGACATTCTTAGCGCAGGCACGAACGCACAGAAAGAAGTAAAGATTATTTTCTAGAAAATGAAAAACCATTGGAATCGAGACACATATTGATAATGTGAAAGTATTCCCACGCAAAACTAACTTCATTTAAAAAAAGCATTATCAGAGACATTTGACATTTGGCGATACATTTAATTGAGAACAGTGAGCCATGCGAACCTTTGTTTTGCCTTCTATTCTATTATGCTTAAAATTTAGACAGCAGTAATTCTTTTTTGATGATCAACATATAAAAATGTCATGATAGAGATCGAAAAAGTATGCAATTTTCCCCTAGGGGAACAACACTCGACTCCCGCAACAACGTCAACCGAGAAGAAGTAAGTATGGATGACATTTGTATCCGAACAGAATGCGACAATGTACCCCAGATAGCTATTCGGTTGCTACTGCGTAGTATCGCTCCGAGGAGTAGACAAACAGGCCTGCCTGTCTTATATCTGACGTCCGCCACATCCACATCCATACTTCCACACCCTCCCCCCACGTATTTGCGGGGCACCCTTCGCTGTCATCCATTGTACTGTCGCGATTTATTTCGTTTTGCATAAACCGTTATGAGTGCAAGGAACGCCGCCGCGCCACACCGGCTCCAAGGTAAGACAATACATACCCGAGAGTCACAAGCAGAGAAAAAGGAGAATCATAACTAAACTACCAAAAGACGCAGCATGCAGAGTTCGGGAAAGGGACTGGGGATAACTGCGACTTCTTTTCGAGCTTCCTTGACTGGCGCAAAAACGAACGGGTCAAGGATTTGGGCGAGTTGTGATGGGAGCCGCTTGCGTGCGTGCGTACGAAGAGACACAATGTAACGCAACGGCCGAACCACGCGGACAGCGCGTCATCATAGACCCACAACAAGACGGAACAGGTTGTGTGTACGACGTTCAATGCCGCGATGGGGGTCGTCTAGCGGTAATCTGTTTGTTTAGAATAAGCCGTCAGACGGATCAAATCTTTCTCTCTCTCTCTCTCTCTCTATCTCATTTCTCTAACTCCTTCAGAACGGACACACACATAACTACACTCATGTTTGTGACCTACAGGATAAATAAAAATATAAGTTTGTGATGACAGTCCTAACCCGACATGTTTCATGGGTTGTAAATTGGTCAACCGAAAGGATTGCCGTTTGTTGCAAATTAGCTAATTACAACTATCATTCGACACCATTCCTGGCGCATGTGCTACATGGCATCTCATCACTCGTCGGCGGCCCATTGTAGTACACCGAATTCGTCCGGACACCGTTTAGGCGTCGTCACGCTCTTTTGTTCCACACTGGAACGTAAAACGATCGGCCGTGAAGAATGTTAAACGGCGTCGTAAAAGCCTACTTCTGCCAGCTATTGTCCTTTGAGGAGCTGGGATGGGAGAAAGGGGTGGGGGTGTTTGTAGGGAGGTCTCAAAACTCCGAGGAGGGGACACCGGTTACAGCAGCAAACTCCCTTCCCTTTCCCAGCTATGGCTCGGGTTACGCGCATTCCTTTCACCACGGTTATCTCGCGCACTCCTCTTATCACCGGAGTGTCTTTTTGTTCGTCTCCCATTCCGTATCTCGTTGGTGCTTTACCCCCATCTTTTTCTACTCATTTCCTCTCGCCCGGCGGGGCTCTTTTCAATGCTTTGTGGTTTTTTTTCTTTTTTCTGAGAAACGCGCACAATTCCTACGAGTGTATGCTTATCAGCGATTCATAAGTGGGTTGTACAATAGTAAGTAAGCTGTTTGTAGTAGCGATCCTCTTCGCACATACATTCACGTCCGCGAACAGTCGTAACTACACACGCTATAAACGTAAACAATCCATTCATGGACACCACCACTCCACGGGGTAAATGGGAGTTGTGGTACGACACTGGCGTAGCCCTGGTAGATTAAATGACACATGGATTGGTTAGAATGAAGGTAAAGTGACGTGTATTCTACATGTTTGCGTCAACAAACTTTGTCACTGGTGTAAAAAAATAAAAAGTATGCATGAAACAAGACAGATATGTAAAAAACCGATCTACACTTACTTTTTTGCATTAGACAACAGACTGCTAACGTTTTAATTCAAGCTCTCAGAGGAAAACTAAATGAAAGTTTACATTTGATTAAAGTGTGCCGGATTAAAGTACAACATGGAAAAAATCGCAAAATAAGAAGCACTAGTTTTGACAGACAGAAACGGGTCTTTTCTTCCGAGCTCCTAAAAACCAAATTTGCGGGGTAGCGTTGCGCATCATTAATCTAGGGCAGATAAAGAGGAACAAAAAAAGGCCGATTGAGTAGAAAACAATCCGCAACAGCGCAAAACGTTGCAATTTATCGTGAATTATTCATGTACCGGTGCGGACTTGGCTACACGAAACGCGATCGATCGCCGGCAAAGGTTGTGTTGAATCGTCGTATGTAGAAATGACAAATACGACATGGTGGTGATGGGCATATGTTTTGCTCCCATCATGACGCCCTCCTCCATTAGGGTTTGATAGGCCCCCGCTCCAGCATTCTGGAACCGTTTGGCTATGATTCAAATGTGGCAATGCTCTATATGCTTAGTTGCAACGGCTTGGCGGTAACACCGCAAAGAGGCAGGAGGGGGTCTCAAATGTGGAAACATAACACAGTTGGTGGTATAAAAATCGGAAAACGGTAGGTTAAAAAGCGAACCAAGACCTTACCTCTTCCGTGAGTTGCGCATATTTGCCACTCAGTATGATTTGGTTTATGCATAAAATAAGTAAATGACAAAACCGGAGATACCGGATGCGAGTGGTATACGGGAGGGCTAAACGTATGTGCCTCTGCAAGCACCGTATGAGGAAGTATCACGGTGACAACACCCGCTTCGACAACTTGGGTGCAACAGTAACGGCCGCGAGACCATACGGAGTCAGTCGCAGATGTTTTGCTTCCGTCTCGGTATCGGGTTAAAGACGGACGGTATGTGCGACAACACGACAACACCACACGCAGAAATGTGAGATTTCCTTGAATAAGTTTGGACCCACGCGGGCAACAATGTTGTCGCACTTTTGCATAAACGCAATGGCAGTAAGTTTCTACTCTGGTAACTGGAATGTCTGTCCTCTCGTCCAGGCAGCAGCTTGTGGTGGTTTGAAGTAAGATAAAACCCGGGAAAAATAACGAATCAAACTAACGGCAACTCGCCTAGCGCTTGTGAAGCACATTGAACGGTTTGTCTTCAAAGTTATAGGTCACATGCCATCCATCGGGTAGAAAGCGACCAGCACGACAAACATTCATTTACTATCGGAATGAAACATTGTCAGCAAGCGATTCTAATCGCCTTGGTGTAGGCATCGTCCCCCTGTGACCAGCGGGAACTTGAAAACCATTGAAACCGCGAAACCCAACTTGAATAAACATGCTAAAGAAGAGGAGGCAGCAAAAAAAAAAAAGTCCACGCCGAAACCGATGGGATTCGCATAAAATATTTCGCAAATATAAATAAATCTCCACCATTTAATGACGCATGAGTTTGGATGACGGTGGTTTTCGCAGTTTGCGCTCTCATTCTGGGTTTTAGCGAGGGTTTTTTTTTAATGTTTGTGTATCCTTCACCCGCGGTTTCGGTACGGATCATCATTCCCCGAAAGAAGGAGAAGTTCAATATGCTAACAGAGGGTGACGGGGTGCGTGAGAGGGTTGTTCTCGTTTTTGCCTGTCCCTCTCCTCGGCTACCCGTGGTGGTCCGTGTTTTATGTCTCGGTGAGTTTTATGTAGTCGTCTGACACAGTGGTTTCTTCCTGTGAATCAGAAGTCTCAGTCCATTCTATTGGGTTTATCTCTCCTTGGCCATACCTCGGCTCGGATACACATCCAGTCGTATTCGGGGCATAATTTATAGGAATCATATTTTCATCCAGCGCGACACCAAGCACACATACCTGCAAGAAAGAGAAGAACAAAAATTCACGTTAGATGTAGGGCCGCGGTAACATTTACAAAGTGAAAATCGATTACGTTGACCGATCGGATGTCGGATGATCGTTATCCCGTCCCAAAATGCATAACTTTTCCACACCGACCGTTTGCAAAAGGATTAAAATGATTTATTCGTTGCACATAAATTAGGAACCTATTAATGAATTATACGTTCGAGCATCTTATTTCTTCCGCGGAGAGTCGTTGCCCATCAATCTTGAGTTTCATCAATATTGTTTCTTAAATTTCTATCATCGCATACGCGCCCTGTCAGAACGGATTTAGTTTGGAGTGATGAAAGATGTTCAAATTTCGAGGCCCCAAACAACATTTTGGCCGTCGACATCTTCATCAACTCGACTCGAGTGTTTGAAGATCATTTCTAATGGGGTTGCCTGTTGCCACCGCGGGTCAAATAGATGAACAGATCTTTCCACAACGGATCTAGTCCCGAACTCTTGGTCGATGGCTCTTGAAAAATGAAAACTACGCTTAGCGCTCGGCAGAACGAGCTTGAGTAAAAAAGGCAGAACGATGCCGTCGAGGGTTGTTGGGTTCAAGTGTGTTTCATTTGGGGTTGTACATTTTGCGCCACCGTAAGTTGTTGATACGATTGTCTCGTTTTGTCAAAATTTGCCCCAGGTGAATTTATTGGGTTTCTTCTCCTGCTTTCTCGCAGTGCTGACCATCGACCAACGATGCACCTGTCGTTCGGGTGTCTCTACCACCACCTCGAAGACAGTCCACGCGGTTTGGACCGCCACCGTTCTCTCTCGCTCTGATAGTGACCCCGAAATCATGACGGATAGGTGACAAGTTCGTGCTTTTTAACCTGCACGAGATGGATGTACGTTCATGTGAAGGTTACCGATGCAAAGTCACGTCAGCACAGGGTAACTTAAACATTGTCTTCTGGACACGCCATACCGGAAAGGCTGTATTCTCTACGTAAAAAAGTGCTGTTGTTGTTGCGATAGTTATGAAAACTTGTTAATTTTCTCATGATTTAAAGTCGTGTTCAAGGGCAATCGATATGTGAGGATTGTCACACCTATCAACAAGGTACAACCCAAAGTACAACAAGCATGTGGTCTATGGACTCCTGAGTACAAGCTGGAGTACAAATCAGAAGGCGTAAATGTTACGCTTGGCATAAAATTTACAATCATTTCAAACAAACCTTTAAATCTGTGCCAACAGCTAGCACCTGCGCTTTACTGCAATTGAGTTGTCGCAAAGGCTGGTCACAGTTGTCTGTACGCCACAATGACGGCGAGAGTTATTACGCCTCCGTCACGCCGACGACATCCCTGTACCATGGCACGTTCCACTTTAGCCGGATTAACAGACGACGGTGGACAGCTTCAGGCTGGCGACAACGTCGACCAAAGGTGCATTTGTACTTCCTCGACACAAACGGTACCGCGCAAATAACGATAATTACACCCCGTGCGGAGGCGACTTCTTGTGCATGGCTGCTGTTTTAAGAATTATCACCACGGTGACATCGGGCCGGATTTGACGCCGCCCCAAACGCCGCCTTACGACCATGATGCATCATCATCATCATTTTCATCGTTGGGAGTAATAAAAGATATGTGCAATTTAAAACACAAGTGGCGGACGATAGTGCCGTCGGATTCACTTGTCTAACAAGCGTAAAAAAAACTAGCTAAATGTCGTGTCGTCAAAACTACATGCTATAGATGTTTTTCTTTTGTCATACTGTCTCAATTCAAACCTTATTTTACTAACAGTATCGCATTCCGGTTTATTGCAGTGTTTTTTTTTTACTCTCGAAAAGCGAAACTTTAATGACCATTTACAACAGAAGTGGCACGTGCGACTGTCGCTATATAGTAGTTGAAATACTGCTGCTACTACTGCTTACTTGCAGACTGTTCATTTCAGAATCGCTTAATCCCCATTCATTTTCTCAAGCTTCAGCTGCAGGGTTCGTACCAGTTTGTTGTTGCCATCCTCTGCTGGTTCAGTGACTGAATAAATCCACTTTACGATCGCTTTACGAATGCTTTAAAGTAGACTTTCCACCACACTACGGCATCTCGAGTAGGGAGCAATTTTAACGGGCAATTTTCAACATGGGAAACACAAGCGCCTGTCAGCCAACGAACCTGGGCCCGCTTTCCGCTCGAAACAAGGAAGTAAATATGAGTCAAGATGACTAGGACCATGTCGATATAAACATGACAATTTGTTGACGCCCACTAATCCTTTGTCGGTACTGAAATGAATTAGGTGAGTCTGTTAGATGGAAAACCAACTCCAACAACTCATCGGGTTCAAACGGTGTTGTTTAGTATAATTTTCCCATGAACTAACAAGCGGCACACAAAACGGTTTGATGATTTCACCGTGGACCGTGTTGAGTAATTGGCGATAAAGAGGCGAAACGGTTGTCATCACCTCCATCGAGGGCGCAGGATTTGGCATTTCGTTTAAAGCTAAAGCTGGCTTGGAAGATGCAAACACTCTGCGCGCTGGAGGTCAATGACGGAGTTGTTTCCGAACTGAGGAGGGGATGAACTACCTTGAGAGCATGCAACGCAGGAGCCGACTCGACCGACACGTAACCGGTAGTAGCGGTAATATCCAATCGGAACCAGTTTCTGACTAAGCGGTAACGTCGCTGGTGGCTGTGTATAACGAACATTTCGCACTGGAATTCCTCGTCCGTTTGGCTTTCATTGACGAATCGGGGGGCTCAGGGTTTACGACCTATCAACTTGAACGGGGAGTTCACTTCCGCAAATTCCAAAACCAACGCAAGACTACCATACAGAAGGATCCTGGTTGTTGCCTGCAAGTCCACGACCCGGTTTGATCGATCGAAACGAAATGAACCAAGTGTATCGAATCTTACCATCGTTTGCGACGACCATTTGTGGCAACTACCGGTAAGGTTGTTCCGGGGAGTCGAAATCGACCGTGGAAGCTGTTGGCTTCCACATCGAGGCGTCCTATCGCATGTGATCGCAATGATCCACGGTGAGGGAGAAAATCAAATAATGGACTTCCACTGCCATACTGGTTTTGTGCATCATCGATTCTGGATCGTCCGATCGCATGCACCTTTGCAGATCTTTCACTGCATAAGGCAATTACGTGGAGGCGGCCCATTCGGTAGAGCAAGTCTCGTTGCTCCGTCTGGTGGTGCTGATGACGAACGTTCACTCGAGCTAGTCCATGGTCGGATGCCGTTGTGCATGTGATTGTCTTTGCACTTCTCTGTCTCATGGGCACATGTGTAGACACCAACTTGCGATTAACTTAAAGAAACGCACCGGTACCGGATCAAACTTGTCGCGGTGGAGTTCCGCAGCACCAGAAGCGTCTATGGAACAGGTTGGTAGCGGCCAGATCTGGTCTTCTTATGCCACCGGATAGTGAGTCTTATGCCACTGAATTGCTAGTCCGGTTCACCGTATAGTAAGATGTGCGTGTTAAAGACCGCTAAGGGGGGATTGAAATGGGAAGAAATGTTTAAAACGCTATGTACCGAGGAGTTATAAACCTCCAATAACAAGAATTAAAAAACAGTAATGGTCGACTTTCAAAGTTCTATGGAATAGCATTTTTTTAAATAAATCTACAATCAAATTAAGCCACCAGAAATTCATGAGTTATTATGCAATCTTTGGGAATATATCGGCAAGAAGGTTAGTAAGATGATTTTTTAAAAGAAATAAAATCCACCTGCCTAACCACACTCGTCACAGCTGTGACTGTGATACTGATGTGATGTGTATCTTATGCTCACTCGTGCTGCCCAGCTGTTCATCACCACCCCACCCAGAGTTTATCAGCAGTTGGTGCGGAGGCAGTTGGCGCGCGTTAATCAGTAAGGAGGAAAAAAGAAAACGCCTCCATTTATTACACATCATAAATACCACATGGCTGCTGACCTTTTTGGGGAGGGGTTGACGGTGATAATTAAGAGATTGTTCGTTTACTCGAAAAAAAAACAACCAAGGGAATCTCAACCAGTCCAGAGTGGTGTCCGGCCGTGGTTGGAGAAAATAGTTATGAAAAGAAAATATTTATGGAAACAATAAAATAAAATATTGACCGCTTTATGCTGCGCCCATCGGACTCCGCGATAAAATATGATGCGCTGATGCACGAATACACACAGGCACAAGGGCAATGGCCATGGCAATCCTTTACCGATGGTACCAACAATGCACAAGCAATCGGTGGCAAAACCAACTTTTACTTTATTCACCATCTCGATTGAGGGAGGTATAAATTATGCTATTCGTTGCGCTGGTGGGTGCAATTATTTATTGTTTTATTTCCCATCGACGGTTCGGGGTGTGTTTGTGTATATTTTCCTTGCTACCCTAATGATCCATTGAAGCCATACCATAACGGGGCCGACTCCTCTGCAGTAAAATCCGATCGACTCCTAGCGGGATTTTACGACCCAACAGCAAGCGCATCTCAGCCGCGATGTGATACGCGACGCTCTAACACTGCTCTCGATTTGTGGCTGCTGTTCACACTTTCCAAAGCGGTCAATCATGCACTGTTTGTGCGCAGTGAGCCGGTATTACCAGCATCCACTAGTACGTAGAAGAGTACGTCAGCAGTCTGGAGATAAGCAAAGTAGTCTTAGCCAAAAGCAATAATATGACGCCGCGTAGAAATGGCACCTAAAGGCGAGGGAGTTTATCTGCACTGTCGCTGTAAGGTTTATGCTGCGAAAAGATGTACATTTTGCTTTTGGAGAAACCGCGCATCCCTTTGAATAGTATTATTTTATAAGACCGTCTTTCCTTTGCTAGGACAAGGAATCAAACCGATTACAATAATGTAGAGCACTTCCACGCCTCCAAAGGTCCCTCCATTTGCAGGGTTAAACAAAGCCTAGAGAATAATCCTGTCTACAAATGAAATAAAAATGACGATAGACAAAACGCACAAAAAATGGGGCGAAATTATCAATATTTATTTTGTTCCTTGAGAACAAACCATGTGCTCATTAGCATAACCTGGTTAACGCGGGCGACGATGGTCCGGATATTATTCACCTTACCCTTGTCTGGTACAGCCGTGTGCTTTGTGCTTCAACCATCCCCCGGTTTAACACCGTGGCGATTTGTAACCATAACCCTTGCCATCCTTCCCAACAAGGTTGAATCAATAGAGTCGAGTCTTGCCAAGTGGAACAAGCCCACTCGGTTGATAATTATCTCTTGCTGCGCTGAAACAAAAACCGGCCATCGCGATACGGTAGGAGGATGGGATGACGCCTATCGATCCGCACTGGTGTGTTCCTGTGTGTATGGATTACGTACGCGGGAGTGCTTCACAAGAAGGAGCGATGCAGAGGCTGTTAGCAGATTACCACTATTTATAACGGAGCTAATAAGCTGTTTTTCCATCTTCCAACGCATCCCAGAGCTCTAACGTCATCAGCGGCAGCAAGCAGTTAGAACCTGTTCGAGGTCAGGGCCTGATTGGCGAGAGCCCAGATAAAGAAAAGAAAAGTTAAAGCCCTTGTGTCGAAGAGCCTTGAAAGGGTAGCGCAGTTAGCATGCACGTTAACACCGGGGTCTGTGTCAATCGTTCACACACTGTTGCACGAATTGGTGCTGAAACATGAAAACAGTTTCTTATAGCTCCTACTGCAAATTCCTCTGCCCACAACCACCGAAAAGAACACTGGATGCACCATATCGCCGGATGGGCTTTCTGGCCGGAACCGTTCGATTACCAATGGAGGCCTAGCGAAGCCAAATGTCCTGGCACTTTCATAAAGGCCCTTTATGCGCACATGCCAGACAAGAGAAGAAGAAAAAAACTGGTGGAGAAATAAAATCCAATATCAAATGCTACCGTGTCTGTGTCCTTTATGGTTTCAATTTTAGTTTTCTTTCCCCCCTTTCTCTCTCTCTCTCTCTCTCTCTCTCTCTCTCTCTCTCTCTCTCTCTCTCTTGCTTTCCACTTTACTACATGCCAGACACATTTAACAGAATTTCCCTCGGTGTTTCCCAAACCTCCAATCCTCTCTCTGTGGTAGACGACTTTTATTAGCGTTGATGGTTTGCCATTTTTCTCGTTCTAGTACAAATTTTCCTTTTTAGGTGGCCTTAGCCTATCAGCCCAGAAGTACCCTTCTCCACTGCGGCAGCTTCCTGCTTAAGAGGTCTGATGATAGTTTCATGATGTCCCCCCACGGCTTGCCACTCCTCTACAAAAAAGAAGAAGCCAAGCAGATCCAAATGGCCCACCATGCCGTCGGAAAACCGGTGCCAAGAATGGCCATGGAGGAACGAGATCGTAATGAGCGCGTCACAGTCACCATTCCTCTTCCGGAGGCGACTTCACCCCCGCACATTTGTTTCTCCTTAATACGCCGACGGAAGGGACATTTCGAAGCGTTAGGCGTATCCGTGTATTTTGCACTATTTGGCCGACATCCAAGATGTAACCGATGCCCGGACGGACCGGGCCAACGGAGTGGAAATCGCGCCCAAACGCCATCGCAAGGGAATTTTGCCGAAAGTCGTAAAATACACGATAAAAGCAGCGAAAAGAAAAATAAAAAAAAGAACTATACCTCGGAAATGTTATCGAAATGTTTACAGAATCCCTCCTTCAGCGCTGCGACAGCATCTTGCAAGGCACGACTTGGCAGGCGACTGGATGCGACACACTCGGAAAAGAAATGACCAATCAAGCCCCAAACCTCGTCGCTCCGCGGGAGCAAACTAACGCCTAATTGGTGTACGGTTCCGTTTTCTTCATGCGCCCATATTTTGACGTCAGTGTTGCAGAAAAAGTCCTGAGTAGAAACTCGAGACTCCCGTCGCCGAATAGACCTACCGGAGCCGGAAAAGGTTCGCGGAACGCGCGACGTGAGATCATTAATTCGTTCCCCGGTGATGGTTTCTTCGGAAATCGGCACACAATAACAACGGGGGTGGGCAATGCAAATAAACAAATGTTTAGAAAAACAATCGTTCGTGGAAATGGGACGATCATACAATGACGTTCGAAAGTTCACTAGAGATGCCAAGCAAGCGTCCTTTGTAAAACATCATTGGGGAGGGGGAACAGCATCCAGCATAAAACGTTCTTTTATTCTTGTGATTCGTTTCGTCGTACCGCATTGTCCCCTCTGTACCGCCAATATTTACAATCAATATGCAGATGTACAAAACAATCATAGGCTTTCATCATAGCTAAAGGCCGACAGGGCGTAGTGGAGGGAAATAGTTGCAAAAATACAATTTCTCATTCCGTTTGTATTTACCCTACACAGATATACAATAGTGGCAGTGTTTTAGCACAACAAAGAATTCATTGTAGCCGCAGTTTGTGCATTTATGTAAAGAAACGCAATAGGCGAACGGAAGATGGGCGCAACTCTAAGTGAAGAAGCCGGGAGGAACATGTGGCGACGGTTTACAACGCCAGAGAAAGTTGTTAAATGCACCTCCTTCCGCCACCATAAACGATATCGCGCCATTGAATGCTGCTGCCTGCTTGCCTTTCTCGCCCAGTCACTTAAAACCATCATCTTCTTGACTTTTCCTCCACCACCACTCTGTGGCTCTCCACTCTATTCGTTCAACCGCGCTTCGTTTCGCCATCCCGCCGCAACCGAACGAATCAAGGCGAACAGAGTTCACGAGGGAGTCAGCGACCATCAAAAGTCCACCCCTTTCTACCCCGCCTGGTTTTAGCACCCAAAGTCCACAAAAGTGCATCATGTGTCCGCGGCGTCCGAGCCATTTGTGTTTCGTCACAGGCTCGCCCCGCCGTCCGGCCGTCGGCCGCACAAGAAAAGGAAAATCGAACGTGCACAAGAAATAGAAATGGATAGCATCCGTCGAACCTGTCGAAGCGGAAAGCAATTCCATGGCCTTGACTTGCCACTCGGCAGGCCAACCGCCCAACGAAAGAAGGGGGCGGGAATTGCGGCGCCGAACGTGATGTGGCGGTGAAGGGTTGAGTAGCGCGGGAGGGTTTTTGGCTATTTTTAAACCCTAACAACGAAATAGTGAGCGGCAGATAATGTCGATCTCTCCTACAACTATCGGGCTAAAAAAAGCAGTAGGTAGGCGGCCGTCACTACGAAAGGGTGCATGTTTGCTAAATACGGTGCCACAGGATGTGTTGTTCCTTCGGAAGCTCTTCCACCGTACTCCACGCTCTGCCCCATTCAGGAGAAAGTCTTTCTACCAAGCTATAGAAGACAAAGTTCCCGACGAGTATCATGAGTGATCCCCGTTTGACATGGTCTCTCTCCTCACGTTTACTGAACATTGATGATGTGCCATCGAACCACACATGTCCATTTTCAGCCAACGTTGAACTGACCACGGCACAACAAAACACTTAAGCTCCGTTTTTTTTTCCTCAAAAAGAAGGCTTTCACCCATCGAAAGGATTCAAAAGGGGGATTTTAAAACAAGATTTGTAATACTATCGTACATCGGCAGATTCTTGCAATTTCCAGAATACGTTGCAACGTAAAAGTAACAAACAAAATAGAGTGATGATAATAATTAAGCCATCTATTAAATCTTCGATGATAGATTCAACTGGAAACATTTAGTTTTGTTAGGAACATTATTACGTCAAATGCGTACATAATGATTTATGACTTTAAATTGTGCGAATGCCGGGAAAACTAATGCCATCGCCTCTAACAGGTCGTTATGCCACCGGCGAGAGTTCAAGGATGAATCACAACCTTCCTTTCCTTGCGCAACATGCATACTTTTGCCGTAGTCTTTCCTCGGAGACATTTCCAGCGCATGTAAATGGAATGGGACGATCACCGCACCACACACAACGAAGAAAAAGACACCGCGTTGGAAGGAGATTTTTCATATGGCTGCCATAAATTTCCATCATGTAAGGAAAATTAATTTGTGAAACAAAGAAAGCCGTTGCCATTGCAGCAGAAGCGATGGGAGGAACTAACGTGGCTCGATGCAGCAGTGCGTTCGGCGATGCAGGGGGGTCATTTGTTTTAGTGTTCCTGTATCACCCAATGTGTTCCCCGTGGATGTCTTGATCTTGGAAACAGGAAGGCTGGCTTGGAAATGTTTGCCCGGGTCGGGCAGTCCCTGTGACCTGCGAAAGAAGTGAGTCTCACGTGTGTGCGTTCGCAAGAACCACTCTTCGGCCGATGGGCCGAAGAATGGGACGCGATTCGCTTGCTTTGTGCCGCGGTTGTATCCAACCGTAGACAGACGGCAGAAGAAACATTGGCGCTAGTGTGCCTGCGACGCACCGGTTTGCCAGACACCACGAGTTCTTCTCGCCAACCGGCAGCCTTCCACCGCTGCCACATCCTGCCATGCTCGATGCTGATTTGGGACTATTTTTAGAAAGGTCTGTGTGTCCATGGGTTACACTCTGGCAGGCCGAACGCACCGGCACCGCGTAGGAGAGAGCGTAGCGAGACACGCCACGCAGCCAGAAACCGTGCGACATCATTACGGGATCGTACGGATCAACCGTAGGCCTTCCCAACAACAACCTGAGGAAGTCGCTGTCGGCGGTCGGGTGGATAGGCGAGGTGTCGGTTTCATGCAAAATTTACGTTCCCAAAACATAAACCCTCGTCGTCGTTCGGTGGCGTTGGTGCGGAGGTGTCTAGCATGCGCGCCACCATTCGCACCTTTCGGGAAGCCTTCTGCTACGGACTACGGACTTGTAAGGAGTGGAAACCGAAGACCATGACCATGGGGGGTGGTAGGAATGGGGTGACATATTCGAAATTTTACAGCCACCATTATTGGTCTATTAAACGCTCTGGCTCGCCGTTTGATGAAGGCATAAGGGGATATTTATAGGGGTTTACTAGCTCCTATTAGCAATGGTCAGTCTGCCATCGGTTAGGTAGGTGCCTAGCATTTCAAGACGATGGGGTATAGAGAATGAAAAGCAGAAGGTGATGGAAGAAGATGTGGCCATCATATGCACCAGGGGCATCTTACTTCCCCACTGCACATGCCTGCGTCGGTGCAACAATGTAAGATTCAACAGGGACACAACTTTTTTCTCTCGCTAGCCACTCGGGCTGTTTTCTCCCTCAAAAGATGATGGCGTGGTGTATCTCGACCGGCTGCGTTTGCCAACCGAACAGTGGTATGCACGTCCATCGACCTATTCCTTCTTCCCAGACATTCCTTTGCTGACAGCTAAGCAGCGGCCCAAGCGCCGCATTGCTCGGGGACGTTCCGCAATCTTCAAGTGCCATTTATGCATACAAATTCAATCGCCCCGCGAGGCGGACGATTCTTGAAGTGACGCCAACTACTGGCGCGGCACAAACAAGAGAGCTTCGGGGAGGCAGTTGAAGTCTGGACTCCTGCATCGTTGCTCTGGACTATGCTGGGGGGAGACT
Source organism: Anopheles atroparvus (assembly GCA_914969975.1). Lineage (NCBI taxonomy): Eukaryota > Metazoa > Arthropoda > Insecta > Diptera > Culicidae > Anopheles > Anopheles atroparvus. Next base: position 34,047,701 of record CAJZCY010000003.1, on the reverse strand, counting down.
CCTCGTCGCGTAGTTTGGGACAACAATTCGTGTAGCGGCGCAGCGATGGAAATGGCGAGCGTTTGCGATGTTTATAAATCACTCATTGGGTGCATTTTTACGCCTACGGCATATGATCGCGGAGACCGTGTAAGGTGCCCGTGTAACAGCAACGCGAAGCGGCCAATGCTTGCGCTGGTGGTGCGCGTTTCAAGTTGACGACAGAGCCGGGCGCGAGGCTGAAAGCATTGAACAGGAAAAACCAGACCGCGAAAAATGTGCCCGCCGGTCCCGGAACGGCAGTCAGGGGGGGACGGTTTCGATTTAATATGCTTCTCCGTTTCTGGAGTAGGCAACGAGTCCCTCTTACACTCGCACAAACCTCCTTCAAGCGTTTCACACGCTCCCATGGCACTTGCACCGAACGGGATGCAAGTAGGACGCATTCCCACGTCCATCCCATGGCGATACGGTAAGGAAAGCCTGCGATGGCGATAGACTTCTCCGAAGGGACCGTCGTCTCGCGAGCGCAATAAACCTTTTTATTTACGACCATCTTTAGCCGCTCCGTTTCCCGGTGGCTTCCCAGTGGAGCCGGCTTGCAGCACACACCATTGTGTTACGGAAAAAGATGCCTCGGATAGGATGCAAGCTATTTCCCATCTCCTTATCAGGAGCTTAATGTGATGCACACAATCACCTGTGCAACCCTCAAGGGAAGGTTTTCCAATGAGCGTGTGGGGCCATTCTCGTCGTTTGTCAACCCCACACGGACCTAGCAAGTAATCCCTGACAAGATGTTTCCGTTTCGCGTTTCAATGTCTCTTCGACTTTCAGGAACGGGAAGCGTTTCAATGTCTCTTCGCATCCAGAGAATTGCGAACTCGTTATTGCATTGTAAAATCCACGTCACTCCGTCGTAAAGAAAGGAAAATTGCCATCGCAAACTTACGCTTCACTTCACAGTTGGCAGATGCTTAATTATTCATATTGCATAAGAACACATCTCCGAGTAAAGTTGCTTCCACTGCGAAAGAAAGATCCAGCTGTATGCCATTTACTTTCCTGGTGGGGATGATTAGAATCAGTTGATATGATGATATGAAATGATATTATGAACAATCTCTAACTGTATCAAGTTAGCCTAAGCTACAACACTTTTTGGCAAAATGACATAAGTTTCGCAAATAACCCTCCTTTGTTCAAAGCGGAGTTAGGAAACCTTCAGTAATGCAGCTGTTAATGCAGCCAAGCCCTTCAATAAGCCGAGAGCGAACAAATGTACGTGACTTCTCGGTAAAACCCGTGAACGCTGCAACCATCAACGGCAACGTCTTCGCTCTTGATCATCAATCGATGACATCATGGAGAGGAAAGCAAAGATGTAAATCTTTGCGCAAATTACACTGCAGACCCTTGGACTGGTTTACCTAAGCTTTGGAGTGAAGGATATGCAACGGCATTTGTCGTAAGAGCGTCTGCTGCAGTAAAGGGCATGTAATCGTGGGGATAACATTCGGGTAATCGAATTTTTCTTTTCTTTGTAGCAACAGATTGGTCTTGCATCGAGGAGTGGCATCGAACAGGCAAAACGTTGTGCAATGCAGATGCAGCACACTCCAACCAATCGGTGACGGTGGAGTTCATCGCCATCGTTTTTCCTTTCGAAACATCCAAAAATGGGGTAACACTCTCACTGCTGGAATCGGTGCGACCGGAAATAATTCACTTGCCTCCTTCCCATCGAAGAGCCAACGCATTTAATGGCTCCTCTCGCCACTTCTTGCGTCGTAAATTTTATCGAACACATTCGTATTCGTATGCACTCCTGCAGTCCCGAGAAGCCACCGAACGACAAATTCAAGGGACCGAGGCCTAACTCTACTTCTTGTCGCACGTTTTTGCCTTGCGCTTGCCGATGCGAAGGATGTGACAATTAGCGCTTTAATTTATGGTTTAATTGGACGTGTTTTCATTTGAATAGCTTGCGCAAAACCGCTTCCACGCTCACCGACCCGAGGCGGCCGAGCGGGAGATAGCAACCGTGGCTTTGCGACCGATGAACCTTCTGGGGAAGTTACGCCGCTGTTGGACTGTATTTTCTACCGGAAATCCTTAGCCATGAATCACGACGAAAAAAGCTTCACTCTTTTTTTGTCTGCAAACATTCGATGGATTTGCTTGCTAATTTGCAAGCTGTCCCCCACCTCGAGCGATGCGTCAAGCGAACGAAATCAAACCGACGGCGGAACAGAAATGGAACAAAAACATGGAGTTCGGGCCACGTGTTCACAAGAGGCAGATTCGACCCGGCAAATCTATCCTCCTGCTAGTGTGCACACATTTTTCAGTGTCCGGCGCCCAAAGGCTGGCGGAAATGTTTCGCATAGTTTAGAGCTTATAAATCACCGCTAGTCGTCATGCTTATCTGGACAAAAATAGCCCTCCCAGCCTTGTTAAGGAGATGATAGAGTGACAATGCGGGTAAATAGAATGATTGACCCTGGAGTGGGCCTACCGACGCCGATGAAAAGGCAGATTGTTGGATAATGTCGCGAAATTGAACCAAATGTAGCCAGCACGGACACAAGAAAAATGCGGAACAAGCGAGCAAGCTTTGTGCAGATTTATTGTAACATTATACAAACAAATAACCAGTGAAATTAAATAAAAAGATGGCGCACATAACTGAACCTTCCATTTCTTGTCACATTATTAGTCCCGCGCAAATATAATGTTTATAGAAGACCTGGTCTAGCTGCTTTTATTCCTTCAATTTATTTTCTGACAAGTGATTCGGCCACAAAAGAAGATTGGCACACCCTACATACTCCAGCTAGCCACACTCGGTTAGGCAATAGACGGTGTGGAGAATTGTGATAGGAGGATTTGCTCTTCAGCATTGTAGTACGGTGATGCAATTTCTTCACGACTTGACCACAAAGACGAAGAAAGCCGTCTTTTGTAGAATCCTTTTTTCAGCTGGTCTTTTCCTCGCGAGACTCCGCTTCGCCGCCTGCCCAGTACGAATAGGCACGTGCTTGCCTCCACTGGCCAGGGAAAGGTCAAATTAATTTTGCAAAACCGAGAAAGAAACCGAGGCCGAAGAATTGCGCACACAAGTGAGTGCACGCGAAACACGCCAACGTCGGATGATTATCGTTAACTCTTTGTTCCGCTTGAATGGACCGCCGGCTCGATTAAAGATTTCGCCGGTTGGGAACCATCCAGCCGCCATTGGGCAAAACCGCAGTCGCAGCAGGTTGGGTTGGCAAATCCCGCGATGGCGTCTTTCTTCACCGATGAACTGATTGGCACACCGAGCTGGTGAGATAAGCCCGGTCACCCATCCCACAGAGTCTATTTGTCTGGCCGTGTCTCTTGATGTAGTGTGCTGTAGTTACCAAATAAAAAAAAATCCTAGGATTGCATCTAGGACTTTTCTTATTTCGCAACTCCTTGAACTGTCATTGCAATTTTTGGCGAATGTCAAATCTAGAATAATTTAATCAAAATTTTATTAAATCAACCCAACCCAATTTCCCAAACAATTATTGGTAAACATTCTTCAAGTACCAACAGGAAGGGACAAAAGCGCTCACGCATGTGCTTCCATTTATTTACTGTTTTCACCCTTCGCACCTACCTCTTCTTTGCGTTTCAGCCATCTTCCGCAGGGACTTTCCTCTAGAATTTCACTTTCATCCTCCGAATCCTCACCGCTCTCTCTAGGGGACCTGTTGTGCTCGGTATCGTTGTTACTGGAACGACTACCCGGCATGGCAGAACAGAAGCAACTTGGGAAAAAATATTCGGTCGACCTCCGGGTGTCGAGGATATTTTAATTAGTACCTGCAACGAGAGAGAAAAAGCGAGAGAATAAGAGTAACGTGAATGTGGCAAGCGACATGCAGTAAGAAGCGTCCAATCCAATTAGTGCATGCCAACTGTTTGATCGAAGATAGCAGGGAGGAGGAAGACGATCACAGGAGAACGGAACTCGAAATGGCAATCGTCGTGGAATGGAGATGACGTTTGGCGATGGAGCACGCAGTAGTCACCACTGAGGGAACCGATATAAGTGATGAACGTGAACTTGACCTTCATCCATTTTAAACTGTGTCCCAGGTCCCACTTCCTTAATGTCGAAGATGAAACCTTTATTTGTTGTAAGTTCTAATGATTCTACTGACGAGAACGTCCTCCGTTGTTATTTTCGTTCAGCATGGGAAAGCACAAAGAACAAAATGCCAGAAACTTATTCATGTTGCTTTCAAACGAAAGCAAACATAGTCTACGGAGGTCTCTAATGTACCACGGCTGGTTGCAAGGTTCTGCATCGTTGAATGCCATTCGTGCTGCTGAATTATTAGTTTGTTTACCGCCGTGCAAGGTGCATGTTCTATAGAATTTCGGAAACTTTCTTTTTATCTATCTATGGATTGTACATCTGCTTCGTAAAATATGGACAGTCCGTGAGTCACGCAGTTAAAACGTAGCGCACGTCGTCTTCCGCGGAACACTCTTCGACCTGATTTGGCACATGCCGCCACTCTACATGGTCAACTGCCCATGTTCGCGTTCGCCCTCCCCACAAGCACATTAGAAGCGTATGCACGATCTATGGAAAATTAATTACTACTGCTAAATGATAGCTGGCATCCATGTGACGCAGTGTAGTAGCACGAGCCAGGGCGTGTTCTGTCGACGGAGCGAAGTTACTGTTGTTCTTTCTACCTTTGTTGAGGTCATAAAAATCTCGGCTTCGCATCTGCGAGATTTTATCGTCTCGGATTACAGTGCTGTAATATAAATTCTAACAAGTGCTCTCAATAGAAATGCTTCTGAGCACGGGGCCGTCAAACAAGAATCAGTTTCCAACTAAAGGATCACTAGAGGGCAATTTGACACAACACCGACTAGCAGCAGCATAGAACATGCAGCCACACACTAATTTGGCTACCTGAAATCTAAATGAATAGGGAGCTGGACGCGATCACAAGTTTTCTTCCCGCACAACAAGCGACACGACGGACGGTTAATCGTTTGACGATGAAAGGATAGGGATAAAAAACGAGGTATTCATGTCGCAGCGGTTTCACGTTTCACAACGCCATCATCATCACGCGGCGAAGGAGGCATTATGGTTGGGAAGATGTTCAAAGAGTTGCACAGCCAGGACGAGGGTAACTGCAAAGAACCGTTCGCAACGAGAAAACGCACGACGGGGACTGGAGTGAGCGGTGGTGATTTCGAACTGCGCGTACGCCGAACTGCTCGTCCGTAACCGTGCGAACGCATTTACGCATTTAACGTGATTTATTAGAGGTCATCGGAATCTGCCGGCGTGTTTGCCAGTGCGAGAAGTTAACGCAGTCCCAGCCGAGATGGGCGACCGCCGTCTGCGAATGGTCTCGCCATCCATTTCCATCCATCCATCCATTTTCCATAAACCGGAACAGATGTTACGGAGTTTCTTGGGCGGAAGTAGATGGGCTAGCAGGCAAACAACGCTACAGACAACCGTTTCGATTCTGATCCGAATGGATGTTTGCCAAACGTGTCTGTCGATAGAAACCATAGGTCTATGAATAAACTCCTAATGAAACTTAAAGAAGGATAAATCATTCAAGATATGCTAATCGTATCTTATGGAGTATTAGAGCGAATGATTCTTAATATTTTCAAATAGGTTAGATAGGTTATACATAGGTCAGTTCAGAATCAATCAGGTCAGTTCAGGGTCAGGTCAGAATAATAGGCTAGAAGTAATAAAGTGAGGTAAGCTTTTTGCATGAAACCTTTATTTCTTACACCTTGGGAGACCTGTATCGTAAGAGCATTACTATACTAGAGGCACAGGAAAGGCATTGTGTCGTGTTCAATGAGACCAACTCAATATTCAACAGATTAGTCATGGCTACATGACAAAATGTTTATGTTTTTTTTTTTCCTGTGGACTGATCCAGATAAGGTTCAACGGTACATTTAAAGAAAACCAACACATTTTCCAACGATCCAAGTTGATTCACTTGACACGGGTGCACCGTGTGTTTTAAGTGGCAGAAGCACCCATCCGGGTTCGTGACTAACCATGCCGGCCACATCCGACTCCGAAAGTGTGAAACATTATATTTTGTTTTTCAAGTTGTAATACTTAGATGACCCCTAAGGTGACCGGCCACGGACGGTAGGAAGGAAAAGCGTGCGATACTGTGAGCAACCTACATTTTGGTAGTTATTTTGCGCATGCGCCACCGCGTTGAGGCCCGCTGGTAACAAACTAAAATGATAATTTGCAAAATGTTGCGGCCCATTGTCAGCCAAGGGGACGAGAGGGGGGAATGGATGAGGAGGTCGAGGATGGGGGCGCCCTGGCTACTCGCAGCCATCAATCAGTGGCGATGCGGTGTCGAACCATGACGTCCTTGGAATGTCACGTAGTTTTTACGGTCCTGTTGGATGAAGGAGGCATCTTGTTATAGACAATAAGACCAAAGCGACGAGCCGTGGTTCATGATGCAAGTGCGTCTCATTTCGACACGTAGCAGCACGTAGAGTTTGTTCGGATGGGGACATAAAATGTTGCTCCCTCGGAAAATTCTACTACGCAGATATTATTTTTAGTGCCTTTCTTGCGGACTTCGATTCACCATTACCGAAGAACAGCGAATGCTTTAAACATTGGCATAACTAATTTACAAGCTAACTTCTTCCCTGGCACAGGGAGCAGAAATTGCTCAACCCGAGCGATGCTGTTGCACAGATTTAACAGCGTTACATTCCTCTAAACTAAACAACGTTGGAGAATTTAATGATGAATGGATGAAAATTCGCAATTCAATAAACGCTACGGCATCTCATTGGTGGAGTGAATTATTCCACGGTCGGGAGAAGTATTATGGCCGATGAAAACGAAATAAAATCCTCCACCCCCCATGTCCTCTCCTGCTTTAAATGTAGTTTTTACACTGCCCAGTGTCAGGTCAGTGTTATGTTAGACGAATTTGGATTTTTATGAGTTTTGCACATGCCTTCGAACAACGACGCATCGGAACGACGATGCCACCCAGGAAGTGTTTCTTTTTTTTCTTGTTTAAATGAGGCATGACGACAGCAAAACCTAATCCGACTTCAAGCCAGTGTGATTTTTCAGGCAGAACATTTGGGCGCCGCTTTGGAATTAGTGCGATCGGTATCTAAACTCTAGGCTGTCCGCTATCGAATGAATGTGCGCTTTATGATTCCAAGAACTGATTTAATGTAGATTGTGAAATCCATCGAAAAACCACGAAGAAGTTATCCAACCCACTCCGCACACCATAAAATCGCTCGCGCACCGGAAAAAAGGGAACAAGAAGAAGAAGGCTTTTCGACAGCTACTAACGCGCAAACTGACGGGGGAAATAATAAATTTGGAAAGTCCACCCCTCATTAGCCGCACGCTCCCGGGCCATGAAAACGAAAGTCCACCACCATCGGGTGCAGCAACGCCGCGAGCAGAGCTGGCAAATGGTTTGAAATGCATTTTCGGGGAGCAAAAAAAAAAAAGAACCGGACAATGATCATTTGTCGGACGAACGAAGGCGCAACGGCTTTGGTGACTTTCCAAAGGGAAAGTGTCAAAACGATGGGTTTTGGCAGTGTGCACCGCCGAATAAACGGGCAAACGAAACGACACCCGGCGTCACCGTGGGGGCCATGCACGCGATATTAGATGTGTACCACCACATCATGCGATGTGGAAAACGGGTGTGCAAAACGAGACAATCCAGGAAGCATTCTGCAATCATCTGCACTCTGGCAATGGAGCGAACGCGAATGTGTGACGCTGTTTTTTTTTTCTTTTTCAGTCGCCTTCATTTCGGACCCAAAGCCAAACGCGTGGTGCTATGATGCAAACTTAGCGGACTCCTAAGCTTTTTTGGCTGAACGATGCTTGCGAAAAAGCCATGCGAGATGTTGGACAATTTTGAAAACTTTAATATCACCCGTTTTGCCTTGGAACGGGAAGTAAGACATTTTAATTCCTTGTATTTCAAGCAGATAATGCCAGTCAAAATAAGATCAAAAGCACTAGCGTTGCCCAATATTTTTGTAGTTTATAAAACAAATTATAATCAACCTAAGAAAACGATCCATCGCGCAACGAGGAGCACGAATAAGCGCATGTGCAGGATGCTAATCGGAAAACGTGTCATAGGAGCGTCTAGCAAACGCAGCGGCAGGATGTTGTTGGTAGCCTGCAAACGGTTCCACATTAGTTATGGATATTTTTGGCACACTAAACGGTCGCTGAAACCGCTGAACCGCAAGAAAGATGAACTGCACATAAACGGCGTTGCCCGCCACCTTTGTCCAAGGCAGGAGAAGGAGGTTGGCAGGCAGTGTGGATCTATTTCTGGACAAGCGTGGCAGCGACTAATTGATAAAATATGACAGCTTAATTGTGATTAAGCGGTCGCACAACACCGACCGCTGGCCGACCACCTTCGACCAACCCGACCTGCTCGCGGATCTTGCGTTTCATCAATATGTTTTCCACGGTGAACACACAAACACGCACCCGGCCCGGGGTGGGTCGATTTCGGTGGGTGTAATTTGAGTTGTTGACCAACATATGGCATGGTGTTTATGCCGGCAGTAAATGGAAGTGAATCTCAGAGGCAAACACAAAACGAGCATTTAGGTGACCGATAGTCCATCCAAGATCGTACACGGTTCAGTAGCACATTTCTTGGTGATTGGTTTCTCTTACCGCACCATGAAGCCCCGGGGAGGATTTGGAACAAAATTATGTTGAGCTGTCCGCTTCCAAGATCGAGAACCAGCTACATCATTGGTCCGGATAAAATCTGTCGCATCGTGCATCGAGACGGAGGCTTAAACAGTGTCAAAACAGATGTATCTATCAATCCTCCCGGTAGATTAGCTTGACCCCAGGTAAGTCCGGTTCGGTAAACAACACTCGAGTGAGTTTCAACGGGTAAGGAAATTGTCGCCTCATTTGGGTTAATAAAGGACACAGAAAAGGTTGGCAACTTATCGCTTTAGTGAACTTTAAGCGATGTGCAGTAGAGTGAGAGTAGTTTTAGCACGTGTGTTAACACTACTTTCCGGACGAACCCTTTTCACGTGTGCCTTGTTAATTGAAAGTGCCCACAATAAACGCCCGGAGATGGACACACGTGGGCCAAAAGCCCTGGGAGCAATTGGGGCTTCACAAATTCCCTGACTCATGCAACATATGTTTCGCAAATGTTTCCACTCACGCGGCCAGCGCCACTTATAATCATAATTAGTTTCGACAGCCCTCCTGCGTCTCGTGCTACCTCGCTGTTCACCAGAAAGTTGCAAATGAAAACGCGCCGTGTTTGCGTGTACGTGTGTGCTGATCCTCGGCACAGCATCATCTGCACGCTGGAGGTCCGTTGTTTGTACGGGAATCCGTCGCTACGTGGAAAAATGGATGATGCCCGCGTGCACTTTTCCTGTTGCACAAGTCAGGTTCGGGGAGACCGGTCCTCCATTAATCGCTCGGTTAAATACTCTCGTTAGTATCGCCGATGGCATGCGGAGCCAAAAACGGAATCTATTTCGTGAAAGTCCGGACAGATCGGGGGTTCGCCTGACTCGAGCGAGGTGCATGTGGGCAGCAGCTGATGCAGCCGTATTCCTCGGTCGTATTGCCTTGGGAAAAGGCAACAACGTTCACTTTTCTCTCGGTACGACACTTTCAAAGCTCGAGATTACCGAATGGCAGAAGTTGCACCAGATTGCACGCACAAACAAAAAGAAAACCAACAGCTGAAAAGAGTGAGCGGCTGGGTGCCGAAGCGAGACGGTTCGAACGGGAAATGGGTTGGTGAAAATTTTCCGGTAAGTGCATCTCTTTCATTCTCTTAATTCACTCAAATAATGAAAAATTGCACATCGACAAGAAGAAAAGGGGAATGAATTCGGAACGGTTTGGGGCAAGATAGAGTGCAGATTTTTCGTCTTTCTCTCCTTTTCTCTGTCTTTTCCCATCACTGCGCAAGATACACCTCGTACGCAACGAAAAGTACTCCAGCAGGAGATTAGGTTGGGAAAGTTGGAAAATGCTTGGTTGTACCCCACACACTGTTTTTTTGATGAAGCCACCAAACCGACAGCACTGGTTAGAGGTTTTGTTGGTTCCTGTTTTCTAACGACTTTCGATACAGTTTTGAAAGTTTGCAGTACATTCAAAATGGGATACATAGGACATACCAGTCGGAAACAGCGAGGGAATTGAGTAAATGCAAATAAGTTTATTTTTTGCTCCACCATCAAGTTCACCCATAAAATCTGTTTAGGATGTAAACAAGATGAATACATAGCATTACAGTTCTCGAAATCCATTGTTTTTTTAGTATCATTAAACCCCCACGCAGTCGAACAGGCGTGAACAAATTAAACGATGAATAAAAAAAAAACAGTATACAGGAACATCAAGTACATGATAAAACGGATAGTAAGTGGATTAGACAACTTTTTTGCAGGGGGACTCGGCTGTAGGATGCGATTATGTATTTGACCACTGGACAATTTCCCTATTTACTTTGCTGTCGACCTTTGCCAGAGCTTGTAAAGGTTAACCTGCACAGCGTTTACGCTCTCTTCCTACGCTTCAGGAGAGGCCTCTGGAGGAGATGGGAGTTTACACTTTTAATTGCAGTGCTTTAACATACTGACAAATGAAGGAAAAAAAATTAAATAAAATGAAAACGCAATTAACCTTGACATTTCCAGGGCACGCAAATAGGATCCTTGTCCAGCGCGACTTAAAGACCGTGTGCAGGTGGTAGATAAATGGCACAAACATATGGCCCCACATGGTCCTGCCACGGGATGCCCAGTGGACGGGAAAAACACTTTTGAATTTCAAACATCAAACGTCGCACAAACCACCACTTTTTTGTCCTTACGTCCAGAGTCCGGGGCAAACAGAACGCTAAGTAATGTGTAAGCTTCTGCCCGCTTTTATGGTTGACCACACGGAGGGCTTTGTTTTTGTGGTGGATGAAAAATATTCGCCAGCATATTCCAGCGACGTCTTTTCCTATCGGATGCCGCAACAAATGCAAACATCATTAGACGACGGCCGAGGGACGTCGCGCCGCCTAAATGGGAAACAATGTTCCCCACGCTGTTCTATTATTTATCATCCAGTGTTTGCTGCACAATCGCTGGTGTGTTTGTTCCTTTCTGCATTTATTCGAGAGCGCCCGTAGATAGCAGCATATTGACATACAGTGCACTTACACGATGTGCTGCACGGGGAGGAAACAGTATGATAATATTGATCATCCAGCGCACGTTGCTATCAATAAAACACACCAATTAACGCACTTGTTCTCGCATGTTATAGAGCAAGCCTGAACAAAGAATGACTGCATAGATCACCATCAATCAAGCGCGCAAGGAAGTGCACCAGAGTGCAATCATTGACGCCAGCAGTTTCATCTTGCACTTCCGAATACATTGACTTTTGTGTGTGCCAGTGCGGCAGTGCAAATGCAATCGTGTTCAGTCCCTTGTTCCGTCAGCAGTAAAAAGAAGGATCGAAGCATTCCTGGGACTGTCAGCAGAATAGCCAGAGCAAACACAGAGCCGCTCCAGCACTCCGGCAGCTCTCAGACGAGAGCTTTGTTGTCGGTGCGAAGGCAACCAAGCGCGCACAAATTCCTACCGCGCCACGCCATCGTGCGTCAAATCTAGCGAGGCCAAACATGCAGATGAGCGAAGGACGATGACGGTGGATCCATGGAAAAAAAAAATCCCCCGTAAAGATTTGCAAACTGAAACAATGCAACAACTCGAAACTGACATCGGATTACATTAGAACGACCAACATTGTCACGTTGTCAAATAATTGGTTCAAATATCCTATTTTTAGGAACTCGAAGGTAAATAGCAATTCAATTCAATTCAGAAGTTTATCAAATTGATGGTTGCACAAAATTATTTAAAAAATCGAGGAAGCTTGCATCGTTATACATTTGATGATAAAGGGACTCACCTCGTACTACATGGGTTTGAAAAGCTCGGTAATTATCTTTTGAGTTATTAGGTTATAAATGTGCAATGCCCAAAAACAATCAAGAGGTGGCATTGACAGTAGAAAGTCCTCCATAAGGGAGAGCCGGTACCTGCCAACGATGAGTAGGAGTAGTTTATTATAACGAACTTTTTAAAGCTACGTCTAAGCTAAGTCTCTAAATAAATGTAATATTTGACAACTGAACTATAAAGATCCGAACGGTAAAATAACTGGTTTCGGTCCCATAAGTGGTATTTAACATTCACCTATGAACATTCAGCACCATGAACGGCATGTTTGCATCTTTTTTTTTTTAGTGTGAATTATGCAGAATTGATGTTCGTGCTACCGCGAACGACATACCGCACATCATGTGTTTCAATGCAAGCTAGCGTAGGAACGCATGTTTTATGTAACAAAAAAAAAAAAAAGAGCGAAGCCGCACGTCCTCGTGAAATATTTGTAAACCCTCCGTACCGGTTTCCTCTCCCGCATTCCAACGCATTTGTTTGTTCGCGGGCCAACATCGTCGGCTAACCATTAACCCTTGAGAGATCCTAGGGCAAAGACGTACACTTTTCCATCCGGTCCAATACGGCCATTCGACCGTAAACCGTGGCCGTGGCCCTTCCGACCGTCGACCAAGAGCTCGTCGAAGCAAAACGCATCACCGGAACAGGCTGACGTGTACGGGAATGTTCCAGCATCACAAGGAATGACCGCGGGACAGTTCAAGAGAGAGAGAGAGGGAGAGACAGATAGTTATGAAAAAAGAGACCTGCATTCTCCAATGACTGATTAGCTGACCTCGCGTGCCCCAAGTCGAGCGCACACACGGGGTGGAGTGGTCAATGGCTTCTTTGGCACGTTTTTCTTCCTCCCTCGGTCGAGTTGCAGGAAGCTTGTCGTCGGTTTGATACGCTGGGGTTACGAGAAATGATAAGAAAATAGCTAGATTGACGTTTCTTCCAGAAACGTGCGTTCTAAGTCGTGGACATCATATTTTACACACCAAGATCGCAGGCCGTGCGCTCTAGAATGTTTTGCATTAGCAACGATTAGACATCATTTGATACAATAACTCAAGAATGACCGGTTCATCTTCAAAAATTTCACACACTCTGTTGAGCCAATGACGCGAATTGATGAACGACAGGGTGCGTGGCGAAGAATGCACGTCTGATCTTCTCGATTTTCTCTTTCTTCTATGCTTAATGCCCATCCATCATACCCCAAACGTATCACCCAACGAGGGAGGTGTTGTTTATTTACGGCCAAACAAATGTAAACATTTTCACGCAGCACGTGGAGCAAAATTCGTGCTAATTTTACGCCAAAGTCGCGATTTTTTCTAGTTCTCCTCGCGGTAGATCGTGTTTCGCAAGCAGAATCCAGGACACAAGGACGGTGTGCACGGCAGCCATTCGCCTATCGATGGGGACGATTCGAATCCGTCTAAATCATGCGCATCCAATTCCAATATTCCGCCGGCTTCATCGTGTTCCGGTTGGGCCACACATCGCAGACACTATTCCGGTAGATAAATGGTGCGAAATTTCATCCGGGATTCAACATTCATGACGATCATTTTTATTTTACGTCTACGAAAAACATTTTATTTAAATGATTACGCTAATGTTCAGATATCATTTTACCTCGTAATGCCTCTAGTTTCGTAAGATTGTGTAACTCGAATAAGATCATATCAAATAAGTACGACAATATTCTAGCTATTTTTTCAGGACGTTGAAGGAGATCCAAACATGTAATATAATAAAATATCAAACATGATTTTAAAAAAAATAGAAAATTCCTTTAATTCCAAAACTTCCTCCTGCTAATGGAACGCATCGTAACCTCGAGTTCGGACAGAAAAACGGGCCCTCCAGTCTAGACGGTCAACTTCATAAATCAGCTGGATTCATTATAGGTTCGCATGCAACCACTCGCTCTCCCCAGGGCGGAGGACATCATTCACGTGCGGGGAATGGGCATTTCGGCTTTAAGGTAGGTCGGCCAAGCAGGTGAAAGCAACGGAAAGAATTTTCGGGTGTTGCTAGTCCGCCATTTGCACTTCTTCCGGAGAATATGATTCTAATCCCCATGGCAAACACACATTTACCGAAACATTCTTTGCGTTTTTGGGTTGCTGCGCGAAAAAAAAAAACACAAATCTTCCTCAAACGTACACATACAACCGGACCAGCAAAAGTATTCGCACGTAATGTCACCATTTTTTTTTTCACCACCGGTTAGCAACATCGGTCACCTTTGGCAACAAACACCTTGCCCGGTTTCAACTCTACTTGCAAACGGTTGAATACGCAGCAGTTGGGTGTGTCGGGTGGGAAAAATTATCCACTTCCTTTCCCTATGCGGATTTCCATAACAGCTTTTTTTCTTTTTCTTCTTCTTTTTTTTGCACTAACCTATGAATGAACTAACACCGTTCGAGCGGCTTGTTTGTGTATCCAGGCGCAGTGACGTTAATGCAGTGCAAACTCACTGCTGGACGAACCAAATATGTGGGAACGGGCGAAACATCCGACCTCCATAGAAAACAAAGAAAAAAAAACCCGAACGCCGCTAACCCTGGGACCCATTTCTTGCACACCGGGGTCGTCGCCGTCGCGCCTGCACAAAATCGAGCACCGGCGGCTCGTTAGGCGGATGTATTTTGATTAAATTACGTAATCCTACACCGCATCCACCAACGACAGCCGGCGTCTGCTTTCTGGACGATGGAGGATGGTGAGACTGCAGTTCGCGGCAACCGGAATGGAATCAATGGGGAAGACATTAACTGCGTGCGATACCGGAAAGCAGATCAACAAATGGAAGGTGGCGCAGCAGATGGGCATGATGTTCGCCATCCGCCCCCGAGGGGCAACTCCCCAAACAGGGTATCGAATGTACGCGTGCTAATCCCCAATGTGTGCCCATGTTGGATGCACGCTAAGATTATGAAGATATCACAATAACGTACACAGGCAGTTTGCACAGAAAGAGGACTAGAAAGGCTTATCACATATGAGAACCAACAAAAGAGTCCGGAAGTGACCGGAGGCCCGGACTGATCCGGAAGTTTCGGGGTAGGAAAGACCAAGTATCGACCCCCAAACAACACCATCAGCAGCGATTCGGTGTTTGGGACTTCGAGAAAAATTGGAATATAACGAGGAATATAATAAGCGATTGATATTTCAAAAGGTTCTTTGGGCGGCCTTTGACAGTCCTATCGTTTTGGCAACGTCCGGAGGATCTGTTCTGTCTGTGTCAAATGAGTATGGCAAGCAATATGATTGAGAGAAAATTTGAAATGAGTGTCCAGAGACAGTTCTTGAGATGGATAGAAACAGTCTCCCTCTGCAATTTCTGGCAAGGTCTCTCTGATGTCTCTTCATGCACAAACATTAAAGCTTCCGTCTACGTCAACTACCAAATTACATTTCCTGACATATACTTCGCCTTTGCAGACAAGTAGTAAAACCCGTTCTTATGGAAAACCCATGCAGAAGATCTCCAAACTTTAGTATAAGAAGCTATAAAGTGGGAGGAGATTCCGTTGCCAAATTGAATGGGTACATCTTAGAAAAGCTTCCCAAGATAAATGGAAACCGGTCGGGTAGGCTTCAAGCATTGGCTCTGGCAGACAAATGATCCACAGCTGACCCGGAGCAGCCCAAAAGTTCCATTAATCACTTGACGACTACCGAAACCTACCCATGACAGAAAAAAAAAACGCAACCAAAATTGGCCTCCTTGCACGCCCAAGGTCAGCCCGGATCGATCCAAGGGTGCGAGGACATCGGGGACTCATGGTTTCGCGACAGTCCCACTTCTCCCTTCCGATCTGGTGCTTGCCGGTCTTCCTCTTTTGCTGTCTGTGGGAACGTCGTGGTCTGTGACGTAATGGTGAAAGTGGATTGTTGGATCACAACAGCCCAGGTGCTTCTGGCCACCGGTTTCTTGGTCAGTCCCGATGGTCAGCTGTCACGCACACAAAGTTGCGTGGTGTTCGAAAGCGACACAGCCGGTACACAGAAGTTCACCGCCGACGTCGACGTAAAAGCCCGATGACGTGTAAAAGGGGAACCTCCACCACATGGCTTCATGTGAGCGGGAATGGGATTCGAAACCGAGCTCATTTTGAGTCGCGAATCCGCGAAATGAGGGGTGTGTCCAACCAAACTTCGCTTGCCTTCCGTGTTCCGCCAGGGAACACTGGGGGAATCACACGAGTCGCAGACGCCACCGGCACATGGAGCTTATTAGCGTTTTATTAAAAAAAAAACAAGGATGACGCATCGGGGAGCGATGCTGTTACTCTTTCTCCTGCTTTCCACCGCCGAACACGACGGGAAGGATTTGCGTGCGGTTGTCGGGTGGCATGAATGGTGGCCCACCACGCGTATGTGGCGCCCCACGAACAGACGGACCAACCAACCGAAAACGCGGCGTTGAGGAATCGTGTGACACAAACCGCACGCGGTACGATGAATCATCCACCCAGGCCTCGGCAACGGGGTCAGCCAGCTAGATGGTGTGTCATAACGTAGCCGCTCGGGTGTATATTTTAATAGCATGATGAATCAAAGGTATGCAAATTAGAGTGCAGCATGTGTGCAGTTTCATCGGGTTGCAGGTCGGGTTGGAGAAATACTTTCACGGGTTACAATGGGCATTAATTAATCAGCCAGAAAGGATTTTGTTGCAACGTTGCGGTGAGAAATTCGAACAGATTCCCCACGCACTGATGATACATCCGTTCATTATAGATGCACTAAGTCCTAGTGGTATTTCAAGTGGTGTTTCACAATACAGAATCTTTTAATTTTCACTCGCATATCCACTTGATCAAATCTGCAAAAATGAATTTCAAACGTTCGACCTTCAAAGGGCGATTTCTACTTGGCATATTCATTTGTGACATTGAGATTCTTTAATATTAATCGTCATTGACATCTTATTTTAGGCCGCATAAGAATTGCAGGATTTGAATTACATCCGTACAATCAACAAAATAAATTTAAAATTATTACTTTGAAACAGAGGTAACTATTTGCGGAGAAGCTTTAAGCTTTAGTATTCTGGATAATGAGAATCAAAATATTGGTCCTTTCGAGACCATCGTATCAAATTTTGGCAGTATTAGATACAGAACTAAGGACCACATGCGCCGTTCATCAACGAGGCAAAGTTTTAGTCGCAGACGGAAACGAAAACATTTTCAGGGGACTTTTGGCCCCTTGTTTTACGTTTACCAAAGAATAGAACGTCCCTGTCGGGAAAACTTAGCAATTTATTTGGGCCAGGTAAGAACGGCCAAACCTTGGGGTGAAGCGAACGAGGAAAAAAACATAAGACAGGTCCCCAAAGTAAAAACATGAAACTAACAAAACTTGCGAGAAGATAACACGTTTATGGAATAAGTTTATGCATACCAATTAACTTGCCCTGCCATAACGGACTTGGCTCGTGCCTTTCCATTTAGTAGTTTGGCATTCCTTGGAGCCTAAAAAAAACGCGACATGTCCAGAGAATACCGTAATGAACCAACACCTCCCCTTAACTTTCCATTCCCTTGGGTTGTGGGGGAAAATCTCAGACTGCACGCTGTCAACACAGTAGGAGCTCCCTCAGTCTTTGCGATCGCTACCAGGTGGGGTCTTAGTTAGGTTCTCATCAGCGAAAAAATCACGTTCATGTCGAAGTAAATGGACCCACATCAAATACCTCTCCAAACACAGGCGATGTAAAACAATCCTAGTAAGTTGCTTACCCGGGAATGCTGGATGTATGTGAGCCGCGTGTACGGTGCACGTGTATCGATTTCGAAAATGGGATAGAAAAAAAGGGGAACCCTACGGTGCAGCAACCGTCGAGCAACTGTAACCTGCCCCCTCCCCAATTGGGGCAGGGTACAACAGTGGCTGCGCGTACTTGATGGGATACCTAATACGGATGCAAATCTCAGGCAGGCTCCCTCCACCATCACCTTCAGAATGACCACAGTCCGATTCGAAACGCACTCTCGTGGCCAGGTCCGGGACGAACGAAATCTTCATAAATTAATTATCATGCTTTCGTACGTCGTCGTGTGTCGCGCGCTCCTGCGTCAGTTGGTATCGTGATGCGGAAATCAATCAACGGACACTGACCAAACATAACGGACGGGTATCGAGTAACACCGGCCATCATTCCCCACGATCGATGTGCCATTATTGTACGGTCCCGTCAGTAGAATCGATACATTCATAAGCAATTTGTCACCAGCGTTTGAAAGCGCAGTTGTGGAGTGCTTTCATGGGGGTGGAGCATAAGGTTGTTTGTATAGGGCAGGAGGTTGGGTGTTGCAAATGTAATAAGCTAATATCGTCGCACAATTGGCAGATCAACATAGGGTGTGGACGATCGTAGCGCTTTGCAGGCAAAATAAACCCCGCTCAATAGAAACCCAAAGGAATATGATAAAAAGATGTTTATCGTAAAAATTCGAACCTTTAGAGAAGGTAACAAACTTTATGTAACCTTCAACATTAATTTTTTTTTTGTCTGTGCCCTCAAGGTACCACTTTTCAATTGGTTATAATCTGCTCTTGTTATGGCAAAATTCACGGAACAGAATTGCAATTCTGAAAAAAAAACGTGAATAATAACATCCATTTCCATAAATTCTAACCTTCAAACGAAAAACCTGCAGATGCAGCGTTGGGAACTATCGAGCCTGTTTGTTTATGTATAAAATTTTCCCTCATTCAGCTCATATTTTGCCCTACATCTCCTCCCCCGGCACAAAGAAACGATCGTATCTCAACCGGCACCTCCTAGATACTGAAATGGTTGCGTTCTCGATGCTCGTTGCAAGTACCTCGTTATGCCGTGAACAACAGAACTATGCAAGCCGCTTGTAAATACACCGATATTGCGTACCATCTAGCTAAATTAGAAGGTTAAGCTGCAGGGGGGCTCATGAAACGTTTGTTGAAATGCGCTTTGGAGGTGCGAGTTTGCAACGGCGAAACACACCGGTTCAAACCTCTCGATATTTCCGCTACATTCCATCAACCGTTCGATCGTGATGCGGGAAGTGCAAAAAAGGAACACCGCCTTAGACCGCCCATTTCCAGCCGTCCACAGTATCGGAGCCGTTCACGTTTCGCGGTGATCGACGGTGGGACCGTTTGTTTCTCGCTGACGTCTTCAAATGCGCACGTTCAACCGTTCGAAGTGCACGACGAGGGGTGCAGAGTTGAAGGGATGATATGATGATATCGTGAACAGCACAACACACGCGTAAGATCAATCCTAACTGTCAACCGATCGCGACGGCCATTGATCAGCTTTCAAACGATCCTGGGCTGCGAACGTGAAGAAGTTACAAACAAAACAAAAACCGTTGGTGGTTACTGGTTTCTGTTCGTCCGTTCACAAACGAACAATCAAACTGGAAAGTGACAGCAGAGAGCTGGACTTGCTGCTGGCTTGGCCGAAGAGGCTGGGCTTCGGCCTTACAAGAAACGAAGCCTTACAAAAGTCTACCGGGTGGGAGAGCAAACACAGCATTCACAGCATAAACTACGCCGCACAGGACTCATTGGGGACGCGAAGTGTTTGCGTGGTGTCCCATTAGGTGTTATGATGATTGATAGAGACGTCGACAACGTCCGTAACGTTTTATTACCACTTGCCGGTGGTAGACCTGTATTTGATTTTCGATTAATTTTTTTTTCAGCGCGTTCATGCTAAAAAAAAAAAAAACATTGTGCCAGCGAACATTCATCCCGGCGAATGCGGAAGGCAACTTTTGTTCCAGGACCAATGTGAAGGTTATTCTTCGTTCAACTTTGTGCTGTACGCGTTTCTTCATACCCCCCCCCCCCTCTCTCTCTCTCTCTCTCTCTCTTTTCATTTCCCTTGTACTTAAATGGGAATAAGATGTGGTAAAATACTTTCCAACTGCACCTGCCAACTGGACGCTTCTTTCCCTTGCCGAGCTGGAGAAGGTAATACAGTTGTACCAAGAGTTTCGCAATTTCGCCAATATCTTTCCGGCAGGGGAAAAAAGGTGAAAACTTCACCACAAACACCATTTGGCACTTGGCGCTAATCACACAAAGGGTGAGAGAAAGAGAAGCATATAAAAAGAGAAAGAGAGAGGGAATGAGAGAGCTAAAGGCAAACATTTCGCTGCACGAATGATGTGTTGTAGCCCCGCGGACGGAAGATCTGCGCTGGAACGAGAACTTATATTTTTTGCTTAATCATCTAATTTCGCAAAAAAATCTTCTCCACTTCTATCACTCTCGGTCTTCGCCTTGCGCTTGGCACATTCGGAAGGACGCGGGAAGGAGCGGACGGTTCAGCGAAAGAGCAAAACATGATTGGTCCTGAGATTCGCTTTTTTTCAGTTTGAATTTGCGAATCTGCGCGGCAGGAAAACAAACGTGTGTTCCTCGCTGGCTTCACGTTCGCGCGTTCGCTTTCTACAGTGCCGGGTGAATTTTTGCACCACGAGACACTTATTATACATCATGCCACAACCGCCGCCGCCGAAAGCGAATGGATCATGAATATTTGATTGGAAACGTATACCATTAATATGTCCGTTGTCGGCTGCATTAGGGTTCGCCGATTCAATTCGATTCAATTTTAAATCAAGCTGTTTATGCGAGGGGCAATACTTATAAAAATGTTTGACAGCTTATGCCAAGATTGCTTACAAGATTGGTTTGAATTCCTTTTTTTTATACAAATTAAAAAGTCATGACCAAAAGAAAGAGAAGAGAAAAAAATTAACGATCAGACAGAACATTTGCAAGCAACCTCAGAATGAAATCAACGGATGTTAATTTAATTCTTTGAAGTATAGCCACAAAAGGCTATGATTGAACACATTTTTGCCACATACTGTCGCTTTTATGTGTTTTTTTTTTCATTCCTCGCCTATAATTTCAAAACCATGCACCATTTTCGTTTGCGCTCGGTCATTTTCCTCCCCGTTTTCATCCGCGTCCGCTTCTTCTAGCCGACATCGCTACGTTTGCAAATTATTTCGCACAAGTTTTGGAGATTTTCCACTCCAGTTCCGACGCGCTGCCCTACCTGGCCCTCTCGTAGCCTTCCCGGAATTTTTGATGATTCTTTCTCTGGCTTTCACAGCAGGAACGGGGAAGCGAAATCTCCGGACGGAACACGTTTGTATGACGTGAAACAGCGAGTGAATGTTTCCGCTGTGCAAATAGACAAGCACGTCCTGTCTCCTTTCCACCGCCCACCTGAGATGCGAAGTCTGGTCGGTGCACATTTTGCTCACAGCAGATAGAAGGCAATGGCAAGCCGAAAACAAAAATGACACATCCGCAAACCCGTATTCCGGTCGAAACAGTTTAGAGCACAGAAGAACACGCCGCATAGAAATGGTCGTCGGCAAATTGGGACGAAATTCGATCGCTTGATCTAGGAAACAAACGACGCGGCGACATGGGATTAGGTTCTATCGATCGTTAACATTTTATGCCAGCATACGGATCGTGTTTGCTAATACGTCTTCGTGTGCGATAACGTGGCTGTTTTATTTCCAATAAATTATTGCCGGCTGATAGACCGTTGCAAATCATCCAGTGTCGCACAAATATGAGGAAAAACATTTGAAGAACGCATGTAAAATACGACTTAATATGCCATTTGCTAGTATCGAAATGCATTGAACAATCAAACCGATCAGCGTTTACTCATCAATCGATCATTGCGTTTCGTAAATCAGCTTTCAACGGATTATTTATTTGAAAAAAAAAACAGCAAAATCACAGCAGAATCGCGGAATAATGTGTGTCACTGGAGAAATGTTTTGCAATTTCCTACTTCCCGTGTGCGCCATGCCATGCAGACCTAGACCAAACCTAATCCAAGGAAACAGATAAGGGACCCCCTGATTTATCGAAGCTTCCTATCGGACTCGATAATGCTGCCGGCGTGAATCACATGTGCAACAGTGCAATCGCACTATCTTATCTTTTTTTTTCTTTTGTCGACCTAAAGATATCTCATTTCGTTGAGTAATAACGGAAGATTAATACTATTGCAATCAACTGCTGCCATGGTTCCGTGAGCAAAAGGACAACTTTGTTGCCTTGTTTCAGCAGTTATCGATACTGGTTGTCTTAAAAAATAATCAGTATGTTTAATTGTTTAGCATTTTGTTTTGTAAACTATCAACTGTTGCTGGAAATAATTCGTTTGCAGGATCAAGAAGACTCCCCCACAGGTAAAAAATGCGTGGTCTTCTCAGGTTTGTTCCTGGCGACATTCTACACAGCAGTTATGATGTGAACACTGCTTGCGAAGCAGTTCAACAAAATATAATAGGAAAGTCCCGAAGAATTATTCTCTGTTGATAATGAGTTTCTACTCTGTGATAAAATTATTTTTTTTAAACTCAATGAGATACTTGGTTTACAAGCATCAACAATTAGTAACAAACTTGAAAAGCTGAACTATGTGACATTGTGAATTTTTCATATTAAGTTCCCCTTTTTGCAATACTTGAGTTGATTTAAATTGTTGTTTTGATGTTTTGTAAATTTTGCGTGTTATCAGAAATATGCCAATTTCAGAATTCCCAATGATTTTAAATTGGTTTATATGAGATTGTCGTACAATGGTCCTTAACAGACCGGTTTGAGGATAATTGTCTCGCCTACATCCATAGGCAAGTGATTTTGTAGTTATCAAAGGTACTGTACCAATGTTTGTTCGTTTGATTTGCATGTGGTGGGGCTGTTTAGGCGCTAGAAGCTAGAAGGACGCATTATTCAAAAGGACATGATCGATCCATGATGCCACTTACCCTAAATCAGCTTCTGTTCTCAAACACCACACTTCCATTGAGAGTTAATTGTTGGTTATCCACCGATTTATCCACGGACACACGCACGCTCGCACGCAAGGACACACACTCGCTGCAAACTTGCCGATTGTTACTCCTCGCTGTCTACCGTCCCACGCGGCGCAAGGATATGTGGGCGCGATGACGGCTGGAAGGACGATTTCCGGACGCACAAAGGCAAGTGCAGGAGTACCACCAGTACGTTGCAGATGTCGGGGGTCCGCTCAATGGAAAATTTCTGGATCTTCTTGCCGGGGACACACAGCACCACACATACACACACACACAATTCTCGCACACGCGACTCGCAAACGTTGTAACGAACTGACACTGCGACCAACGTTGGTGGGAGCAGCGGACGGCCACACAACAGCTGAGAGCGTTGCTGCACCACACAAACCAAAACACACCGATCCTACCGCTCGTTGCTTGCCACACACCTTCACCCACTCGATACACTTGGCAATCTTGCACCCTTTCGTGCGCAGTGAAAACAAACAGCAAACAAAAAAAAAACGCAGGGAGTAAGAAAGAAAAGCGCAGCAGGCAGACCACCCCCTCCGGTACACACACACACGCACACACACCGCGTCCACCTCGCTCGCGCTACACTGCAACTGAAACTCTATGGAGATCGGGGGCTGGGCGTCCAGAGGTTTGCGCACACACGTTCCGCACTGCACGGACGGATGTACTTTCACGACCAACGAACGGCGCACGGCCTTGAGACTTCCGAGTGGATGTGGCAGAAGCGGCGGCGACGGCGGCTTATCTCTCTTTCCGCGGGCGGATATGCACTACTTTTCCGTTCGGGGTTTCCTCCTTCGGCACGCGAAAAGGGTTTTTTTTTATCTTCAATTTATCTGCTGCTGCGCTTCGGCTGGGCTGTGGTTTTGTTTTGTTTGTTTGTTTGTTTGTTGTTCTTCTTTCCGGTTTTTTTCCACCAACCAAAGGGTTGATAATCCGTTCGTTCGGTTCGTTCGTCACTTACCAACCGGAATGACAACAGACAGACGAGAGATGCCGTCGGCAAATTTATCTATTTTCTAAAATAAAAAGTAGAGTACAAACAAATATACAATTATCAGAACGTTATCAAGAGATGAACAATTGAGAAAGAAAGATTGAGACCCGGTAAGGGAATTGGATTGGACAAAAAGACACACATTTTAACGCACGCCCTTCCTCTTAATCGCTGGATGAAAGAATTGTGCAAATTTAATGAACATCACAACGGCACATCCTTTCGACGTATCTGGCGGCTGCGAAAACAACAAATATTGCGGACAATGCGAACGCTTTTCGGGTAAGGAATCATTCCGTTGCCATCAATTCCTTTCGAATCTCGCGGTGAGTCTCACGTTTGCTCGTTGGTGAAGTTTTCCTCCACACCTTGCCGTTGTTCCGAATGGCTCGAATGCTGGCGTTTCCACTTGCGACCCTGGGTCGGTGGTTACGGGGGTGCCGTGGCTTCGGGGAGGGAGGATGTGCACCGATCTCCACTCCCGATATGACGCAGCGAGATCTGCTCGCTCGTGTTGGAGGCAGCGGGAGGTCACTAGTGGAGACGGACACGCGATAATGAAGAGCGCGCGCGGTTGCTTCGTGTCTTCGCCTTTTTGGATCCTCCGCGGCGGTGAACTGACGGTGCGGGAAGCTCTTTCGTCTTTCATGCTGTGGTTTCGCAATCTTCCTTCACATTCGGCGTTATTTTT
Source organism: Anopheles atroparvus (assembly GCA_914969975.1). Lineage (NCBI taxonomy): Eukaryota > Metazoa > Arthropoda > Insecta > Diptera > Culicidae > Anopheles > Anopheles atroparvus. Next base: position 34,023,055 of record CAJZCY010000003.1, on the reverse strand, counting down.
TTTTTTTTTGCCAAAACTTCTTCCCAGGTCGGGGTTCTTGGTGGCGGCTTTTCTCGCGAACTTTTCCTCCCAAAAAGAGAAAAAAAAGGCGAAAAACAAAAATCAAACCGCCACACACATACACACAGGCAGACACGCAATCGTCTTCGTCTTCCGTTGCGCACTATTGCTCATTGTTGGCTGCAGCTTTCCCGTCAGTTTCCCCCTTTGTGTTCGTCTCCTTTTTCTTCTTCTTCCCCTTCAAACGGCCCTTGCCTTGCCGCAGTCGAATGACTTTCCGTGGTTCGATTTTTCTTCCGATCGTCGTGTTGCTACGTTACAGCGTCGTGGACGATCGTCGGGCGAATGCACACACGCTTTTCCACCCTGCCACGTGGAGCAACAGAGTGAGTTTCTCCTTTTTGGTGCTCCCCCTCCCGCGCGATGGAAGATTCCTTTCCGTGCCCTCGCCCCGGTGCTGTGTCCGCTACTTTTTGCTCGTTCCTGTTTCGCAACGATTGGCGGTGATCGAATCTGCGCGTTCTCTCCACCCTTCACCGTTTCCCGGTCGCTGCGGAAAACACGGCAACCCGCCCGACGTTACACGTTACGCCGTGACGTTACCGTTACCGTGCGGTGAGGCTGCGCTCTGTCACTACTACTTCACCGCGGATCGGCCGTGCGCTCGGACTGCTGGTGCTCCGGCACCGGAGAGGTTCCGTGTAGTTGTAGATTTCGCTTTGCCTCGCGTTTCGCCTATTTAATATGAGGAAATTAATTCACTAATAAAGAAAGAGAAGCAGAATCCCAAGGTTATGGCAGCCGGTGGTTTTTGCTGGTGCCTCTTGCTGCCGATGAGGTGCTTGACTGGCGCGCCGGTGGAAGGATCGTTTGGCGTGGGGTCGGGGGATCGCGGGAGGGCGGGTGCGCGCGCGCGTGGCTCGCGTTGCACACGAGCAACCGAAAGGGGCAGCGTGGTCGGGCCCGGACAGAAACGTACAAACAACCACACAGACGCGAAGACACTGGGATTGTGTCGACAGGTGGCCACGGAACGGTGCGGCGGTGGTGCGCAGTGGATCGCGAATGCCCGATGGAGAAAAACAGGAACGCGATCATGTTTCCTCTTTCGTTTTAGGCTCGGACGGAGAGCAGGACGCAGCCCACCGCCACCACTGCCAACGAGTTCCACGTCGATGGAAGCGAAAGGTGTTGGTGAACGTGGAAGAAGGCGTCCGTGATTTCCCGCCCGAATCCCCGAGCCCCCGTCTCGCATCTCGTTCCGTACGTCATCGGACCTTGGAAAACGTTCTAAGAGGCGTCCGGCGGATCCCAGGAGTCCGGTTCTGAAAGCTGAAACGGATGGCAAATCCCGTGTGGATGATAGCTCAGGACGAAAGGCTACGGGGAGCAACTCCCGTACCCGGCACGGTCTTTGGCCGTTGCCTGTCGCGCTGTTTCGCGAGTTTACGCTGAAACATGGTAAGGAAGGAGCAAAAAAAAATAACCACACGGCCAACAACACATAAAGCCAGCAGCAGTTCCTCCCGGCACAGTCCATTGATTTAACAAGCAGTTTAGCAACACTAACTCTCGACCCCACCACTTGGACCCTAGCCGCTACCATTCCGGGAGTGTTCATAAATGTTCCGAAAAGCGAAAGATACAAAAAAGGCGTCCATCTTAAAGACACACTCGCTCACTCGTCCATCGCCAACTGCAGCGCCCTGGCTGTCGAAGCAGATCAAAACCTAAGCAACACCGGTGACAACCATTGCCGTAGAACCAGCCCGGCTGCCAAGAACAACGTGATCAAATCCGTAGGGGGGCACCCACCAAGTAAGCGGGGCGGCAAGGGGCTCGGTGACAACCGGGAAGACAGCGGAGTCGGAGACAGCGACATGGTCCGCTGTGATGTGCCGCGATGGTGCACCCAGCCGAAGACACAGGGAGTGAACAGTTGTTCCGATGTGCCAAAAAATGAGAAAGTTTTGTCCTTCTTTCGCTTTGATAATTTTCGCGATGTTCCAAGAGGCAAATGCCAATAGTTTAGTTTTCAGAATGGTTCTTCCATTTTAATGTAAAACATTGATTCCTTAATTAAGCTTATCTTAACTTTGTGCTCTTAAATTACATTACGAATGAGCACATGGTATGCTGGTACTACACATAATCCATGATCGCTAAACGAAGGCTAAACGTAATATGGACATTGTACAAAACAATATATACAAATGGATTAGAGCAAGGCTTAGCGATTGATACCACGCTAAGCCAAAAATGGAAAATTTCATATGGGGGAGTATATCCTTGTATCATGTATATCGGCCAGCGACAAAGCTCCACCAGATCTTGAAACCTATTATTTGAGATTTTTTAAAAAGTTGGTGGCGTTTGTGAACGCCGTAAAGACAGCGATTCTGAACCACGTTTAGTACCAGCAGCTGTTCAATTAAGATTTAGGGGTTTAGGTACCAATTCCAGAAAAGCCGGCCTCGCGATTGATGCATTGATTTTCCTCGCCGTCACTCGGTTATAGGATTAGTTGGAAATTTATCAGGATACCCAGCCATAGAGCAACGCATCCTTCGATACAGATCCATCCTTGTGCATTTGTGCAGGTTTTTGTACGCCCAGCAGGCATGCTTTAAGTTCGTCCAAGGAAAGAAACTAAAGGAGCGTGCGGGGAGGGGTTGGCAAGTAGGTGGACAGAACTGTCAGACGGTACGGGTTTTCTCGCCTCTCCGCGCCGTCGCCGCCTGCCACCCCGCACGCACTTTTCATCCGTGACTGCTTGCTGCCAGGCGCGGTACGGGTTGCCCTGTCTCGTTCTCACCGGCATCCCTTTCTATGCTTTCTCCGTTTCGCTCCGTCCGCCGCAGCCAGTGCGGTAGCGTTAAACTCGCTATTTATTGTGTAAAGTAGCCTCTCGGCGGGCTTCGACTTCTGTGTGCTGTGCTCGTTGCGCACGGCCTCCGCTTTGCCGTCTCGCAGCATGGCCGTCTCGTTCGCTCGTTCTTGCCGCCGTTCCGTCCCACGAGGTCTCGTCTCGTTCTGGCACACACGCGCAGGCACGCGGGCAATGGTGGGCGAGCGAAGTTCAATGGGTCCGGCGAGGAGGAAAGACCGGGCAGGGGACCAGCAGCAGCAGCAGCAGCGGCAAAGGAACAAACTGGCAGACGCACCGCTACAAACGCAGGGCCCACTACGATATACAGGCGCACACATGTTCCCAGTCTCGTTCTCGCGCGTCTCACGCTTGCTTTCGATGCTTTTCACTCACGCTCACGCTCCACGCTCACAGTTCACTATGCGTCTCGTGCTATTCTTCGCAGAGGTTTGGCCCGGCGGCGCCCGACGTTCGTCAGTGTGTATTTTGTCTTGCCCTTTGTCGTTCTCCGTCTCGCTCTCCCCGCATCCTGCTCCCTATGACCGAGCTGTATATTCTCGGAATTCCGGCAACAGAAGCCCCGCTTTTGGGTACCTTCAAAACTTCCTTCCGTGCGTTCGGGTTTGGATGGCCCTTATGGCCCCATCCACATCCACTGATGGCAAACCTTACATCAGCGTCGGTCCTTTTTTCCCCAGTACCTCGAACAGGGAAACCTTTCCCAACAAGTTTGCCTAGTGCACCATTGCCCAAGGCGGTGTGAGCGAGAAAGAGCAGTCCGTGTGCTCTGCTGCATCCATGTTTCTTTTCCTTCAATAAACAATCCAGCGGGAGAAAAAGGGTTTCGATTCAGGATTGCTCCAGTCCAAACTGTAGATAGAGGCGTCCATTGCACACACAAATTGCATCCTGCAGCCGTGCAGCGCGCACATTACCGAGAAGATGGTGTCGTTTGCGAGCAATCCAGGACGTAGTGCACGGTGAGTGAAGGAAGGGAAAACTTTCCTTCGCCTACTGGGAAATGAAAAGCTTTGAGGATACCGCTAGCACACTGCCGCAAACACACGGATACACACGCGCAAACGGAACCCTAAGGGATGTATACATATATGAACGAGGAGCAGGCGCGCACAAATGCCGTTTCTGGGGAGTTTCTACACCTTTTTCATGCACTGTCATGCAACACACAAATCAAGCACACGGAATTGCATCTTCTGCCCCGGTGTGGCGGCTGAGGGGACATGGTGCGGATCGGCAGGCTATTCCTGACGCAACGCGGAGAGCCACGAAATGCCACCTTTTTCGTCTGTTCCCACATCCGCATTCCTGCCTTCACTTTCGGACAGAAAATGGCACGGTTCGTTCTGACCCGTTCTACCGAAGGCGTTTCCCCTGTGTTGATTTTTCCAAAGCTTATCCGGCATGGCAATGCCGCTCTAAGATTCGACTCCATCTGTGCAGGTCTACCGTCTGTTATCCGGGAGCATTGAGCCACGACAAAGCACACCACACCATCATCGCCGTTCGTCCGCCTGATGGACGACGATCCGGAACCGTGGACGATGGCAAGCTCTCTGCCAGACAACCAGCCACACGGTAGCGCAGGGGTAGGCGACGGTAACGACGCTGTTGGCACGTAAAACGCTGTGAAAACGTAAATCTAGTCCTGGTGTGCCACTGCTGCCAGCGGGACCGGAACCGTACAACGAGCGTGCTACGGGAGGGATGCACGCAAGACGTTGTCGTCGTTCTAGAGACACGGTCCAAGGCCCACTTGCGGCAGCAAACGCGCACCACAAGATCGAAGATCACTTCTTACGGTCGGATTTCTCACACTGCGATCGACACACGATTTAAAATGGAACTGCGGACTGAGTGTGGCTTGGCAAAGTGGAAAAGACAATCACCCGTATCGGATGGAATTTTTTCTTCTGTTTTTTGCGGCAAAGAACACGACGAGCACGAACACGACTGCGACGATGATAGTGTCGAGGGTTCCGATCTGCACCCAACAGGACCGTGCGTTCCTGCCAATGGAATGTGGTACCCAGTTCCGAAAATTTTCGACATCTAGGTTACAGCCTGCGAAGACACAGTAAATCGCGTCGTTTTACGTATCAACACATTATGCAAGCAGCACAGAAATAAAACGAACAATTTTTATTATTTATTGAACTACCAGTTACTACAATAATTTAAAGAAAGTTTAGCAAAACCTGTTCCTCGTGTTCGTTCTTAATCTACAAAAAGACTCCGTTCCTCACAGCAATATAGATCCATCATCAATAGAGTCATGATTGCATCTCTCAGCACTACACAACGTCAAATGTCAACATATCAAGAATGTATGTAGAAGGAGGTGCGACCATATTTCAAATCTTTTCTCTTTCTATTGCGGCTGTGAAATCTCCTTACCGAAATACTCACCGATCTGCTATCCGAAGAATTCCTGATGACCAGATTTCTATTTTCCGACGATCGTTAACTTTGACGAACTTATTCATGGAATAAAGCATAGAATAGATAATTAGCCAATAGCCGGAACTAATATAAAAAAGAATGAAGATTTATGAATGACGGAAAACTGACTACTCCGACTGAACGAAAAGTTACATTTGTGTTTTTGGGGTGCTTTATTTACTAGCGCCACCTAGCGTACAATTTCGAATGTTGCCATTAAATGAAGCTTTTAACGGTGTTATTTAGCTTTTTAAGGATAATTATTGAATTGAAGAAATAATTTATTTGAAATCATCGAAACAATAACCTTGATTTTGATAACAAAAAAGCATATGTAGCCAAATAACCGCCTTCACTGGTATCTTATCTCGAAATGCGGTAGTCTCGCCATTCACCACCAGATATCGCTAGCCGTCGATAACATATGTCGCAGTCATCCCGCAGGGTGAAAAGTATGCAACAGCTGTTACAGCTCCTGCAAACGATATGTCTCGATTTGAACCGGTTTCACGTGAAAAAGGGGGTCAGTCCCGAAATCCCGCCTTCGCTGCACGGTTGTCGGACAAAAATCAGGGACATATCGTTTGATTCCCGCTTCCCGATTCTTATCGGTTCGGCGGTGCATATAAAAAACGGTAAATGATGCAATTTTGTCGGTTTGAAGTTTTTTGTCAGTTCAAAGAAAAACGTGTTGATTGTTTGTAGGATTGCACATATTAACTCCGCACGACGTCTAGAACAAAAGGTTAAAGAATAAAATTGCAGAAAAATACAAACTCCCGTGCAAAATGTATGGCCCATCCGGGTAGGCGGTCATGATGTAAGGATTATGAATCGAAAAATGCGGAAAAAATATAATTATTTTTTGCTGAAGGAAAATAAATGCTCTAATGGAAAGTAATCTTTTGGACAAACCGTAAGTACCATCCACCTGAATGATACCCTCCCCATCACATCCTCCTCACTCTACACATCGCGTGACTCCCAACGCGGTTTTGAACCCTCGCGATGGTCCAGACACTCAGCAGGCGCACAACGATGGTGTGGGGGAGATCGTTCGTAAAACCCGGTCAGATACGAGCTGCTTTTTAACGGCTCCTTTTCCTTTTCCGCCATGGTCTGTGTTCGTTTGGACCCCTTCGCGACTCAATTTCATTCATAAAAGTTCCCCCACATTCGCTGGCCTGAGGATATCTCCCTTGCCACCTACTCTCTTCACCTCCCCTACCGTTCAGTACCACCCATCCCCAGCATCGCTTTAGCCCCGTTCCTCTCGAGGTGAAAAAAAGTGTGAAGTGCGACCATACGTTAACCCGGCCGCTCGTCCAACTGTACCAGAGCCGGGCGTTACATTTTGCCGAATCGGTAGCGTGTGTTTTCCTGTGCGGAGGGGTTTTCTTGCTTTGTGGTTTTCTTCATCTTGTTGCCGCCGGCGGGGTGACTATTTTCTAGCGGCTATTGGAAGGCGTAGGAAGGAAATTTGCTCCGGCAGACAAATGACCGGTAAAATAAAACCGTCCCATGCAAAATGGTCATATTTTACCGGTGGCGGAACGGGAGAAAAAAAAAAGGTCGCAAAATCAACTTCTATCCACCTAGATAATTGACAGATACGAGTACAGGAAAATGTGAAACGTAAATCTCTTCTTCTTCACGGGTTCAGATTGAAAAAAAAAGATCGATAAATAAAATAAAATTATCTCAACGTCAAGCATTCTACCAACCAAGAGAATCATGAAGATCCCTTCCAATGTTCACGCTTGGCACGCATGTGAACGGATCAGCTGATCAGCGTACGATCGGCAGCAAAGCGGTGCGAAATTAAGACACGTCCCATTCCGGGCACGAGGTTCGCGCCCGATGAACTGTTGCGAGCGAAATAAATTCCCCCTTTTCCTCCAAGCCCTCCGACCCCATCTCCAACCAACAACCCATCCTTCGCCCTTGGGCTCCAGTGGAGTCGTTACTGTGCCTGCGACGGGTAGTATGGATCGAATGGTTCGTAAACCTCGTGTCTGCCACAACACACCTGAGACTGTGGCCACGGATTCCTACGAGCAGCACAACGGAACGGAAGGCGTGGGTGGTTTAATTCACAGTTTCCTTTCCCGGCGGGCAGGGATGATTCCAACAGGGTACGGGCGCGGGTAGGGCGCTCGCGGCGCGTCAGGTTGTGGGAAGTGAAGTTGAGGCGGGGGGAAAGAAAACGAAACAAATGACAGCGTAAAGACGATGGCGCACAGTAAAGGCGCGAGTAAAACAACATTGTTGGGCGCTTCGCTAGGGGAACACATTTCGAGAGGTTATTGCGCCAAAGCGGCGGATCCGGTAGCGCACCGAGTTTTCCTGGACCGCCACGGTGGCGGCTCTGGGATGTGACTTTGATGCGTCTTAACTACAATGTTGCCACTCTAGAAGACGATCCGGCCGATAAGATGCCACACGGCAGAGGCGAATCGAATTTAGCGAAATCTTGGCGCGGATCGTGGCAAACGTGGGGAAATTCGGAATCGAATATTGAGCAATGTTCCCATCGAGCGAGAAAAACAGAGTGCTTGAGATGGACAGACGTCGTATTTTGCTGGGGGAATGTATTTTGATTTTCGTTTGCTAATCGCTTCTTTTCTATATCGTTTGAATACATTGTGGATCCTGAATTCGGTTGACGCAACATATGCCAGCTTCAAGTCTGAAATTTTGGGCCACGGGAAGGTGCTTCATGGTTTACTTTGTACTAACAAATGCTCAGCAGCCGTTTCCCTGATTTGCGACTTACACGAATCAAGTAAAGCTAATTCGTGTGTTGATTAATCAGTTCGTACATTTTGTCAGTTGCGTTGGATAATAAAGCATGTCTTCAGTTTTGAAAGATGTCACCAGCACGTCAGGGCCGTTCGAGGGCGTCTTGTTAGATCCGTTGTAAAACCCCGCCTCTGTTTTCACAGTATTTCCGCTTTTGTGGTGCTCTTAAAACTAGTTTCAAATGCATTCAAACTGCATAGGAGGAAGTAAAAGGTTCATTTTATGTTGCAAAACGGGAAAACATATTATGCTTCGTCGAACGTCCTTGAAAAAGATGCAAAAGCCGTGGGGAAAGGCACCATCCATCGCCACCGCCGCTAAATGAGCCACAATTGAAGCGAAACATCTGTCAACACCCAGTCGCCTGCCACTTCCCCCAATCAAGCTCCGGGTGGAATCCCCCCTCCCGGGGGGAGTGGGGAGCCATGGTGGGATCGGGGTATCGTCATCGGCGTACCGACGCTGATTGGATTAAATCAAAGGCCCGGGACCTCGCGTTGCGCCCGGTTCATTGAATAATTCTCAACATCCGATGGATGGATGGATGGATGGAGTGCTGCAGACTCTAACTCACACTCTTCGGCAGCACTACGCTCGGCGATGCTCTGTTTGTTTACGATCACAAGCAGCGATCATGATGATCATCCATTAGAGTTGCACTGGCGCAAGCCAACGGTGAACGGAACTTGTGGTGTTGTCGTCTTAAAGGATTGATGGGGTTTTCAAGAGTTTAACACAAGCGAAGACATTCTCTTCTTTAAATGATAACAAAGATGATAGCATAACAACGGAACAACCGATATTCGTTTGAAATTCTATTACGCTTGCAAAAGGCTGATTAATATAGATCCGATTGCTTCCTGCGCTCAATTTGCACGACTCATGTTCCGCCCCACTCGGAAACGGAAACGATCGTAACGGAGACGCCTGACGGCCAGTGAAACTGTCATCGAACGGCAAACCCCGGCACCCCTTCCGTCCCACTCCATTGATCAACATCGGAAACCGCACAATCGGTAGAAAAGATTATTATGCACTCGATCCGGCGTCGATCTTGTTTCCGAATGGACAAATCTTGCTCGGTCGACCGCAAAATCTTGCAACCGAGCGCAGTGGTGGTGTTGATCGGTAAGGGTGGTGAACAAGATTTTATGTATTTTGCACAAATGGGAGAGTAAAAAAAAAAAACGAAACGGCGAGTGCATAAAACGCGCCCAAGCCGCATCCATCGTGGCGTGATATTTAAACGAACTGACAAAGACACCGCGCGCCGCTCGAGTCGGTGTGTTGATGATGGTTTTTTTTTGTTTTCTTTTTCCTTTGCTTTTTGCCTCCACCTCGTGCTGCCGGCTGCGAAATCCCGGGCAGAATTTTACCGGCGACACCAAAGCCCTCTGCTGTCCCTTCCCCTTCCACCGGTGTGTGCGGGAATGTAGATTAATGGTGATTTGATTTAATAATCTCCTGCCCCGTTCCAGACTGACACCAGACAACCGCACAGCGGCCGACGGCAGCGACAACGATTCGTCTTTTTTTTTTTTTTGCAGCCCCTCGCTTTGCATGTTGGACACCCTTTCGGCATTAGGCATGGGATGGGGGTGGTGCAGTGTAAATTTGTGATGTCCTTTGGAGGGACACGTTGCGAAACGAGCTGCTAATCGATTGCAGTGATTTGCTGAAGAAAAATAGAACGAGGGGAGGGGGGGGGGGGCGGTGAGAAGGAAGGCGTAGGGGAGACCGTAAGAGATACCCCGAGTATATCTTGATGTTGAGCGAAGGATTAGTGGCGATACACATCGGGTCGTTGGATGGGTGCACACTTGCCGGTTTGTGCCCGGGGCGTTCGCGGATAAGATGGAAAAGATTATGCAAATGCTAAAATGATAAGGATGGTTGGTCGGTTGGTTGTCGTCGCCACGGTCTCGGGATGGCAAGACACGTGCAACGCGACGGTGCGTTCGCTGAGACACGAGGCGTCTCCATTGCGTCCGAATTGTGGAAAAGTTTATCAGATCAGAACCGCCGTCAGGAGACATCAGGATACAATTCTAGGTTTGTTTAGTAGGAATGATAAATATTTTCAATATTTTCAAATAAATACTTGTAATTATAACAATAAACACTGATGATGACAAAAGTTGAAGGATCATAGGGCTTTTCTTGGAATGGTTGAATGCTTTGTTTTGAAAATAACTTGAACACCATCCATTGTTAAATCTGAACAAATAAGAGCACGTACGTTAGTACTAAGTTGTTGCATACAATCAAAAGTTACATAATTTATCATGTTGGATGTTCTTGGGGAGTACACAATAAATTGTTCTATTTTTCATATATTATAAGATTCGATAGTTTCGTCATCGCCGTACATTTTTTTTTGCAAGCACAACCACGTTTTTTACTGAGCTTCCTAAGTTAGAGAAGCATTTTAAACGATTACAAAATTTGTCTTAAACTAAAAGTTTATTGGAATTCTTTTGTTCGAGTTCGATTCCAGTCCGAGCCTTCCTCGGTTCGAAAGATTGAGGTAGGTTAAAGTGGGTGATGGGTTGACCAAACTGGTCGTTACGCCAGGAATAAATATCAAGTATATAAGTTCGTTCTTTCTACTGTAATTGCGAAAGTGCTTGTATTTTATTTTACGTATTTGTGAACTTGACATTTGTATTATATTCTATATTTCCATCACAATGCAGGCTAACATCAGAGACACTATTAATTGCAACATTTCAATTGTAAATCCACTGTCGCATTGTAATCGTCCTGAATCCTGGAGATTCTTAAAATTCTAAACACTACAGCCGAACCAAACAGAAAACCGGGAGCGAGAGAGCAATATTAAACGCAATAGCTAGGCGAGCGAACAGAACGAACGAACGAACGAAATCGAACCGCACGAGACGAATCTCATGCCGTGCACAAAGGAACGAGCGAGAATGAGAGCTACTGCTACTCTGCTGCACCGCGCCATTCTCCGCCGTGCAGCTTCCCACATACACATATACAACCACGGCGTACCTTCCCGTGCGTGCTGCGGCGAACGAAACGGCCCGAGGTATGGAAAGCCGTGCATCGTTCGTTCGGTTCATTTGTCTGCTGGCATCGAAGCAGAGCACACGCGGAGTCCGCAGCGTCCGGGTCACGAGCGAGAGCAAACGGAAGGAGTACAATAGAACCGATCGAGTGGCGGACGTAACGCCGAGTAACGCAACGCGTTTGATCGAATAAACCAACCGAACGAGCAAAACAGTGAGTAGTGACAGTTGGTGTTTTTTTATTGGGGGGCGACGATGTTGACGATCATCTGTGAAATACAGTGCGCTGGAACGGAAGGCTCGATTGTGAATTTTTCGGGGACCATTTCGGGTTTTGGCAATTTTTTCGGTCAAATAACAAGTGCCGGTGAATTCTAATTGGATCGGATTCCAACAAACGAATCTTTAAACTAATGAAGTGTTCGTATTTCATACGGTTGGCCTGAAATCCTGAAGTGAAAGATAGGAATAAGATCAACAAATCATTTCTTTAATACTCTTTTTGTGCCAATCTTATCGCGACACGATGATTGAAAAATAATTGTAATCCACTTCTTTTGGTCCAATCGAACCGGGGCGGTTGAAAATTGTCTCACTGACTGCGAAACTAGTCTGAGATCAAGTAGGAAAAACATTTACCCCCTTAGCATACACCGTTGCCCACAGCCTTTCCATTCACCGCCCTCAGCGTGTGTCATCCGGTGCAATTCCACCGTCATTCCGCTTCCGACGCGCGATCATGTTGTGTACGCGCGGTTATCTGAGTGTCATCCGCTGCCTGCTGTTCTGGCTGTTCAGCTCGTAGCCAGACGTATCCGCGCACTGCCGGATCCTCGTCCTCCACCCAGCGCTGTGTCTCCCTTCCGCTCGGCGCGCGGCAAAACTGTATTAGCAGCCGAAGGGAACCGCTGGTGCTTCCGAATTGATTCGTCTGATTTGCGTTGGTTGCGGCAGGGGCAGAACCTCGCGATCGCCGCCTTATCGCACACGACTCGGAGGCGACTCCCCCACCGATCAGATGAGTCTGGCGGCTCCGGTGTTTGCCATCCGGGATGTTGCACCGTGTGCAATGTGATCGCGTGTTATTTTTTGCGTTTCGGCAGCGAGCGGAAGTTGTTGGTTTCGTGTGGACGCTCTGTATCGTCTGGCCTGGCTTTATCGAATCGAGTGTCGATTGACTTCCTTTGGCTGGAGGTCGAACGGGGAAATTTTTGAGATTCTACCTAAGACATTGATTTCCTTCTCACAGGCCAAAGGGGAGAACTTCGATTGTTTTTTAATTGGCATGAGTCAAAAGGGCAACACGTGGGTATTAATCACACCACGTTTTCTGCGGATATAAAAATTTTCCATGACCATATGAAAAAAATAATAACTTAATAACACCTTTAATTTCATTCCAGGTATTACATGCTGTGTGTATTAGCTGACACTATCGACGAACCAGCTGGTCTCCGAATTGTGTCTAGGAAGTCGAATTAAAAATCCTCCATAAAGTGTTCGGTGTTCCGTGTGTGTATTTTATCGTGCGTAAATTCATTCAGCCGTCTCGTGGATTGCACAGGGGAGCGAAGGAAAAGTAGGGAGTTCAGAAGAAAGTGCATAATTCTTTGATTACCGCGTTACTCGGGGTAAAAATACTCACGGCTTGAGATCAAGAGCAGGGCCTCATTGTGGAAAGGAGGAAAAATCCTGTGCCGAGGTTTCGTCGTGGTAGAAAAAACATTTTCCCGGTCTCCCGTTAGCCCGGTAGAAGTGGTGGGTGGATGAGGTAACATTGCGGCGGTCGGAAAAAGCCGGAGCTGGCGCCATCGACGTGATCGTGTACGATTTTTTGGGTGATTTCGTGGTTTTCGTGGCCCGCGGGGGGAAGCGAAGGGAGTTTTATTGCGCTCTGCGCTTGAATGTGTACGTGTGTGTGTGAGGGTAGTTGTTGTGTGATGATTTACTTGGAGGCAATATAAATAAACGTGTGCGAGCGGGCGACTGCTTGCAAAACTTTTCGGGAGCGCAATATTTTGCCGATCCGTCGGCGGTCCCACCGATTGACCGATCGAGTTTTCCGATCATCGAAACCCCTTTTTCGATACGCTATTCCAGTGCAGTGCTCCCTGTTCTTGCAGTTACCAGTTTTTCCAATCACGTGTCGAAACCGGGAAACGAGCCGGCCGTTAAAAAAAAAACGGGACGCGTTCGGAAAGCGCGTCTTTTTCCCACGTTGACGCCATCGACACCGAGTGATGCAATTGTGATTGGCGCTTGCCACAACAGCAACAGCAACAGCAATTGTTTGCACACAAACACATTCACGCACGGTCGAGAGCTCTAGGCGCTACAGTTTTCGAGACATCACATCATCGTTGTGCTGCGTTGGATCTAACGTTCAAGGTAAGGAAAGCATAGAAACAATCGGTTCGCAACGAGCTGCAGTTGCAGCGCATTGCACGGCGGGGTATGATTCACGGAGGAAATATGCACAGTTTTACGGTATTTAGCGCCACTTACCCCAAAGGCAAGCTCGACCCTCTAGGTGCAAATGCGTCGAAACTTGTGATTGTTATAATTATGAGAATTGAATATTTCATAGTAAATTCGAAACTCTTTTAAAATGATTTTAACCGAAAACTATTATGATTTGATTTATAAAGTCAACATGGTTAATTTCCATGGAACGAGTATTTGTTGTTGATTATAAATGTATGTATACTCTAAGTTTTTTTTGTATTATCTCACTGTAACTTGTAAATTTTTATTTTGTTCCTTTGTTATATCTTTCTTTGCTTTTAAAATTGGTATAAATAAAACAAAGTTTGGAATGTTTGCGACCATGGAAACACAGAAAACTTTAAAAGCTCAAATATGTTGCTTTTATTTTGTTTACAAATTATCTTCGAAAGAGAAGAATCTTCGTTCCTGGTGTAACGATCAATTTGGTCACGCCTCCCCATTTTTAGGGCTTGCGAGACTTTTTCCCATTTGACGTACGTGGATAGTCAACCCTTCGTACCGGGGGAGATCCGGTCTGGATTCGAACCCACGCTATCCTTCAACATTCCTACAGTCCTCAATTCAGAAGGTCCAGGAGTCCTCAATACAGAAAACGCTACTCATAGAGAAGAAGGGTTTTTTAACGCCTAGGCCTAGGGTTGGCTCAAACTCCCAGGAAGTTGATTAAATTTTCATCGAAAAAATCCCTTGATAAAAATTCGCTTTTATCGGAAAATCCCGCACTTCCTGAGTAAAGCCGGGCAAAAAGCTGGTTTAAAATAAATACTAATATGTTGGGAATGCAACAAGATAAAATTAAGCAATCAGAGATTGAAATAATAAAACGTTCGCCACTGGACCTACGAAAACATTCACGACGGACGGTAATTGTCAAGAAAGCCGTAGGTTTCGTAATCCAGAGCATATCAATAGAAGATTAAAATTACTACGAAATCGATCATAAATCGAAAACCTAATTCAATTTTCTTCCCGCTTTGTGAGAATGGAAAATATTGTTATTTTCTCAACCATAAATCGCCAGCGCGGCGCTTCGTTTTTCGCGCGGTCATTACATATTGCCGCGAGGGTTTCGAAATCCTCATGCAATGCAGTGGTTGCATGCACTGGCCATCAACTTACCCGAATTTCGATGCTGTAATGCCCGATGCAAGTGGGTGCGGGGGCGTGCTGCATAAACGCACGCGCCCCGTTCCACGGGGGTGGTACTGTTTGCCTCCGGTGCCGGCAGCACCGTGTCTGCACATCATAAATCATAGCAACACCGCCCCAAAACGGTCGCGCCCGTTCGTGAGTTTCCGTTCTAGTCCGTTGAGAATACATATCGATATCGGGTCTTTTCCTTCGGCTGCTAGCCCGAATCGGAGGCGCGGGTTCGGTGGTGATAATATCTTTTTTTTTCTCCGCACTTCCCCCTTCCGATGATCCGTCGGATAATTCTGTCATCTCCCCGAGGTCCCTCCCACCCACAACCCGGGCAGGCAATCCGTTGCGTTGCCTCTCGCTGGCCGGTGGGTGGGAACGGAAAGAGAGGCGGACGCTTAAGGGTGCGGCTGTCTGTCGCGCCGAGGGGGGCCCACAATCAACAATCTTGGAAAGCGATCATTCAACAACCTGCGTGGAAGAACGCCTGGGAAGACGCTTGAGAGAGAGAGAGAGAAGGGAAAGCGGGGAAGGGGGGGGGGGGGGTGATGTGGCCAGAGGGCGCGTGGGGTCGTGGCAGTAAAATCACAAACTCACCCGCTGGCTTCGTCATCCGTCTCGAGTGTCAGATCGACGCGCCATCGCGCGTCGCAATCGAACGTCGGAACGGCACTCGAAAGCGCCAGCAGGACCCGCCGGGACGGGTGTTTTCTATATTTATTTTTTTTCTTTCCTTTTGCTGCCCGAAACCGTTTCCTCCACCGCAGAACCGGACCCCCGCTCCGGACGATCGGATGCCGCTGTTGATGGATGAGAGTATCTTTTTTTTCCATGTCATAATCGGATGGATGTTGTCTGCACGAGAGCGAAAACTGGAAAAGTTTTCAGCAGCAATCGTTTTATTCTGGAAAATTCAACATAGCTTCAAACGACTAAACACACCGAGCTGATGAGAAGACGGATGTTTCGTTCTGTGCTAGGCTAATGCGAACAATTCTTTTCACTTCACTTTATGGAATTCCCTCCATGAAACAATTTTGTTTTCAATCACTTAACAATATGTTATTTGTTTGTAATAAGTTGTTCATTCTGAAATAAGGGCGGTCACACACAAATCGTGGACGAAAAACTGTTGCAAATCTAATCAGCTACTTTAAACGGCTGCAGTGGGGCGAGGTAATAAACTCGTTTAAAAAGACGATATCTCGTTAGGAATTCAAGGCTATTTGGGCGATAAAAAGAAGGAACAAAAACACACGAAAACATTGCTCAAAAACTTACAGCATATTGAACCGTTCTGCTGGCATCCAATATGTGTGTTTTTAAAAGCAAACAGCACAAAAAAGAGGACAAATTGCAATAAAACTCTTTTTTCACAACTATTCGAAGCTCAAAAACAAACGTACAGCAAACACACAAAAAAAAAAAAAAAAACGGGACGTGAAAAAACGAATTCTTGGCAGAAGCGAAAAGTAAAGGCGATCGTGCTCGGTGCAAAAACAAAACCAGCCGAGATCCCTTAGACCATTATACGAGCGAAACGACACTTTCCTGGCGATTTACCGTTCAATGGCAATGGCAAGGACGTCGGAAGTATTTTTTTTCCTGTTCCGGAATGACTGTCTTGTTGTCTTTCTTTCGGTGCTACCGGCGGATGTACGGGTGGGAAAACAAACGACCAAAGTTGCTGGCGCGCGCCAGCGGAAACCTTGAAATCTTGTTCGTGGATGGTTTTTTATCTGTTAGCCAAGCGGTTCGATTGGACCTGAAAGTGGTGGCGGTGGAAGTTTTTCCAATGTTCAAGTGAAAAGCTTAGCAGTTTTTAGCGTTGAACGAAACTATTTTGCTGGTTAAATGAGACCTCTCCTTTTTTGAGAAGAAAACGCTGATAAGAAATCCATTCGTTTGCTACCGTGCAGTTGTTCGAGCTGGCATGTAAGCTTGTGTTCAGTTTTTGTTTCGTTTCGTGCTGAAATAATATTCGCCATCAAAAAATTTTTTTGCAAAGGATCATCAAAGCGCACCGACATCTCTTATCCGATAGAGACACTTTACTTCACTTCTGCTTCAGCCGAGCGAATATGGAGCATATTATTGCCCTTTTGATACCGTCGCAGAAAATCCCTTCGCTGTTTGATCCGCCCATTGAAGTGTCTGGAAAAGGCAAACTACATCGTACGGCTTGCTTTAAGATTGTCTCGACCGGGCCCTTTGCCGAGCTCGGACCAAGAGCTAGAGTTTCGGTAGAAGACGGTGTACGGCTTAAGTAACAAAAAAAAAAAAAAATCGTCCTATCTAGCTAGCTGATGATTTTTTTATGTCGAGAGTCTAGACTTTAAATCATAACAGTCGATCCGAAAACAGTTCGAAAACCTAAGCAAACGAGACGGACGCGGTTCGCGGTCTTCGCTCGTGTTCGTCATAAAAAAAGACTCGCCAAAGCGCGAAGATCAAATGGTGTTGGTTCTTGTTTCATCTGTTCGCCGCGCAGCAACACAAATGGGCGCGAGCGTTAGTCCAACTATTTAGTCAACTATCATCATTTTAAGAACATGGCGTGATTTATGGTCCCCAAGCGCGGCAGCCAGTAGCATTTCTGCCAGCATTCTATCCGTTCGCCTCGCCTTCTTTCCGTGTCGAAGTACGAAACCACAAGATCCATGTGCGGGCTTTTTGTGGCCCTTTCTTTCTGGCTTTCTTTTGCTGCAGTTTCTTTAATCCTACTTCCACTGCACTGTCCGGGATTCGCAATATGATAAATTACAAATTACTCGAACCGCTGCCAGCAAAACAATGCAATCAGTCATTCGGGCGGACTCGGAATCGTCCTTCCGGGCCTTCGTTTCCCTCCCTGTCGAACCCGATGGGTGAGAGAAAGTTATTCATACCCCGAGGGAAAGAACTTAATTCGACCAACCATCTGACCGCTGAGGACCATATTTTACCACCCTGTTCATATGTGTGTGTGTTTTTTTTTACTCCCGATTTGAAGCGTTCTGTACGAATGCATGGTGATTTTTTTTTGCTCTCCCGCTTGGATCTCTTGGAACTCGTCGTTGGCGTAGTAATCGTAATGAATCTGCCGCCCGCGGCCCAAACCCCAAATGGCGGTGGTTTGCGGTTTGAAGCGAACGCCGGACGAATGCTGACAGCATCGGCCTCATGTGCCTTGCGCGACGGGGAACTTCCGGACACTTGCAGGCCTTGAGGGCAAGGCAGAGGAGGGAGTACGAGATGCTGGCGATTCCGCTTGTGCGGTGTGCTGTGATTTTTCCCGGGGGTGTAGAATTGCATCTCATCTTTGGAGAAGGTAAGAATGAAGAAAAAAATCACGATCTCACATAAATCCCCACCAACAGCTGCCAATGAACGACTGAAGCCGTCGATCATGCGATCCCTTCGAGGAAAGGTGTGCCTCGGTGGAGAGGCGCAATAAACACTCCATGCGAAACTCCTTCCCGTAGGTTGCAGTAAAGAAGTCGCCACGTTGCGGCGGGGGTCCCTCCGGATACGCCGGATAAGGTGTTTAATTATCCATTAAGTAGTACGCCGCGGAGTGTTGCGGTTTCTGCTTCGCGTCCGAGGGTGACGCTGGAGACCTTCCCGCGGTCGTCGCGATTGGTCACTCCGAACAGCGGCGGTGTGCGAAATCGGATGCAGTTAGACAGATTAAAAAAACAAACCTACACTCTCGGTGTCATTGGTGTGATGCCCTCACGGAGATATCTGCTTATTGTGACCTAATTCGGGTGAATTTGTTTGTGCCAACCGACCGGAGCTGTGACTGTGGGAGTCGAACCCTGGCGGGCTATGTGAAGGAGGTTAGGAAGTGCCACTACGAAGTGCGTGCTACGTATGGGCAATCCGCGATGCGAAGATAGCCAGCTTTGCCAATTAATTACGACGAAAGATGTTTGTTTTGCGCTCGGTGCATATTTGGACTTTAATTGTAATGCACCATGCGGAACCGAATGTATCCGGATAGAAATATGATACGGGCGATCAGTTCTAGGGAGACCTGATGAAGTTATTCTCAATGTTGTTGAAGGGCGTTCTGAGAAGACTGGAAGTTTTGGTAATCTTACAAATTCAGATGAAGACATTTGGGCAACATGGCAATTACTTCATTGGGGCTAGAAGCATTTTAATTCCATTCTTGTTATGCTTTTCATTCAAAATGCGCTTTTCGTTCAAGAAATTTGAGTGACAAGCGGGAAACGTGTTAAAGAAAAACAAATCTTTTTAGAAAAATGTTGGAATGCTGTGCAAGAAAATCGCTGAAATCAATACAAACAAATGGCATAAGAGTTCAGAATAAATTCTATTGAGTAAATAAACCTATTGGGTTATTTACAAACATGAAATCTACGAAAATAACCTTTACATTATTGCCCAAAGATTTCTCTATTGCTTCATACTTTGATAGAAGATTGCACAAATGCTAAGCGTGTCTGAAGATTTCAAAAGAAAAAAATGGGTTCAGTAATCAATACTTTGTGTAGCAACATTTTTGTCACCTAAACTCCTAACTGTTTTATCTGTTTTGGATTTTCGCATCACTATACATTGATGGCTTAATTATCCGCAATAAATTGTAGATAGTATTTCCAGGTCAAGATCAATTTCAAACATATGTACTAAATTTCCAAATTTTGCCAAATATCTGGACATATCAAACCTCATCCAGCTCCAATAAATATAATAGTTCGTGGTCGTTGATAATTACTTTGGCCCCTTTTCTATGGATTCAGGCAGGAGAGTTTTCCCACGAGCAGCCTAATCGATTTTCACTGGGAAAGCTGCACCACGGCGGACATGCTTGTGGCATCGACAAGCGCCTGGCAAAGCAGGGGTTGGCACCGAACTGGCCCGATAGAAGTTGCAAGTCGAAGCAGGGAACCTTGAACTACATCCCGTCAATGGGGTGGGGTGGATTCCGGGTGTCCGGCAAGTGTCCGGAAAGAATAGTGCTCCTGCTGTGGTCCCTGATGGTTGTGCCGAAGTTCAATTTAATTTAAATTTTATTGCTCTTTAGCCGTTTTACTAATGAGTGCAGCGTTTGGCCACTAGAGCGAGCCGTTTGTAGGATCAGTCGAACGCCCGGAATGGGGAGAAGGCGGATGCCGTAAATCTTGCCGAAACGTTCCGGACGTTCGATTGACCAACAACAAAAGGGTGTCGATGCTGGCTTGGTTTGCTTTTTTGCCAAACTAAGCCACACCAAAATGCCACCGGTCGTCACGGAAGGCGTCGGTAGGTCATGCGGTAGTCGACTGCAGGTGCCAGACGTGCACTAGCTCCCAAGGTTTTCCAAGTCCTGGTCAGACTTGGCCAGAGGGGGGACCTGGTAGCACAAATGGCAATCGCGGCGTCAAGTTGTGGATGCCATCCCGTGAATGATTCGAAACTAAAAACATCGGATTAGTTTGGAACTCGCTCGGGAAGACCGGGACTGGCACGATAGGTCACCGCCAACAAACGGATTAACGGAGTCTGTGTGTCGTAAAATGGCGCACACCCGAGTGACGTCTGGCTCGTTCCATTGGCTTTGGTTACTTCTGCCGCCATCTCCTTCTTGTGACTTCTGACAAGTGGCGACAAGCGTGTCTTGTTCGTGTTTTCTTGTTTTATAGCGCCACTCAGAGCCGCCCTGTCGCAGCGTTCGAGCCCGCTCCCCCCTTGTGTAACGGTTGCCGTTAATTGGATTTCGAGGATTTATCCCGCGCGAAGGATTAGAGTGCGTTCGAGAATTGAGTTGTTCGGCTGGTTGGCTGGCGGGCGTGACGTGTGCGATCGTGGGTTTACCGGGTTTTATGGTTTGTTGCTGTCGACTTAAGCAGTTCCATTTAGCGGAGGTTTTCGGATAGAATAAAACCTGGCGAGAAACAAAGAGAAAAGAATGGGACCTCGTTGTTGGCGTGGTGGTGGAGCTATCGAGATTCATAAATCTTTTGGCATCACGAGCCGATGATCACGTTCCGATCGCCGGTAATGCGTCAGATCGGTTACGCGATTTACAAGCATCAATCGGTTGGTGATTTATTGACGGCTCCCTCGTTTAAGCTCATTGAGAATCTTCGGAGCATCCGCGGAAATAATGTTGCGTTAAACTCTTTAAAATTAACAACGTCGAATTTATGTAACATACAGTATTTGACAGTAAGTCAATAAAGTGATCGTACATACTTTGTTTAAGTATTTGTTCCATAATATTTCAACATTATATATAGAATAGGATCCTAAAACCTATGAACTCTGAAACGAACTATGAAACAAAATCTTTAAAAACCCAATGCTCTATAAATAAATCACTTTGAACTTTTTACTCCCTGGCTTGAGAGTTAAAGACCTACGATAAACGATTTTCTTAAATATTAATCGGATGAGCTCCGTGCGTTGGAGGAATATAAAGAAAGGATCGACTAGTTAATTGTCGCGTTCTGTGATTTGAGTTCTTTGCGTCATAATTAAAGCACTTAGCACTAAAGCAATGAAATCATGAATCGCCCAGAGTCCTATTGGTATTCGGCTTTCGTCGGTGGTGCAAAAATTGATTTCGTTTCTGCCCGCTCGGGGTGATTAATGACTGAGTGAAAACCTCGAATGAGCTCGGTTTTTGGCGATACCTAAAGCGCAAGCACGAACCTAAACGAATCACCTGGAGAACACGCGTGTGCGAGAGCATTTAGCGCGACTTTGACAGACGCTAATGACGCACGCGGTGCTGATGCGTTCGAGGCTGATAGATTTATTGTGTACGCTTCCGGCCTTCCGTGGCGTTGCAATATTACACCTGGAGCTAGGGAGGATTTTAGGTCAGGATAGAATGCAGCAGATACAAAGGGGGAGTGAGGTATGTTTGGAAATTGTTTTAGTTCTGCTTGGCATAACACGATCGGATTTTTTTTTAAATCAATTTGGTTATTTTAATCTAGTTGAAAAGACATTCAAATAGACGAAAATCCATCAATCAGCGAGCCGACACATGGGCATGATTTGTTAGTGTCGATCTTACCTGGAATGTTGAAGATCACATTGATCCAGCTTCCTGAGGGAGCGAAAGGTGTGCTTCCTGAGGGAGCGATATTCGGAAATAGCACAACAATGAACCGCCCGGTTATTTTTAGGTCCATTTCCTTCCTTCCCTTCGACTGGCCCTTTCCGCCTTCCATCCCATCCTTTCTACGGGCGGCTGCTATGACGTTCGCGCACCCGAACCCGGTGTTTGTTGTTCGGCCCGTGTTGATCATGATGATTATACACACAGGTGAGACACGGGGTGTTGAAAAGCGTTCCAGGCCGCGCATCACGCGCATCTGCTTACGCGAAATGTAAGGTATGCGAAAGGAATGCGCCCAGCTCGTTCCCGCAGGTTTCCAGCGCTTCTGAGAGTGCGCTCACCCCCTGCCGAGGGCCGGCCTACTGACTACTTTCAACGTACGTCGGTACGGTTCTGTTTCGTTCTGTAGGAGGAGGGGCCTTTTCCCGAGCGCTGGCGAAAAAGGTCGGCGGTCTGCGAAGGTTCAATGAAATTTCGAATATACACATTCGTACACACGTCGATCGAAAGTGGGACCGCGGAGCGTTGGGGAAGTGCGAGACAGGTGACATTCCAGCAACGGTGCAACCGAGTGCAACAAAGTGTGTTTGTTTTTTGTTCTATCGCCCCCTCCCCCCTATACCCCAGGCAACGAATCCTATGGCTGACATTGACCATCCCAAATGGCAGACAGCATCCTACGGCCATCCTCCATCCCCCCCTGCGAGGGACGGGCTGGGCTGATTCGTGGTGCCGTATCCACTTGGCCCGGGATCTCACGTGGCCCGGCTGGCTCGCTACTTTCGAGCGAATCTATATATTTATGTGAACGCGATATGCATTACTATTGTGGCACTGTTATTAAAATTCCATAAAAGATAATTGAGATAAATTGCGATAATGGAATGTACGCGTGTTGGTTTCGCCAGTAAGGGTGGGTCTATGACGAGAGGGGAGGATGGGGGGGGGGGAGGGATAGGTTTCTTCGCACATTAGCACCCACCCAGGGCCCGCCCCGGGCCACGACGGGTTTTCGTTTGACGCGATCGATGGATCCTTTTCCGGCACCGGCATTCGAATTTCCACTCCCTCGCCTTGCGACAAGTAATGCCCCTCTGGGGGGGTTGGAAAGAGAACAGGGAATGGAAAAGGTACGGCACCGGTGGGTCCTCGATCGAGCGTGAGCCGCAAACCGCAATTGCGTGGAATGCAAAATGGCCCATTCGGAGCAGGCGGGAGGCGCAAAATGAAGTACAAAGGAAGAAAAAAAAAAAAAACCAACACACAGAAACACAAATGCAAGGGAAGGCAACCGTCAACGATCGAATGGTTGCAATGGTCGCACGAAATGGTTGTTTCTCTAGTTTTCGCCCTAAGCGCACCGGGAGATGGTACGAATGAATGGCCGTGATTGATATGCGTGTGGTTCTGGAGGGCGCGTGCGGTATGCAAATGGCGTTCTGGTTTTGCGCAACGTGTTTTTGGGGCGAGGGAAGCCCTGGTGAAGGGCGGAGGTATTGACGAGGATGCCAACGACGACGACGACGACGACGATGGTGGCGTCGATTGGGCAAATATGTTTCCAATTAAAAACACAACAGTCGGCCGACCGGAAAAGGTTACGGTACGGCAGGTAGGTTACGGGCGTCGTGCCGATGAACCGTCCTTCGACACTGCGATCAGCTGCTTTTTCCCGCCCGACGGATGTTATTGTTTTCCATCGGGTAACACGTTTATTTTGGCAAGTCTGTTAATGGAACTTTCAGATAGCACCGTGTGGAGGAAGACCGAGGGGGGGATGGGTGAATTTGGGGAAATGTTGTGCGGTTTTTGTTTCCCTTGGCAGATCAAATCGACGTCGACGGCGACAGCCTGCACGTCGTTTATGCCAGGGGAAGCAATAAAATGGCGCTGAACACGCGCGTGCACCGTTATTTGGAAATGAGTGAATGATGGACGTGGGTGGTAGGGGGCGAGGGCCGTTAGAGGCAAAAGCAAATAGGTCAAGAATGGACGCCGGATTTATCAGCTGGGAGAGAATTAGATGGCACCGGTGATTCATGAACGGTTCGATTGGCGTGATTAAAGTTGTGCAGCAAATCTGCCTTCAGTATTTCCAGTGTAGAGCAATTGTACTGTATGAGGATCGACTATAAGATGATACGATGGCGAAAGCGTGCCAGATGGCTTCTCTGATTCATATTTCGTTAAGCCTCTCGTGGATTTGGGTAACAATTATTTAATTGCAGTAGTATGTCGAATATTCAATTAAATGCAAGAGAGGAATAAGGATGATTCGAATGATTGATGGTTTAACTGTTTTGTACGAGTACGTATTGACGTATTTTTAAATTTATCTGCGATTTTTTATTAATAACAGCAGATATTGATTGAATGTCACATTTTTTCCTCAAATAATTTGCGGTACCGAGTATCAAACTATTTTAATAATCACACTCACAAAGCTTATGTATAAAATTATAACTTATTATACAAATAGCGTTTATTGCTGCCATATGAGAGATAAAGGTTTGATCGGATCCTCCATGAAATTGGATCAGCTATAGGTTCAATGATACAGTCCATACTATAGTTGCAAGTTTGAGGCGAATTTCAATGCTACGAGACAATGGTGGACAATTCACTTTGATGGTAGATTGTGGACTGCCTTTTTGAGATTTTTCGGTGATCTGTTCTGCTCTGTAGTTTGCCAATAGTACTAATGGTGATGTCAAAATACGTTGCATGGGCCTTAAGTTTCTTTTCGATTTCATTTTATAGCTCAAAATCATCAAATGGACTTCAAATTTCTGGACATTTTGCATTAAATGATCCAAAAAATCTTTGTTAATAATATATTGCCATTTACACTCCATGATATTCAATAACGAACTGAGTGTGCGAATGTTTACAGTGATTTGAAATTGTTTCTCACCCGGAGTTTGAAAAGTCCACGGGTAAAATTAAATTTGTACCTTGTTGTACATTTATTGGTACAGTTAAATTTGCCGATCGTACAGCGTAGAACTAACCCCTGTTCAGACGCCGACGAAGAAATTTACTAGGCCATGGTTACGAGTGCCATGTTTCCGTTCATAAATTTGTTACGGAACATTTTCAATTTGCGCGTCAACCGATAATTTAAACCTCATTAGTTCGCCGACAAGCATATTACTAGATCGCTTGGAATTGTTGTGAGGAAAAGTGTTGCGACATTTTTCCGCGCGCTGAAAGAAGTTTCACAATCATTCGACCGATTTGGGACTCGTTTGTGCAACGGTCATGTTTTAGCATTTCTGAGAAACATAATCAACTATACGCTCGAGCGGTGTTTTGCTTTGCGAAAGTGTGTTAACAAAATAAAAACACATTTATACATCGACGATCGTAATTGTTTCAGTTATAGTTATCAGCATCTTAATTGGCGGAAAATTAAAAAGTTAACAAAGCCTGCGACCCCATTACGGGGTTCTTCTGAAGAAGGAAACATTAGTCAGCTTGCGATATAGAGGCTCCGTTCGATAAGTTCGATTCGATCTGCCTGCGGTCTCGATAAAGGAATGGTGTTATCGGCTGTATAGAATTGCGCCAAGGGCGTAACATGTAGTGTGTTTTCGGTGGCGCAATTTTCCGTCGACAAAAAAAAAAAACAACTTTAACGTACTAGAAAGCGTAGAACTTTACGATCACTGAGGCATGACGGTACTGGGGGAAGAAAAAATAAACGATCGGCGGCGCTCGATCGTTGCTCGCTACTCGTGCGTTACAGCGTTCGTTCGTTCCAACGTAAATGCCACCGGATTTAGTCTGTCCGTGCGCATATTGGCCCTTTGACAGTTCGCGAAGTAAAGTTCAGCACCCCGGCCAGATTGCGTGCCGTGTCGCGTTTGACATTTGAACGGAAAAGGGACGACGAGGGAACGGGGCCAATTTTCCGCCACGTTGCGTTGCGTCGGGGCGGGTGGGGTTGCGGGTATCCCGGTGTCCCAAAATGGCATCATTCGGGTCGTCCGGCTGGCGCTTAAATTCTTCAACAAGCCGCGCCATTCTGAGCTCTCGAGAGCCCCGAAATGCGTGACTCGCGACAAGGCGACTCCAGGCCGTTGTACGCGTATACGTAGTTTTTCGTCTCACTTCGTCGGAGACGTGGTAGGAGCGGGAGCTGCCGGAGCTGGCCCCGTAGTAGTGCATGTAATAATTTTTCACCGACGACGAGAGCACGCACGCCGTCTTGCTATCCGCAAAGCGGTGGCGTCTTGCCGATGATCGCGATGAAGCGCGCTGCCGCCACGCATCTGGCGCTTAGCAGCAACCACGGCGCAAGCAGGGAGAACGAAAGAGACCGCCCGAGAAAGAAGAAGAGCACCGCAGCCGTCGAACCAGACCGCGAACGGAGGCCGAGGCCAGGCTGCCGCTTGCTGCTGGTGGCGCTTAACAAGTTGTTTTTGATTATACACATTCATTCTGTGTCGCTCGGCCGTTCCCCGTCACCCAGGTTCATAATTCCCGATCCTGTTTGGTCCGTCCATGCGTCCGTTCGTTCGCCGCTTTCTCACGCAAGATGCCGGCCGCGTCCCCGAAAAAGGACGCGTCGGGTTTTCCTGCCCGAAAGGGTTCCCGTGTCCCGGCTCCAGCGGTCTCAACATCATCACCGGCCCTGCTGCACCATCTTCTTTCTTTGCGACGAAACATTGAAAGGGAAGGAGAGTGAGAGAGAAAGAGAAAACGTTGACATGATCGTGTTACACATTTTTCTCTTGCTTTCGCGCAACATCAACGATCAGTTCGGAATCCTTGGAAAGGAGCACAGTGGGCAAGATGAAGGAATTTGGGTTTCATAGTGCGGGAAAAGCATTGCCACAAATACTAACTTAATAATTACTTAAAAAATCTACAAAAGTGATTCAGTTTACATTCCAAAAATTGTCATTGCTCGAAACTATGTGAAATATAGTTAAAAATTTATTTAAATTTGTATTCATTTATTTCAAACTGTTTACCTCAAGGGCTTTACTACAATGATCATATAATCTATGGGAATTGGGTGAGGAGCCGGGTTCTAAATTGGGAGAGGAAAATAATGTGGCCAAAACGATAGCTCATAGCAATCAAGGACGACATAGAACGGAGTAGCGGATCATCCTCGCCGTAACATATAGCCGTATTTAAAATTTTAAATTTCGATTTTCAGCTGCAGTTTTTGCAGATTTCTGCAGAAAATATTTTTTAAACATTTTATCCTGCGTTTAAAAAAATAATGTAAACAGCTTTTTCTCAAAATTTAAAATTGTAAAAACCCATTTGTTACGGATGGCGTTGGTCTTTAGAAAATAAACAGGGGAATTTAAATTGGTTCCTAGGATAGCCGTCTTGGCTAACCAAAAACTTTAATATCGGACGGAAAAGCGTCCGATAATCGTATCAAAAGAACCCCGTATCGCCCTTTCTCGCTCTGTTCATACTTTCGTGAACGTGACTGGCAAAAAGAATCCTAAGTGACAGCTCAGGCAGCGTTACGGCGTTTAATATAAGATATAATGACAAAATATATCCTCTCCTCAATTTTTAAGACTAATTTTACTTAAACATATAATTTGAAGAAACTTTTCCAATGAAGCTCTAAGAGTACATACAAAAATGCATCTCGACGACGTTATTGAGATGTTTGCTGTTCAGTATTTGATTAGGAACAAATCCCCGAATTGATTCTAATTTGAAAGAGAAAATATTCCAATAATACAAAAGAAGGCCGTTTAGCTCCTTCAACTGTCCCACTGTGCATGGGGACGCAAAACGAGCAAACCGGCGTACCGAACGGCACCGAATCGGGCTTGCGCTGTTCAGGTCGTTTCCGATCGGAGATCCTCTTGAGTTTGCAACCCGCCGCACCGCACCCATCCATCCCCTGCCCCCCCGTATCCCATCGCTTCCTTATTGCTTCTCCCACATTCTCGCATTGGAGAAGATGATGTTTCGAATCGATTTTTGGCCCGCTGCCTACCGATTCCGCAACCACCAGCACCACCACGTCGCGAGAAGTCGTCGCGTCGCACCATGGCGCTTCGTGGCGCCCGTGAGAGGGCGAACGTTGGAAGCGGGGTGCAAGCCGGGACGAGGACGGCACCGAGGGGAGACGCTCGAGATCACCGTGACGTGTGCTGGGCTGCGGCGAGACAGACAGCGGCGCCAAGGGACGCCCGGGCCGCCGGGTGGAGTGACGATGGATGGACGATGATGGCGCACGTCGACTGTCTCCGTCTTCGTCGTCTGAGCGATCCGAGTCGCCACCAGTCGAGCGCTGCGAACCGTCTGCGCTCGTTTCATCCGCGACTGCCAAGGCAAGGTGGGGGAACGAATAATAAGAGAATAAAACATCGAAACTAAAGACGATCGTACGAACATGATCAGCGTCGGTGGTGCGTCCCCTGGCTGTTGTTAGCTAGATTTTAAGGTTAACTGACAAATAAGATAGCCTGTGTGGACCTGTGGGAGGCAGAGAGAAATAGCGCCACCGACTGAGCGAACGAGTAAGAGCAAATGAAAGACAGAGAGCCAGAGAGAGAAAGAGAAAGAGACAGACTGGCATCATACGGAGGCTGCGCTGCGCGTCGTAATGCTGGGAACGACGATCATGAACCTCACGACCGACTGGCGATTCCTTCTGCGCTCCACGACATCTCCAGGGCGACGTCTCTCTGTGCCACCGGCGATCACGGCGGCGTTGGGCAGGAGATGAAAAAAAAGTGCCCGATACACCAACACACACACAAAGGTGGAGCATACCCGGCGGAGGTTTCCAAAGGTTGGACGTGGTACAGCGTGACTTGCTCCCTGATGTTGGCGACGACGTGCCCCGACAATCCCACATGGCGCTACGTATATGTATTTACGAGTATGATATCAGAAATTAATTTTTCATTTTCGATACAATTATTTTATAAATAAACCGTATGGAAATGGACGATGCGGAAATGCGGAGTGCCCGGCGCCGCCGGCCTAGAAATGAGAGGCTGACTCGGTGCGGGATAGTGCGCCCTTCCGCCGTTCCTACGGTTAAGAACCTTGCACAGCCCGGCTTTTTGAATGGTTGGCCGGCCGGGTTTTTCGCGCGAGAAGGGAAAGGAACACACAAATCCGCCGCTCGTGTTTGTGACTCTCGATTTCGTGCCTTTGCACTACTGGAGTTGCGGAGAATGGTTGGCTTTCGTTTCGCCAGATAGTAAAGACACGCTCGTACGATCGAGGTTTTGAGCGGAAACATTTAAGAGATCGGCGATTAAGATTGGGCAGTTTCGAATGCAAGAAAGGTTCGCTTGTTTCAATTAATCCGCAAGGATCAATGATCTAGATCCAGCAAATTATGACACGATCTTTTGCGTTAAATTTTGCTTCCTTTATTGTTGGTATCTTTTCTTCCTTCCTGGAATGTTCATGATTAGGAACTAAATATCCTTCCTCATACATTTTACGACCTCCCTTTATTTGACGAACATTCTATGACGGTGCCTCTTATTTACCATGACGCATTCCACAGCTACGTGCCAAAAGATCGTTCCCGTACGTGACGCATCCGGGCGGGCCATCCTTCTTCCGAACGTAATCCCAGGATGCACCAACAAAGCACGTTCGCCGGGCGGACCTCTGTGACGGAGCCGTTTTTCGTCCCATTTTCCCAGGTGACACAATAAACCAGCCAGCCGTACCTGAACCTGAATCGGTAGGATACCGGAACCCGGGCCCGCATTGTGTGGATAGGATCATCTCGCAACGCACCTCTCGGGATGCGGGATCGTTTGTTTCGTGTCTTTTCGAGGGATGATTTTGACACCTAGCACGCCGGCAGGGATGCTCGGGACCGCTTTCACCCGAACCGAACGAAGGGGATCAATATTTATGCCTCAATAGTTTTTTTTTTCTTCTCAGAACGTTGGTGAGCCGCGTGAGACATGGCAGCCGGGGGTTTTAGGTGGGAAAAGCCGATGGAATCCGCACTGGAATGCGGAAAAGTGCGTCCGCTTCAATACCGGACCGTGCTTCCGGTCGATGTCCGGACGCCGGCTAGGTTGAGGAAGGCACAGCAACAATCGCTTTTCTGGGAATCCCTTCTGGGGTGTTTGTGTGGGCTTCGTGTTTCCGGCACTGTCGAGGTGGCGGCCTTTCGAAGCCGTAGGAGTCGTAGGCAATCCGAAAAGAAAACATCAAAACCATACGTCGGAGGTGAAGGCCGGACGGTTTATCTCTTCCCATTCGCTAGATTAGTGATGGACTTTTAATTAAATGAAATGTAATTACCGACGGCGGGCGACGGAGAGCGTGCGCGATCCGTCCTACACCGCCGCCTTCGAGACCACTCTCGGGGAGGACCACGCGATCCGTCCGGCGACCCACTAATGGTTTCGGCGCTCGCGGCTCGTAGGATTAGGACACGGACGGGTTTCTTTCGTCTTGTTTTTTTTTTATTGGTGGGAGAACTTCCCCTAAGACGTGGTGAGCTAAGAGAAACTCCGGCCGCTGGCTCCCGACGCGAGATAACGCTGGCGCACTTAAACGAGGCGACAAATGGCGACAGAGACCACGCTGTCCATCCGAACTCCGTCTGGTCGAATGTACAACGTTTTCTTCAGGTGGGAGAAAAAAAAACACAAATAAAATGAAAAAAAGGGAAGACCTACAAAGCTGCGCCATGATCAGCTGATCCGGCCCCGAAAACGGCGACCTGTTTCGGTTCAACGAGCTGCCGAGCAAGGAGAGGAGATAATGAACGCGCCCGTTCTCGCCTGCATCTTCCGAGCAGTTGTTTACACTTCGCTGGCGCTGAATGGGAATCCGCGATGCGCCCCGGCGGTCGCCATGTCCCGACCTAAAGTAAACCATTCCACCGTGACGGCAGCCGGAATGGGCAGTATGTCGAAGTTCAGGACGGAGTAGACGCCGGGCAGGGAACAGGGAACACCCGGCGGGTACCCCCGCGTAAATAAACCGAGATCTCGAGCGTCTCGTCGAAAGCGATCACGACGTCCGGTCCGGATCCGATGCACCGGAATATGGCCAAGCTAAGCCCCCTAAACCTTATCCTGCCAGGCCCACCACGCCCCCTCCCTTGTGCAGCGAAATAATTTACGAGCGACTTCCAACGACTGATCGCGATTGTGGTTTGCGCCAATTTGGCTCCCACGAGGAAGGTGGCGCGATCGCGAGGTGGGTTTGTTTATCGATAATTGGGTGCATTATCTTACACGACCGTACGATCGGGCCAAGGGTAGAAAGAATGGAAGACCCGGAGGATCGGAGGTTTTATTATCCGGGAGGTCATCTGTTAAGATACACACCAGCTACGTAGTTCCAAAATTAGACCTCGGTTTACTACGGTATCGCTTACGTCCGTCACACCATTGAACCGTTTGAACTGTAGGGTGCTCCAATGTACACGGGTCGATATGTCGCTTGTATTTTTTATTGTGTGCCCCGTAGCAAAATCGGCCTGGAACTATCCTCCGTCCGTGTTCATTTCGTTAACATCTCGATGTTAAATCACTAAAATTAAGCAAATGTATTTTGTTCATAGCGATCAATCGACATACTCGGCATCTTTAGTAAACTTTCGAGGACAGTCTTTATGTTTCCTAGAATCTTTTTTAAGAGACCCTCTTAATAGTAGAGTAGAGTAGAAGAGCCGCTAATGAAATTGATCTCATCGATCGCTTCGGTCTATGTATTGTTCAGTTAGATTTTGGCAAAACGTTCACGGGACAGCTGGAGTAATTAACATAACATTAACTTATTTACCAGCAGGGCAGATGGTGAAAACGAATTTATACGATTTGACCAGTGATTAAATCCGTTTTGTTAAATCCGTTAAATCCGTGGAGATGTTTGTTGGATAAATCCGTCATATTGACAACTTTTCTCGACATCGATCCGAACCATGTTGGTGAACCCCATCGATCTAGACTTCGATCTCGTCGACCCCGTGTAAGGTGTTCAGTTTCGTGCGAAACGGTTTTTCGGTGGACTCTCGCCCCTGGCGCCAATGGAAGATTTTACAACCGGCGCGCTACACAGTAATGAGAGTCCGTTTGGCGGTAATTTTAGCACCTCGACGGTGTCGTGTGTCGCTTGGTGATCGCTGCGCCACAGGGAAAGGGAGCATTTTGGCCGCCGGCCCGCTCACATCGAACGAGTCCATGGAAGAATGCACCATCGGCGCGAGACGGCCAACGGGAGGGGTGCATAGCGTCATAAAGGGTTGTCAACTGCTGCAGGCAAGTTTTGGCATGCGCTCCTCCCGGGTTGGGCATTGACAATGTGCATGCAGCTAGTGTCTCGGTGCACGTCCGCGAGGCAGCCGTGGGGGTGAAAAGAACAGGGAATAGTTACAAATTTAGAACTTTTATTGCAACAACAGGCCGTTCGGCGGGGAGATGTTTTGCGTTGTCATGGCAGATTAATATCAGCATTCCTCGAAGGGCTAAAAAGTATGCTTCTACGGGCGACAATCGGTATCGGGCAGGAATTCGAAGGATACCGTGGATCGATCGATAAGCCGAACCGAACGGCTGCACATGTACCACCGCACACGAGTTCCGTGTTCCGCGAGCATGGCCCCAGCCAGCTCAGATTGTCTGCAGGTGTCATAAATCGATTTAAAAGAATGTCACATGGAAATCCATTTTTATGGGCCTCTCCTAGGCCAACCCCCCACTCCCTGCCGAGGTCGTGCTTTCCTTTCCGCGGGCTACGTCGTGTCTTGCTGTCGCCGGTTTATCAAGAATTCATCATTCGTGGCGTTCGCGCCATCCCGCGGGTCGAGCGGGTCGCGATCGTGCGCCATCGACATGCACTCCCATGTGGTGATGGCGGTTGGGAGGGGCTGTAGGGATAGGGCCGGCCGGACGGTCCTCCCGCGGGAGCTCGAGGCTACGGGCGGCGACAGTGAATGCTCTGGCGACAGTAATTTGCAGTTGTCTGTCTCGCCGGGGCCCGGTGCCGGTGATTTATTGCGATTTGAATATTTGAAATCACGATCTGCGCTGCGATTTCCTGTGCGCGCCGGACACTTGGCACGCCATTTTTTTGTAGGTGACGCAGCCGTACTGCAACTGTCACCCGAAAGGGTCCGATATCAGCCGGCCCGATATGAACGCGGTCGTCACACGGGTATCCGTCGGCGGCCATTCGTGCGAGTTTGTAAATGGGTGCATTTAGCTCATTAATATTTGACCATCTCCCGCGCGCCAAAATGTAGATGAACGTCGGCGGCTCGACGCTAATCCCTGGTCTCACACGATCCGTCAGCCGCCGCAATGGTTCTTCCACGGGGTGTGTTACTCAACACACTAACACCCCTGGAGATCGCACCGATTAGCAGCACCGAACTGTCCCAACAAACTGTCAGGTGTCAAAGCGGGGAATCGGCGGCAAGATTTATGGGGTACTTACTCGTGATATTTTGATACATAAAATTGTTATCGAGAGGAATGGAAAGGGACCAAGGGGAGCCGAGGTACAGTACTGTGTTAATTGTTTCGTTAGCGTTGAATGTCACCGATAATAACCATATTCATCATCTTGACACGCGATCTCGACCCGGGATCAGCAGAAACCGATCTTCGCGTGAGTCCTGGACTTCCCATGAACCGTACCGGTGGGGCCTATCGCTCTATTCCGCGTTAGGCGCCCCATTCCGCGAACGAATCGATTATAATAAAATGTTAATGGAAATATCTTTAGCCATAATGAAGTGGTTCTAATACGAAAAAGACACCCATTCGGCCGGGAGAGGAACCTGCCGGTGATGCAGTTCTTGGAAGATCGCCACCGTTAAAAACCGTCCATGCTTTATGAAGATGGAGCTGGTGCTAGATCGAACGTTGTTTTTATTAAAGCCGTGATCATCAACAGGCTGAGGTCAGTCTGGGCCGTTGAGCGGTTCGGCGTTTGAAGATTTATGATACAGTAAACTGAAGTAAACTGAATTAAAGGATGGCTCATATGGAGCGTGGGCTTGGCGTTTGTTGTGGCCAAAAGTAGGAAATGTTGGAGTAATGCCGGTCTGGCGTCGATGTCTGACGTCTGCGCATCGCGTTGGGTGTGGCTCAAGGGGCCAGGGCGATGTAATAACTTGCAATAAAAGAATGGCTTTCGCGAACATAATTAATAATGCAAGGATGGTAGCCACGCGGGGTCGTAATAAAATCGATCGTCTCCTCGCGAGCTCCAGAAGAAGTGGAAGATCCATTACACCGAAATGGATGATGACAGGGGCTCCGTAATGGATGGTACAAACTGAACGAGGAATGGGAAAGAGGTCCCGCGCTGTACATATGCAGCGAATCTGGATCTTAGTTTGAATCCCGACCTATCAAATTATAGGTCATGACTCAATCCATCGATTGTAGATCGATTTTTATTTTTAGTAATTCACCGACCAGCGCGTCTGATCGGGTCATGTTCACCTCATCCACTGCTCCTTCCGTTATTCCTCCTCGATGCTCCTCCCTTCTTAACCTCCTTCCTAAGTTGGCATGACGTTCGAACCACCCGATTCGACAGTTTCGCGCATACTGGCCCCAAGCGGCGCGAGCGGTGTGTGCCATTCGAAAACAATAAATTCAGCGGAAATTTATGACTCAGATAAAGTGTTCCGATGAGAGCCGAACGCGCGCGAGACCTCCCCGCGACGAGGGTGATTCCGTGTCAGATTTATCGGCTATTAAATAAAAAGGCAAAACAAAAAATAGCTACCCATCTACTGAGTCACCTTGCGTGCAGCGGTACTGGAAAGTCTTCCACTGGCAGGATGTTTGACGGGGAGGGACTCGGGATGATATTTAAGATTGCCATCGGCGAAAAGAATGCGTTTTGATGATGCAACGTGACATTAACTTGTTGGAAAGTTAGATAGAACTTTGGATAGCGTTAACTGGCTTCCTTACATGGTACCTTGGAATTGTAACCGTTTTCTTTGTCAGTTAAACCGTTGAGTCTACCAAAGAAACAAAAACTAAAAATCACCGAAGATGTTGTCCTAGCTACGATTCAAATTCTGGATAAACGGATCGCTACAGCGTCGTGATTTTAATGCATCCATCCTAAAATAACTCACCCGTCGCACCCGTGCACGGTAAGCACTTCGCGCCGAGCGGCGAATAATGGTTTTACTACGCCACCATCACCGGCGATTAAGATCTCGACGACGCACGCTAAACGGGCCCGCGCCATATTTGTCAATTTTACTATCTCCGAATCCGACTGGTAGCCGCTGGAAGTGGACGGCACGCGGCACAATTACGGCGCGAGTATCTAGTAATCTCCCTCGAAGCACCGCAGCAATTTGGACCGAAATGGAGTGACAATCACTCTCCTGACCGGGGGACACTGGTGCGGTCCACGCACCACAAAATAGGCCGCGAAGTGCCCACCAGCTTTTCGGAAACGCGACGGGGATGCCCACTCGCCTTTTTGGCCGCCTGCCTTCCTACTCCGGAGTGCGAAGAGGAGCAACGGCAGAAGTAGTGGTAGTAGTAGGCCGTCTGCCGGTTCTGGTTTGTCGTGAGTGTTTTGTTTTCCTGGAAATGTTGCGGGGGAGGTGCGGACTGGAGAACAGTTTCCTCCCAATTTGGCGCCGGATCGACGTCCGAAGGTGGGCTGGACCATTTTTTTTGTTTGTTTTTTTGGTTTCTGAAGACGACCGCAATTAAGCGCGTGGACCCTGATCGCCTCGTCGTCCCGGAGCCGTGAACGACTCCTAGATTGCGTACGTGCGATAAGGTGACCAGAAGCACCAGACGACGGCACCACCTTCGGTATCAGTTTACGATGGTGGACTCGCGAGCTCCTCGGCATTGCGGCTGATCGGTCGAGCGTGATAGCGAGCGGGATGCGATGCGCAGGTGAATACAATTATGGCATCAAATTGAATTCTCGGTTTGGTTGTGGTCCAAAAGAACAGCAAAACCGGACGCTAGCGCCAAGCATCCGTTGGCCGGTGGGCTACGCGATCTTCCGAAATCCTCACGATCGAGATCGAACCAGCGAGAGACTTGGAAGAACTGGAGGGTTCGGTACATTCGTGATGGTTTTAGGGGTCCGAGCATCAGCATCCCTCAGGGGACAACTTGGTTCAACACCAACGGTATCTTACCTTGCCTCCGCAAGGTACTGTGCATGTGTGTCTCTCGTTTTTCATTCCGCTTCCGTCGGCGCCACTCGCATTGGAGCATCTCCGCGGCGGGGCACGCCAAATCGGACCAAGAAGACATATTTGTGGCGCCCGTTTTGTGGACGCTGCTTTGCGGTGGCGTCTGCTATTCGAATGTCTCAATATTTTACCTTTCCCGGCGACTGGCCACAGTGCCGGCGACGGTGGTATCACCGATGCTGCGGCATCGACTACCATTTCCACCTACCGTATGCGTCCCTTTCCGAAAGTGGCTGCTCGTAAACGCGTGGGGCGAAAGGGAGCCAGTATTGCGCCCGATGCGACCCAGTATCATCAAGAGAATGGGCTGGCGAGACGGGTTGGTCTTCATGGAGGGATCAGAGTTAAAAATGCCGATCCGAACTCGCCGACCGTCAGGGAAGGGCAGCCAGCAGATTCTCCAGCTTCCCCTGGAACCTTTATCATCCCAACGGTTTAAGCCGTCCTCCTGGACTCGAGCAACGGATTTGGAGCATGCACAGAAGGTGCGAGTTTCTCGTACTGCTTTCATCTGCCACAGGCCAGCTTATTGCCAGTGCCAGTTGCACACCGATGACTTCAGGGCCGTGTGGTGTGGTGACTCCAGCGTCCAATGTCCACCGGGCTCAAGTTGTGAATCGTTTGTTAGTCAGCGTTTTATGGCTGATTAAAAATTCGACGCTCGCCATTAGATTAATGGTATCGCATTTCACTGCGGGGAATCATGAATGGGAAAAGTGTGAGGGAGGGGGAGGGGGTAGTGGAAGCGTTCGTGAAGAGATGCGAAGGTGTGGCATAGCTGTGAATTATATTTTGTGGGTTCTCTCGTTGTTGTGGTATATCTTCTCCCCTCGCTCGTGCTCGTGGAGGGACTACTTTAGCAAAGATGGTGACTAATAAGGCTCGTGCGTTTTGGATCTACGCCGTGGTCGCAAATCATCATCATCATCATAATCATTACCATCATCAGCGGGAAGTATCGTCCTCTGGGTCCACTTGATCACATTCGTGGATGAGTGTGTGTGTGTTCGTTGGCGAAATGGAATGGAATGAAGGTGACAATTTTCACGGCATGTAAATGGTGCGTTGTGGCAGCAGCATGATGAGGGACGCGGAACGAGGACGTCGACGATAATGATGCACGAATAATGTCGCGACAAGATAAGCGCCTGGCTAGGTTGGGATGCAAAGTAAGCGTCCGTATTAAAAGTTTACGATTAGCGCGCTAGTTAGTGGGTCGTTTGACAACTCAATCAAAGCTGCTGCTTAAACTGAAAGAAACAACTTCGAATTAAAAGTAACGTTGTGAATGAATGGTGGAGCTTTTTTGTGATGCGATCATAGAGGTTAAGTCGTTTTTTTGTACTTCATTATCATTGAACTAATAAACTAAAATCAATTTTCGCGGTAATTTCTAAGATTCCCTATTGAACTATTTACGGCTGAAAATTATTAAGAGTATACAAATAAAACAGTGAATTGGAATTAGAGGAACAAGAAACGAAAATAAATGAGTAATTAAAATATCTTTCAAACATAAATTCTATGTTGGTTTTGTAGGCACTCGGAGGATCCACTTCTCTTCATTCATGCGGCTCAAGTTATTTAAAGCTTAAAAAAAAGAAGGTCTACATGAATGCAAAGAATGGCCACTTTTTCTTATTTCAAATTATTTTCTAATGTTTTACAACAGCTTAGCCAGTTTTTTTTTCAATTAAATTTAACATCAATCGGTAAGAGATAAGTTCACGATTCCCTAAGTTCTGATTCATTGTTACGTGCTATTGTTTGAAAGCTTTTGCTGAAACATTCCGATGTTCAACCTTTGTAGCTTGCAAACATGTTACCTGCGAAGACTGTTACTGGAAAACAAACCTTCGCTGTGCACGCGTTACGTGAAAAGCCAACCTCATTTGTTCGCTTCAGAACTCAACACGCAGCCCGCCGATGTGCCTTTCATTTTGTCGCCTGATCGCACCGGGAATGAAATCATCATTTCCGCTCGCTGGCTCGACCCGCGGAGATGTTGCGGGCCGCTCCGTTTGGGTGGATGCAATGAATTTCGCGTTCGCGAATGGGCGCTCCTCCGCACGCGATACTTGACGAGTGTTTCCACACGTCCCACCAAAACACACCCCCGGCGTTTCGGGACTTCTCTCGTATGCCCCTGTTCCCCTGCTGCCTGCAAACAAACGGTGGCTGGTACACACGGTGGCGTACGCCATGGCGCAGTACTCCAATCGGAAGTGGATGCGCCAACAACGACGACGACGTCGACGATGACGACGAAGACGGCGCTGGAAGTACACACTTATCTTCTGCCACTTCTACGCCCCGGAGAAGCGTGAGTGTGTTTGGCGTTTGTTGGTGAGGCGAAGCGGGCAGTGCAGATAGACAGATATATATATTTTTTCCTTCCTCCCCATGCCTGGTCTTTTTAATTCCATTTAGACATGCCGCACGAGTGGCAACGGTTTTGGCGCGTGCGCGGTCGGGTTTGTTAGTTTCCGCGGGTTCCCAGTCCGAGCCGGGCGTCGGGCGCAAGAAGTCAACATGTTGGCGGCGACACCGACGCGAAACTGGTGAAGCATGCTAGCTGGTAGATTATGTACGGTGCGAAGGGTGGGCAGTCGGGGGAGAGGTCTGCAAAGATCACGTAGCACGTGGGTAAAGGTGTAAGAAAGTGTAACCCACGAAACAAAGCGAAATGTGAGCAAGGGAACGTCAAGAAATACAGAGGAAAGGGAAAAAAACACGATTGAACTCTAACGCCTTACGCTCCACGGAGGCCCCCGGCACGCTGGGAGACTTGTCCCGACGGATGAGGTTTATTTGGATGCGACCTGCGATGCGCAACGCGAACGCTCCCACGCTGTCGCCAAGATGGTTAGCTGGCTGCCAGGGCCCGATTTGTTGGACTGATTTCTCGCGTGACGACGCACGCGTACACGCAAAGTCCCGGATTATTAACCGCTTGTTACTATGGGCCTAATAGTTGTCGAAGCAGTCGTAATGCAGAGTCCTCGGTGCTGCCAGAAGGCCACTCGTCCCCCACGCCACGACCGCGCAGTGCCTGTTGCGAGACTTGCGGATTAGTTTCCAGCTTTCATTCATGAAAACCCTCCAGCCGGGTCTCGGGTTGTAGCGAGATCGGCAGCTTACGATCGCGTTCGTCGGAAAAGTGCTGCCACCGGCGACTCTAGCTAGTTGGCGAGTGGAAAGATGCAACCCGGTGCGGATCGAGGAACAATTTACGTGCGTGGTAGGCAGACACCGGTGCAGGCACCGACAGAGAAGGCGAACAGACGGAGAAAACGAGGGCCCCATGGGCCACAGGAAAAAAAAGAAGCTCGTGGCGCCGGTCTCAAGTGTCTGTGCACCGTCGTGGAGCCATTAGTGGAAGCGGAAAAAGAAAGAGCGTGGCCAACAAGCGGCTAGAGAGGAAAGGAACGAGATCCACGGGAGCCACAATAACAATGTATTCGGGTTTCGGTTCGTGTAGGTTTAAGCCGCCGGATGATTTTGGTTTGGAATCCAAGGGCCGTTTGCTTGAGGCTGCCAGTTTCCCCCTTTTGATCCCGCGAAACTTCCTGGGAATCAAATCTTCACTTGGCGATACGAATGTCTTTTACAAAACGGTGGTTATAATTGACGATAAATGGAAGTTGCCATTCTTGGAACGATAATTTGACGTTGACGATGGAAAGTTACGGGCAAATAAAACTAATCCATGGCATTGTAAATCATGTGTAATCGATGGTTGAATTTTATTGTGACATCAAACACATGTTCTTACTTTTTCCATGATCTACAAGCGGGCATATTATGAAGATCTATTACTTTTAAAATAAGCTTAATGCAACATTGATTTCTCTTGTGACGTTCTAAATTGCCGAATATATTTTGCTAAGATACTATAATGGATGGGGTAGATGCTCTAGATAGAGATCGACCGAATAAGATGTTGTAATGGGCAGTACAGATTGACTAAAATTTCTTTTTCAACACTTTGGCATATTTGCATAATCGTGGTCGTAATTCTCCAGTCCACATGATACAACGCAATCAACTAATTTATTTTCCATTCCGACCGTTTGCTTTGCAGATGAATCTAACGATGAAGCTACTGACGGTGCTATCGGTGCTGCTGGTTCATTCCTCCGGCCACCGGATACAGCTGTCCGACTCAATTCTGGACATCATCAACACCCGGCACGTGGAGCAGATACTGGCCGAGCGGCGTGCGAACGCGTCGCGCGAGAACGAAAAGCGCTACCTGGTGCAAAACGACTTGGACGAGGACGTGACGGAGGATGGCGCGGACCTCTACCAGACGCCCGAGGTGGCCATCGACTTTGACTTCAACGGACGTCGCCAGGGTGGTCATGGGGCGCACAGCCACAACCACCACCACGGTCCGCCCCTCCCGTCGACGTACAACGGTTCCGATGACGCCGGTGGCCCTTATCGTACTTCACCGGGCGGACCGGAGCTGCTCGCCGACATGCACGCGTACCGCGGCGATAAGCTGCTGAAGTCGAGCAAGAACGCAATGCTGGTGACGCGCAAGGAGTACCTGAAGAAGGACTGGTGCAAGACGGAACCGCTGGTGCAGCGGATCCGCGAGGAGGGCTGCCTCAGCCGGACGATCACCAACCGATTCTGCTACGGCCAGTGCAACTCGTTCTACATCCCGAAGTCACCGAAGCGCAGCAGGCGTGGCCACAACAACCATGGCAAGGCGGCCACGACCACCGCCAGCTATGCCGCTTCCAGCCGGGGCCGTGCGGACGCCGATTTCGAGGACGAGGACCTGACCGGGCCGGCGTTCCGCTCGTGCGCCTTCTGCAAGCCGAAGAAGTTCACCTGGATGACGGTGACGCTGCGCTGCCCCTCGCTCGTGCCCCAACTGCGGCGGAAGCGCATCCAGCGCATCAAGCAGTGCAAGTGCATCGCCGAGCCGCTGAATTAGATTGCTCCCGAGGGGAGCCCCCCCGCGAGGTGCTGGGCTTCACGACTTCCACCAGTGGACGCACCAGGAGTTCCAAAAATCCTTTCGAGGTTCCTTGGTTCCCGAAGGACCAGGACCCATTTGAGTAGCCTAGGAAGTGTGTGTATTAGAGAGTGTAACAGGGCAGGTGTGCCTTTGTATTTGCGTGCGTGTGTGTGTGTATGAGAGTGTGTGTTTGCGTGCGACAGGTTGGACGAATGGCGAGTGAGCGATCGTTGAAGCGTAGGTTATGTTTGATTAGTATTACTTTCCCCTACCGTAGGACGTTTAATATTATTACAGTTGTTGTTTTTCTTCATTTCCCAAAACAAACAAAAGGAAAACAAATCCCCACGAATCTCGTGTTGGGCTGCGTACGTGGCCGCTTCCTGGATTTTCGACCTGTGCCTACTTTGATTACTACTGCTCCACGACGTTAGTGTCATGTTGATTTTGATTGTTAGCAAACTGTCACGAGTAGTTACAAATTTTTTCAGGTCGTATAGATTACTCAAGCTTATTCGCCTAAGATAAACCTTGTATTTTCCGCAAGGTTTCTTTGATAAATCTATTTTCGACAAGAGACGTTCGGACGGCCGCTCTTTTCTTGCTGTCTCTCGGACAAGTGGAACATCCTTGTACCCCACTCGGTCAACTTTCCATGTACGTCCGCGGTCACGCTGTGGCGATTTTCGCATCTCACCCCGTGCGCGAGATAAGGCTGACTCGAGCGAAGAAGATGCGCCCGTGTGCTGTGCGTACACACGTCCCGCTCTGCTCGCTTTTGGACTCAAGCGCGCGCGCGCGCTCGAGATGTCGATGGCTTCTGGCTGGCCGTGCTTGCGGAGGCTGGATCCGTTCGGTTATGGATCCGCTGCGTTGGCCTCCGAACGGCGTTCACCATACAGCAAGCACCCAGATTCGGTCCCCACTCGGTGACCATTGGCGTGGATTCTGTGGGAAGGTGGTAATTTTCGCCATTCCGCTAGAAAGGTGTGCTTCACCGCTTAGAATGATGAATGGTGCGCAAATTTGCCAAAACGGAGCAACCTCTCGGCGATGGTCCGCTCCGAATGTGGGCATCGACGCCGTAGAACAACTTCTTTCGCATCCTCCCGAAACGAGAAAAATCTGCACACCAACCAGCGAAGCAAAGAAAAGGAAAAAAGCAAAATGGATTAAAAAAAAAAACATAAACCAAAACACCCAAACGAATCCGGCGGGATGAATGGCACACAACGTCCCGTACCGGGGGTTAAAAGAAGCGACTCGCAAAGGCCAACAGGCTTGCGTAGTTGTATGGTTGCGTTTTAGGGAAAACACACGAACCAGAACCCCGTGGCGTGAATACGGCTTGCCTCTTAAGAACCTGTATATGCGGAGTTTCCCTCCCTACCTCTCCCAAGTGTCGTCGTTGAAATGCTGCCAAATGGGTAGTGTAATGATTGTTTCATCTGGTTCGCATTTATTGAGCCGTCGCGGATGAATGGACACGAAACGGAAACGCACCCATAATTTGCCAGTTTCTTCTGTAAGTGTGTACGTGTATGTGAGTGTGCCTCTACTTGATCGGGTGTAGTTTTATCACGAATATTTTGCCGCTCAATTTCAGTCTGAGCAGAGCAGTAAGTCCCGTGATACATTGTTGTAAGTGGCAGTTTTAGCAATTACCTTGTTTGCCACACGATCCCGACATGCAACTGCTACGGCACGGTGGAGGATAGGCTTGGGAAAGTCCAGGAACGACACGGTTAAGAGGACCGGGAGTCGGTCTTGGAAATATTGTAGAATTCGCAAACCCTCACAGTTGCAGGGAAGGGCGAGACCCTACGAGTTATAGTGTCAAGTAGTTGGGGGTCACTATTCACCTTTAGGAGTCTCTCTGGTGAGTGTCATTAGAGATGGGGAACCTACCGGGGGTGTTCCAAGCACCAGCGACCCCCGCTTGAAACCCACCGTTGACTCATGTTGGCATCGGTTAATGGCGGCAATCGTCTTGTTCCTGGTTTACACGTTGCACGTGACTCCCCACGAAAGCAGGGGGAGTATTGATTAGGGTAATTCATTACCCCTTCTTCCCTTGGTAGTGTTCCGTTCGCATGCGGTAGTCCATCCGGTACCGATGAGTGATTGCTCTGTGACGCTAAACTGCGCTCCAAATTCAGTGGCTGGATGGAGTCGGGCAGGAGGCGGCACTCCAAACGCCCGTGAACTTGACGTTGATCTCTGATGTCATCCGGCTTATGATGAGGGGAAAGCTCGGCAGTGTGTAGCCCGGGCAGCTAGAAGTGCCGATGCGCATCCTCCTGGTGCAGCCGCAGATGATCCATGCCGGATGAGCGATGGACACGACACCAGTGGTGGCCTTCGATTGATGCGCTGCGTGTCGGCCAGTTCCCGGCCCCGGATGGCCGCCTGTGGTTGCGGCGATCACTCCTTCGGGTCTCCAGCGATCGGGTGAGATAATCCGCGCGGCCCGGCGGCATACTGGTGAATAAATTAGTTATGATTGGAGCGTCAGTGCAGCAACATCGGCAAGGTGTCACGGTGCGGAGGACGGTGACACTTTACCGCGTGCGGCTGTGTCTGCCTGCTCAATCCTTCACGTCCTCCCACCACGCCATACACGTTCGGCTGTTGCGTATCGAATCGAATCGTGAATCGATCGAACCGGCCCGAATGGCGGTGTTAATTATGGACACCACAGTTCTTTTGCTCTCACTCTCCCAGCCGCCACCAACTCCGGCTCCAACTTTCGCAGAGGTATCGGATTTCCGAGACCGCAAAACTACGCAATAGGACCAACACATACACAGATCAAACACACAGCTGGCGGCATACACGGTGATTCCGCATCGTCGTGAGTCATCCGCGTTCGAGTCGACCTGGACGGCGGGTGTTTCCTGAGCTGCCTCAAAACGATGCTCGACGGGCCGAAAGCGGTCGCCACCGTAAGGGTGTGCATAAGTCACTGGCGAACGTTGGGGAGGTCGGTGTCCCAAACATAGCACACCTTCCTACCTTGCGATCTGCAGTGTTATTTTTATTTTATTATTTTTTCAACATATTGTCTGCCTGCCGTCGATCACGTAGTGCAAAAATCACCTGTGATTTCGATGGT
This sequence comes from Anopheles atroparvus, assembly GCA_914969975.1. Taxonomy (NCBI): domain Eukaryota; kingdom Metazoa; phylum Arthropoda; class Insecta; order Diptera; family Culicidae; genus Anopheles; species Anopheles atroparvus. Next base: position 33,978,912 of record CAJZCY010000003.1, on the reverse strand, counting down.
GGCGGCTTTGGGGTGGGCAGGTGGTGGTCGCGGGCTCCAACTCGGGCCCCCAATCAGCGGAATCACAGGATGAATCAGCGCCTCCGGGGATCGACGCCGGTGCGCAATCGATACGATCGGCATGCCGTTGATTGGTCAGCGTGATCAATTATCAATCGCGCCTTCGCGAAGCGGAGTTTCAGAGGTGGGAAATTGATGTGGGACCGGAGTGTGCTTTGAGGATGAAAGGGGAGTTGGGCCACAATCCAGAATGGACACGGCGGTAGCATCGAACCACCGCAGCAAGCAAGAGGAAATAAAAGAAGGCAAAGCATGGAAATGAGGCAAACTTTCTACGGTTGTGGATATATGTTTTTTTTTTTTTCGTTTCGTGACACCTTCCCCCATGCAGATATCGTTGGCATCTGGCAGGGAGTTGGTTTCCAGTTTGGGGGTTTATTTTTTCTTTTGGCGAACCCATTCTTAAGGCAACGGGGTGCACGAATTTATTGGAAATAATTTTTGAATGGGGACAGGGTGCAGCACAAAGCCAAAGGATGCAAGCGGAAGGAAAGCGGCACCCAGCAGCACAGCACACAGTACTGGTGACGGAGGCAAATGGTAGGGGATAATAGAAGTAGCATGAAGTAATGAGGAAATCGTAACCACCTTTAGTAGTTGTAGAGCAAAGAGTATTTATTGTCTAAACACACGCAGAATAGCCAACAGAATAAGGAAGGACGTGAAACGAGCAACACGGAACGATTTATTACAAGAAAAAAAAGTATTACAAACGGTAGGAGATATCAAATAACCCCAAAATACGCTGATGAAAGCGGGAAAGAAAGTTTAAAAATATGTCTACGATATACTTCGTTTTATAGATACCGATGGAAGTTGACGATGAACGACACGAATAAAACAATATTTAAATATAAACATTCAGAACCACATTCGAAGAAGGAAACGGAAGAAAAGAAACGAACGACATAAAACTATGTACCGAAAGTGGAAGATGCGTCAATGATTGAACAACCAACCAGTAATCTTATGGAAGTTAGATGTGTAAGTGCCATGTCGAATAATGTTGCGTTATGCGTTTCTTTTTTTTAAATATTGTTAATCATAAGTCAGGTATTTATATTAAAAAAAAAAGAATTAGTTCTTTCTCTAAAGACCAATTGTATGCCAGTAGACAGAAAAATACAAAACACAACACAACATGCGCACCGTCGACAGTTTTGCAGCTATAAATTGTAAAAGGATCGCTTTAATTGTTCTATATCGTGTCGAGGTGCAACGAGGGTAGAAAGCATAGGTCAAGAAATCTGTCACGGAATGTTTTTCAGTGGGAAAAATTACACTTTCTGCTGACAGAGTGTACGGTTTATCTGCGTTGAAGGAAATCAGGCCGATAAGCTTTATTCCCGTTGCATCTGTGTACCGTTCATCAAGTCCATCTGCAAATAATTGCAAAGAAAGCGAGCAAGTAGAGACATGCATTTTGCTACAAGCAGTTGTGAGAAAAAAAGAAGAAAATAAATCAACTGTAAAATATTTTTTAAACTTATAAATGTTGTCTAACGCTCTTTCAAACTGTTACACTGCGTACCACAAAAAAAAACAAACGTGGGATCGGTGGGAGAGAGCCTAAGGAGGTACAAAACTCGCACAACATGTCACACACCCCTCCCATTATGCAGCACAGCCCGAATCGAATCATATGTTCCTACAAGCATGTAATGTTAATTAGTCATCGTCTGGAGTTCGTAATCTATTTCGTCCAGCCATCCAATGTGAACAGTTGTTACGCGGTAATGAAAACAAAACAAAAAAAGTTTTGAAAGGCAAGAGTTAAATTGAGGCTCGTCGTTGGAAGAGGATTTAAGCTCGAACATCATCTGGCGTTAGTGCTTTTTCCTCACTTTCTGTCGCTCTTGATTTCTATCTCCCTCTCTTTCTCTCGTCATGTTGGCCAGTCGTCTTAGAAGGTGTGAAGCAATTAGTGCACTTAGGAGAGGAGCTACCCGGTGCCACGTGCGTGAAGTTGTTTCGGCTATTCAGCCGAATGTGTCAGGTTATCCCTAATTGGGAAGATCGATGATGATGAGGCGAAATCAAGGACTGGGTAGGGAAACCGATTTCCCCGATCAAAACGAAGAAAAGATACCGACTGGCATTAGGAAAGATGCGAAGGAAAAAGTCCGATAAAGTGCTAGAACTGTATGTTTGAAGAAAACGAGTTAAAGGGCTCCATGTGGTCCAAAGCACGAAAGCAGCCGCGCAGACCCATGAGGCACAGGAGAGGAGCTAATTTAATCGAAGAATGAAAAAAAAAAACAGAGCAAAAGCGTAGTTCTAATAATTGTTTCAACCACCCGGTTCACCAGGCAGGACGACGTGTGGGCGAGGCGAGAAAAAGCGTGGCACAAGCGAAAGGGAAAACGGGGTGTTAACGAGACTAAATGAAGCTGTGAGACGATGGCTTAGACGACACAGACAAAACACACAAGCAAACAAAACAAAAGAACACGAAAGAAACGAAACATTAATAAAGCAATCTAAATAGCGCAAGCTCAACCAACATCAGCCTTATGAGTGAGTATTTTTGTCTGCTATCGGGGGAGAGTGCGTATCCGAAAGGACGTGGAAATCACGGCATCCCGATGCCCTTTCTTTTCATTAGGCTGACATCTGTCAATGCTGGTATCGTCCATCTGCAGGCGGTGCGGGAAAGTGGTTTGGTAAATTGGTTAATTAGGCTACTTATCGAGCCGATTGGGTTTCGACGTGGATTATCTACACTGCCCAGGACCTCGCGGTGATCGCACGGCGTTGAAAGATAATTCGGCACCAACAAATAGTTTCACTGTAGCTTGTGTGAGCTGATTGCTGGATTATCCCCGAGTTCAATGGTGTTAGTCAAATCGAAAGAAACGGGCGAATGCTGTCGGTTGGATTATAAACATTTGCCGTAATAAATCATGCGTGTGCTTTCGTGGAACTGCTACTTGCAGCGAATGATCGCGCCTCATCCCTTTGCGCCCAACTGCAAGACTGGACAGCTTGCGAGTTCCACTTTTTCGGGCTCCTTTAACCCACTACCGACGGCGACAGAACGGCGATAGCAAAAAAAAAAAAAAAACGGTGCAGACCTTAACGGACGGTACAAGACAGGCAGCCTGGCAGAGGGTACTTATTAAATAATAATACGAGCCCCCTGGCCTGGACGAGCTTAAGAAAAACGCACAGTGGACCACAATGTTTCAAAGAAACTGTTGCAGGATCTCGAGTGTCCGTGCGTCGCGCCATGGCTACCTCGGAAGGAGTTTAGGTCGGATATCTTTTTGTTTCTTGTTCTGTAACGCTCCTCTTTTTCCGGATAATGGCCATCGTTTCGTCACGCTACCTCGAAGTTAAGCAGCGAGAGGTGGATAGGGCGAACTATGGTGAAAAGAGGACACCCTGGCAATGGCGCCTCGGTTGCGAATCAACCAGGGGAAGGAATGGGAAGCGCGAATGAACCTACCAGACACACCAACGAGAAGATGAATTCGCGAGGGCAACTCAGGGAGGTTGGCGGGGGAGGATGGTGGCAAAAGAAGCGCTAATAAAACATCTGTCCATCTGTCTTGCGGCTGATGTATGCTTTCGGTTTTGTTTGGCCGCTGAAGGTTTTATGCTGGACGCGAAGCATACCAGAGGATCCTTCCGTTCTCCGCTGTTTATCAACAAATCGTTCGCGTTTTGGAGCTGGGGCTAAACGGGAGTCGCAGCCCCGGTCCCGCATGGAAGGCCGGGTTGGCCGGGATGTCTGTCTGTCTGGGCCGAACGCCAGGCGGAAGGTAAACATCGCGCAAAATTGATTTTTACATATGAAAGCAATGACGAGTGTTGTCAAATCGCTTTTCGAGGTGCATTTTCAGGCAAGGAAAGGTTCCTTGAGGATGACGAATATCATTCTTCCAAGTGTCCAAGTCTTCGCAACAAATCCAAGACTGAAACAAATTACATTAAAATATTGATCGATTTGTTTCCATTGAATTCCGTTGCTTCGATGTTTTTAAAAACTTCGTTTTGGTATCATTCATCTCAAATCTTTGTCTATGTGGAAAGGAAAGCAAAATGCAACGAGATGAAGCAGTTCGCTCATCGTCATTTGGCAAATGACTGCACCGGGCAAGTTTTTGGACCATTGAATGATTAAACTTTATGGTTGCTCTCAAGAACGAGCAATCCCGAACCCTTAATCGGAGACTGTGTGAAAGAACCGTAAAATTGTCTAGTAATGAGTCGCCGCTGGCATGATCGGCAATCGGAGCTAATGACGGGAGCTACTATGGTTATGCTTAACGGCGTCGCTCTTAGTTTCAATTACGAGGGCCGGCCGTCGAGTGAAATAGATTAAATCGAGCTGCATCCCCACGCGTGTCCCATTACCGCATACAATTATGTTATTCTGGCTCCGGCGCATGTAACCCTTTCTTCTCCGTCGGGATTACTTTCGAGTCGGGCGCATGGATTGAAGATTTCATTGCTTACTGCATTCGCATGTTCGAATAAATATGCCAAGTATGTCTCTTGTTCAGGATTTTTTTTTCTTTTCTTTGGCGGTCCCGAACGGTTCGAATTCGACGGTGCAATCACCGAAACAATTGCAACGTCCAGCATTGGGAAACTACTTTGAGTTTCGGAAAAAAAGAAAAAGAATCGAACGTGAATCAAAGACAAACTCAAGCGGAAACGGCACTACAAGTCGCTGAATTTGGTATGTTTTCACTTTGGTAGATTAAATTTGGCCGGGAGCGTGTATGAAGTTGAAAGTTGATATTCCCTCATGATTCAAGATGCAATGAGGCAAAGTTTGGGGCCGTTGCAGATATGTAACGGTTAGCGCGCACGTCTGATCAATGCTATTCTATTCTGCTCCATCGTCCCGTCATTCTCGCGGCAGTAAAGGAGGATTGTTTTATTTCACGCACTTGCTGGTTGTATAATACCATCGGAAAAAATGATCCCTCCAGCGGAAACTCGTCACGGTTTTACAAAGTAAATCAATAGAAAAACCAATCAAAACAAATTCGGTACAATCGGCACCAATGCCGGCTCTCGGATCTAGGGTGTAAGTTGGCTCACTCGGTACGATCCGGTGCGGCCGTTCTTGAACCTGGCAAACACAATTTCCGTACTCGCCCGTGCCACACTCTTCGACAGCAGCTTTTCATCCGTCGACTTCATGATTTCGTAAGTTTGCGACCCATCGTCGAACTCGTTGACGTGCGCTAAGGCCCAGCGACTGCGGAGCACCTCCGGCTGGGCATTTCGATCGTCCGGTTCCGCCCTCGCAAGCCGTCGCTGGCTCTTGCGGTGCGGTTGAGCAATAGCGCGACGAATGTACTCTGCACGAGGAAGGCAAAACATGGGTGGGTTGTAATGTGACAAAATGCGCCCGATCGGTTGATTACCACATCCTCTTACCCATTTCCTTCGACGACAGCTTCGCCACGGTGAACTTGGACATGTTGTGCGGCGGTTGGATGGCGGCTGCCTCGAGGGGAAACGATTCGCAGGACTCGTAGAAAGTTTCCTCGTTCGCTGAGTCCTGCCGGGACGCGATTTCTTTGCCGGGCGCCACGGTGAAATAGTCCATGAGACGATCCATGCCGTACAGCACCGAGTCGTCCAGCGTTGGGCCGAACAATTTGATGCGCAGCTCGGATAAGTTGACACTCCCTCGTGGTGAGCTCATGGTGGCCTACTTCGCTGGTGTAAATGGCCTATTTTCGAGAAGTACTTCCAAAATTTTGTCTAAAATAAAGACGAGACCTGTACGAGCTGAAAATGGTCTATCCTATTCCGGGTGTAAACAAAAGAAGACGTTTTCGAATCACCGTTTGCTAAGATGGTTTATTGAACAAGAATTGTGTTTCACAAAATACTAACGATAAAATGAAGCAGCAAGGCTGCTTTCAAATAATTCAGAATCTGGTTTGACCACCGTTGAGCGTTACGATGCGTTACCATGAAAATGTTCATAGTTAGCTAAGACACATCCAATGCTTCTGTAACAAAAGCTTTGCCATAAAAGATGCCACGCCCAACACATCATGTCGATCCTGTGCACAGTCAAAATTCCCCACCTATTTTCCGAGGTGAGATCGAGAATTTGAGGCGAACAGGTCTTGTACCACAAAACTCCTCGTCTGCCCGGTTCAACCAAGCCAGGTTTGCCGATTTGCTGTTTTGTGAATGTTTTTAAGACTGCAAATTTTAACTCGATCCGACGTCAAGTACATAAGAGAACTGAAATAAAGTACAGAAAACTGCAAACTCCCATACAAAATGTATGGATTACCCAGGAAAACAGTCTCAGAGATTGGGGGTGGAAAATATTTGAAGCAGAAATTTAAATAGCGATTGGCGAATTTTTAAAATTTCGGTCTTTGAAAAAATGTTATCATTGTTACGCTTTCCTGCTTCTCTGAAAATTTCAATGTTTTTTGCAAAAAATTTCTTTTTTCGTTAAAACGACTGAAAGTATATTACTTGAGGCATTCTAAAAATTCAGAGTCAATATGTTTGTTCAATGCAAACTTATTTCAGAAAGAAATTGCATAAATTACCCGGGTAGGCGGTCCAGACACACTAGGTTTAAACTGATTTGCTATTTTGGAAACGTTTGCGGTATACTGTAGAAGGCTTACGTTGAGGAACAGTCGGAGTACTTGCTTATTCCTTGTATTTCATAGAAAGTCTTTTTATTTAACTTAACCTCAATGTTTGACTGATTTGATTATAACCTCGAGGAAGACTAATTTAAAATATAGTTTAGTGGTATTCTCTGTCCTCGCAGGTTCTGACATCAATAACATCTTTTACCTATTGTCTACCTTAGGCATTTGAAGCAATGTAGAGATAAGTTTGTTTTAGTTTAGTTTAGAGTTTGTACACTTGTTTCTAGGGGTTTGTTATGTTTTATCGTGATGTTATGTTTCCAGTATGTTTGTGGATTTTCTTTCATTTCAAATGTAGATTGTACTGTTACGTAAACTATTCATTTTTCTAGGATGCTGTACACTGATGTAACACCATCAGCCGAAAATGACCGGCATTCAGTGAATCTCGATATCATCATTGCACAGGTGCCTTTTGTCAAAACAATAGCACAAAGCGTGGCTTTTAGTTTTTTTTTAGATTAAGACGAGTCTATATCTTTTAATGGGGATAAAATGGGGTCTATTATGCCTCATATTTCAAAGAAAAATCCAATATGTTTCCACATTCACGTAGCATTGTAATTTATGCGTGCTACGTTTTTTTCTCAAGTTTTCTTGAAGTAGGTTAGGCGCTCTATAGTTTTTCCCTGCATAACCTGCATCAAAGCATCGTTTCTATTTGAAGTGGAAATAAAAGAGTGGGGTTTGTTTTTAGCACAACCGGACTGGCTGAAACAAAACACAATTAAAACTAGTTTTGCAGGCGAAGAAAATATTCACAAGTTCGTTGAAGAACCATTTGTTTAGAAAGAGCGTACACAAAAATCTCGTTTGCTCAGTGAAGTCAGTTCTAGCTGCTCTGTAATTATTATGCAATCGCAGAAAGCTTGAGCAATACATGAGTTTCGCTGAGCGTTTGTCAACAGGCGAGTTGGGAGGGTGGAGAAAGTTTCTTTGCCGAACGTGGCCGGTGTACCGTAGGCGATGGCGAATGTCCGCAAAAATCGATACACGGGGAGCTTAGATGGAAATTTTCGGTCCCAGTGGAGCAAACGCCCGCCACTTTCCCAGAAGCACACGCAACATGGCGTAATCGACAAAAGTTCTTTCGTACGCAAACGCTCAGCTTTTCCATTCTCTTGTCTTCCCCCGTGGGGCCACACCGTGGGCGAAATTGCTGGTGGGGAAGCCGGCGAAAGCTATAGCTGGCAACCGGAATGGAACCAGAATGTATCCATATCAACGAGGCCATTGCTGGAGCAAGTGATGCAAACGTAACATTGCCGCGCTGGTATATAGAACCACCGGAGTAGGCGGAGTTTAGACCGATTTCCGTCCAGGTGAAGAGTAGCAGTAGAAGCTGGGCTGGGTGGAGGTGGTTCTTTGAGCGAGTTGGGGAGATTTGTGGTGGACTCCCGCAAGGTGGGTGGTTGCTGTAATTTAGCTCGCAGTTCATTAAAAAGCGATGCGAAGCCTACTGGGTAGCGGAAGCAAATGAATGTTGGGTGTTTTTCACAAGAATTCCACGGATGGTCGATGTAGTGGTTGTACTAATTTACATTTCTTGCGTTCTATTTGCTAACGATGTTGAGTTTTTAACCGCGAATCGTATGAGGATGGGTTATCGCATATAATTTCATTTTTCAGTGATACATTTCATTTCATGTGTCAATAAAATAGTTTTAAATTCATGAGCATTCGATACAAAATTTTAAACGAAAATGAATAGAATTCAATAAAAATATCGAATTTATTGGTTTAATTTTTCTCAAACACTTTTCCTGAACTCCACTCGGTAATTTGGTTACATAACTCAATTTTTGTTGTCGATCTGCAAAAATCTTGTTAGGTTCTTGCCGTGACGACATGCTTTTGTAATATTTGGGACACACCCAATGTGATTTTCCATGAGTATGGCGCATAAACACATATTTCATCTCGCAATGCTAAGAGCTTAATAAATTCCTACTCAACGAATAGCCTGTCGGAACACAGATTTTATGCGATCGATCATAGCTGATTAACATCCATCCTCATACATTCCTTCTCGCCATGTTTGATATTCATCTCGCTTTCCCTTCCAATGCTACTGCCGGATGATGCAGGAGAAGATAAAAAAATGCCTTTTTTCGCATGAGTGCATCGCTCCCCTGGCACGATATGTTACTGGCAACCCCCGCCTCGTTTCGCCACTAATGGTTACCAGGGTGATTAAACGGTGGCAAAAATTTAAACTCTTTTCTCGAGAGCTCCAAACGCAACGATTTGGTGCTGAAACATTCAGTTCCGACAGGTTTTCGGCCAACCAAATCGAGATCAGAGCGAGTCCTGGATTTTAAAAACTCCTCGTGTCTTGGTGATTTTTATTCTCCTCCAGCGCAGTCCCTTTCTCATCATTCCCGTCAAAATTCTTCGGCGCTCGAGTTACCGTTAAGTGACTGTTTGAACGACTTTATTAACTTCCGCCGACGTGGGGACGAAAGATTCGAAGAATTTTGTCAACATCTACCCATACCCTGAAACAAATAGCGGGTTGGTAGCGCAAAGTTGTTGGAAGGTACTCCCTCAGCCGGAGGGAGAAGATTCGAGGGCGCCAAACGGAAATCCCACGCTTGGGACGGGAGATAAAAAGGATGACGCACGACGTGATCCATCCCGCTCCCTCTTTGGCTTTTCATGCCTTTTCGGTATAAATCAGGTGGAAAGTTATTGCTCTCCAAAGACAAAATACGCAGCAGGCCGGCGGCTGCCTTCTGGTCGGTTGGTAGAAGGAATCGAGGAGTGAAGTGGCAATAAGTTGGCACCCCCGGAGTCGACATTCGAAAGGATGCCTTGGACGCGTGTCGATTGGCGATCGAGCATAGCGAATGGTGTGAGATGAGCGAAAAGAAACGTAAAAAAGAAGGGGAGACCAACCTCATAAAATCTTCCACAAAGGGGCACCGGTTCGCTGGGAAACGGATCGAGCAGAGGACGCGAGCGCACGGTTAATGGTGGCGCAAAAGCAAGAAAGAAGTAGGAATGTGCCAGGATTAAATGGACTGTGCGAGTCCGATAAGAGATTGCACGGTAATATGTATGTGTTTACTATGTACAAACAGCATGCAATTGTAGTATGATTGATAGTAGCTTCCGAAAGGCTTCCTTTGGCTGTAGGATGGTGCTGGTTATCCCTTGGCTTGTAGGTAAAATTCAGTTCTTTTTCCGGGAGAAGTTCATCGAAAACCACTAAAGCAGCGTTAAATAAAGTCTAACCGAGGAATATAAGCAGAACAACGTGTTTTTCACCTTTGGGTAGGTCAGTTTATTTCTTGTGTTTTATGAGATCTACTTCAGTTTGATTTATGTCCTGCAGTTCAATTTGCAATATGCTTTAAACCATCTACCTATGTGCATGCTCTGGACAACGGCATAATTCGTTATATTAACACTACGAATACGAATTTAGTTTATTATGGATCGCAAAGAAAAAAAAGCGGTATAAATATGACCTCTGTTCGTACTTTAGAGGGCCTGTATTAAAGGAAACAAATCTCGTACGCCCTAAAAGTTGGAAGGTATGACCAAATTGGTCGTTACGCCTGGAAAGAAGAAAAAGATTTGGTACTTTAGGTGGCAATGATAAGCCAACTAACACTTTTTCATTCATACCAAAAAGAAGACATTTGAAGCAACGAATTTTCAGTACGCATGACATCAGCCTGGTCCTACGATAAGATGCAAAGCGGAAAAGAAGTTCTTGATAACACGAAAGACGATATAGCCATATTTGGTTTACCTTTGGTGCTGGCCTTCGATAAAGAAGAACTTTTGTTTACTCCAATTCGGCAGGCAGCCCAGGCAGACGACACGTCCGTTGCGCGATAGGAGGCGTTTCAGTTACTTAAACGACAAACAATACCCGGGCACGTCTTAGTTGGCATTCCGGTGCGGCAAGTGTTTGCTCGTCCACGACTATGGCCGGTGAGTTCCAGGTGTAACCTGGTGCTGCTTGTGGTGCTCGCGGCTACATTAGACTTTTTAAAGACAATGTTAACAACGGGTTGTTTTTGTTCCAGGGATCGTCGTGGTTTCGGTGGTTCTAGTGATTGTATCGGTCGCTTCAACTGTCTCTGCATACGCTATCGAGCGAGAGGCGACTGTGGAGCTGCTTCCAAATGACCTGCTTGAAACGGCTAGTACGCTGCAGCATCTGGAAGCAGTGGAAACGAATCAAACCGTCAGCACACCGCAGCAGGTGATAAAGAATCAGATCGTGAAGATAGCGGAGATCTTGCATCGAGCGATGGAGGACACGAGGCGTAACTTGAGGCAGAAGAACAACGGCAAGCGTGACCTGGGCACCGGAAACTACCTACCGTATCTGTTTCCGCTAATGGCGTGCTTTGTTAGTGAGTGGATACAACACAGTTGACAGTTGAAAATCAGTGTTCAATTTACAAAATTTTGATTATTGAATGTTTTTTTGCAGAACTGGTGAATTCGGGAATGTTACCGGAGTCCGTAATGAAGGGGCTTATTCCGCTCCAAGGCAGCTCTAGCGGTGACTTGTTGGGCAACAAAAACCAACCCCTGTGCTCCCTGGTGGAGGGACGACAGCAAGACCCGCTTTCGAAAGCCCTCGGTGAGGTTCCCGCAGGAGGTGTCGTGGCCGATCTCACCGAGGGCAGCCAATCCCACACTCTCTCCGATGCGCTTGCTAGTGGTGCTTCCCCCGCGGGGATTGTTGCAGTACCGAGTACAGGAACAGCCGGAGTATCTGGTGCGGCGACTGGAGTCGTGGCTGGAGCTGCCCTGGGAGTTGGCATGGCCGGAGTTGGAGCGTTAGCAAGAGAAACCCCCCTAGCGCATGTCCCTCTTACGGGTGGAACTATCGAGTCGGTTCCACTAGCTGCTTCAGGGGCTCTGTCCCAACAATCGCCTGTTGTGGCCGGATTTGATATGGGATATCGTACTGGAATGGCCGTCGGTAGCATTTTATCCAACATGTAATTGCGAAAAGTGAGCCCCTCTAAGATCACAATGTTTTGCAGTTCTAATTGTACATATCTTTGTAATTGTACAAACAAGTGATAGGATAGTAAGGATGTTATGAGTAGCTTTTAACAATTTAAATAAACAAATAAAAGCCAGCAGGATACAAGTAACTTTCATGCATGCAATCTATATTTGAAAAATTTACCTTCATATTGTAGAATATAATTTTAACACTTTTGCCTGATTCTTACTATTCTGGAATCATAACACGAAAAGTGAATTGTAAAATATGAAAACCAAACAATGAACACACGTGCAAATGATATACTTTGTAGTATTAACCAGTGCTTCAGTCCAAAGTGGACATGAATAAACGAAAAACATTAATACTGAATCTTTATAGGAATAAGAATGAATATGTTTTTTTGTAAATGTTTTTTTTAAATTTTATGTGGCGATGATGTTCATGTTTTACGGCAATGGTCTACGAAAGTATCGTCTGGTTTGATTGTATTATTACATGAAGTTATAAATTCATTTGCATTTATCGATGATATATTTTATTTATATAAGAAATGCATTTAGCTCCATATAAATTTTGCAATTTTGATGGTTTTGATAAAAGTCAAGCCCAAAAAAACAGAATCAACCTCAGAACCATAGAACCATAGATTTATTTTGTAAATTATTTTCAAAAAAACTTTTAAATCGTACCAACAGTGACCTTTCTAAAAAACTTACATTACGATTGTTCTAAAATGCCGTGACATTTCTATGTGAATTCGTTCGCAAGAGAAAAAATTCATCTGTGCTCATGTTGTACGAAAACTTCAACGCACGACTGTCAGGACTGACATTTCGTTTCACGCCGATCGTTGGTGGACGGATGGGATAAAAACGTAGTCTAAATTTAACCGGGGACAGGAATTTTTTAAAACAAACTCCGTGCTCGACACGACGTCTAGCCGGTAATGTGATTTCCATTAACTTTTTCCGGAGGCAACAACCAGACAGAAGCTTTGTATGGGGGGTTTTTTTTTTCTCTCTTTCACAACAGTATGGTCACAGAAAACGTAGAGGCGCATCCTGACGGAACATTTTTCCGCATACAACTTGCACCGTGGGTCGCAGGTCGGAAGCCATTGCGGTTGTTGGAAGCTCGTTCGACCTTTCGTAGAACCCGCACCAAACGGCCCACTAGCGTGCAGGCAAAAAGGTTACAGTTTGTGCGTCAGTGACACGGAGCGCGCCTGTAGTACAGGAACAATGCTCTCGCCGGGGTGGTAGTGCTGCGGTCCCTAGTATATAAGGGCACGACGTTGGTTCTCCCCGGGCAAGGACGCTCGCCAAGCCAAGGCTCCACCTTCGCCGAGTGGGGATTGGGCGAACGGACCGGTTCGGTTATGTAGGTTCCGCAACGGCTACTGTTGCCACCCCGAAACGACGTTGTCGAGATTTCGGATGCTCCTGAGTGGCCACTGCCGTGTCGGTATTGGGGGATTTTTCAACACAACCACACAGCGGTAGGTTGGTGTGTGTTTCTTGGGGATGGGGGTCTTTGCCTTTGCCTCGTAGGAGAAAAGCAAGGATGCCCCAAGGATATGCGCATGCGTCACGCACACCAGGAGGGAAATCAGAGAGGGAGGGAGAGCGAGAGAACGAGCGCGGGAGAGTCCCTTTCGACTGCATCGCTATTTACCGGAAGATGGCAGACAAGGACGAGCCGGGGTTCGCCGAGCCCGAACCAGACGATTGCTGACCGTCGCCGGGCTAGTGAGCGCACCGTGCCGGAAGCCAGTTCGCAGCATCCGAGCGGAGTCCGTCGCTGGAAGTTCAGTTGGATGCAAGCAGGACGCTCGCGCTACTAGCTGGCCATCCTTTCGCTGGGGTGGGTCAGCAAATGGTAGCAGCATTCAGCTGGCGGATCCCTGGGCTGCTGGCGCTCTGCTGGAGGATCCCTGGCCATTTCTCGGAGCTGCAGGTTCGTGTGCCGTGTTCTAGGGTCTTGGTTCTGTTCGTGTCCCAGTGAGCTTTAAAGCTAGTGTTTGCCTACTTACAGTTGTGTGCGTGTCTATGTGCATGTCGTTGACGTTGGTTTGACCCACCGGATTGTGCCAGTGTTCCAATGCAAAACGACCCGAGCTCCTGCACCCAAAGATATGGAAGGAATATCGCGAGGAATGGTGGATTCATTCTGGCTGGTCTAACCCTCCAATAAAGTGTGCGTGTACGATTGTGTGTGAGCAAGTGGGATCGTAGTGGCGCTCCAGCGAATGTGGGTGCAACCAGAACGGGTCGTCCCAGGTCGATTCCCAGGTTCCGAGATCCTCAAGCCCGGAGTAAGCTCTCCTGTACTGAAACGCATAGTAAGTATTCTTCCAAGTATAACAAATGTGAAAATCAGATGGATTGCAGTTTGCGCAGGTCTTGTAGAAGAAGGACTTGTAGTGCGCATGGTCATCCTGACAGAGGTCATCGAGCATGTACCGTTTGAATGCGATCGTTCGCTATCGTGTACTGCCTTTCGTCATGTGACACAGCGTTGTGCAACGGTTCAGCAGTAACACTTTTCAAGTTTGTGAAAAATAATGTTTCATGTAAAGTTCCTTTTTATCTACGCATTCCTACCGTTCAATTAAGTGTTAGTGAAAGTGTAGTTTAATTCTGACACAGTAGAATCTCGTTAATCTGGATATAGTTTCTTTATGTACCCAAAAATAGTAGCGCAGTTACGTAACTTTGAGAAGGAAGGGAGAAAAATTATATAAATCGGTTCAACTTCTCAGCACTTTGTTTGAGGATACCTCAATCAATGTATCCTAAAGAGTTAGATTTCAGAATAATATCAATTTTTTTTTGTGTTGAAGATTTGTGAAACATGGAGTATGTGTATAACTTATTTCAATTTTAGTATAAACCAAACATTACCAAGCCAGAGCCTTGTTGTGAACTAGAATGAACGCATACATTACTCCAGTTTTGAGAAAGAGATTGAATTTTATGTGTTTTCACTGCTCTTTCTACCCTACGTAATAATATAGCATTGTATGATCGCATAACTGTATTACTTACACACTCTTTTTTTAATTCTTATAAGCTTTTTAGAATAAATATTCATATTTTTTCTTCTTTATCTATCCTTTGTAAAATTTGTTTATCCTGCGTGCAGGATTCACTGAACAAAATGCACTGGAATAGGATCTTACACTGAGAACGTGGACATACGGGACGCTATCCGTTTCCTGGAGCACATCCTAACGGCGAGCGAACGCATCCCGGCGGTTCCGGTTCTACAGCATCCTCTAATCGCCACCTGAGCCACACCAGCCTAGCTCAGCAGCCTCCTAGCAACCCACCACCATCATGCCGGGCTTCGCCGACCTGAAGGACCGCGCGTCCAACGTTTTCAGCGGGTAAGTAGCATCCAGTCGGGTTGCCATTCGCCTCGTTAGCTCACTCGAGAGGGGATTTCCAGGCAGCGGTGGCCAGGATGTCTTACTGCGCACCAAGTGCGTACACTGGCATCTCCGGCGCCAGCTTCAAAAAACGGGAAGCAGCTGTAATCCGGATTTGGGATCCACTCGAATGACAATGGGCGGCCAGGGGTTTTAGTGTACTGCGATTTGTGAGGCGATTGCATCTCGACCGAAGACTTTGTTATCCATCTTTTTGCCGACTGTCAGCGATGTGTTTGGGAAATTTGGAAAACCCATGGGGTGCATGGTGGTATGGGCGCGAGAGACATGATTTTTCCACCATGCGTAAGATGTGTGGTATAGTTGGAAAATTCGCTTATCCGATTTGATACGCCTATTTTGTTTTCCCGTCGATGATGGTTTTGTAGATTTAGCAAACTAAATCAAGCATGACGTAAACGATTGTTGGACAAGGTTTAAGGTATATTTTCGTTGTTTAATGATATAAGCGGCTGTTTTCAGTGCATAGTTCACACTAACAAAATATTTCCTCAAAGAGAAAAGTCTTGTTATAATATATTTTTGAAACGTTTTTTCTGACAATAGATAATGCAAAGGAATTTAAAAAAATATTTACATGAGTTTTGACCAACATCAAGCCAGTTTAAGACGATTAAGGAGTCTAAGCTTTTTTTAAACACTCTAAGTTTAGGCTTTGGCCAAGACTTTTGCTTATGCCAATTTATAATGTAAAATTTCAATAGACCATAACGAGTTTTCAAAATCACAAACAAAAACTTGCAGGTTTATTCCAATGGCTTTTACTGGCCTGTTTTTTTTTATTTAAATTCATTGTTCTATGTAAAACAGATATTTCCTCCCTGATAATTGCTAGGCTAGCAATTCAACTGCTCATCAATTTTAAGCGGATTTTGTGCCGCATCCTTTCGCTTCTCAATGTCCCTTTAAATCGCTTAGTTACTTAAGTTCGTCTGAGCTACGGTCCGCCCCTTGCAAATCCATTCAGTGCGAATATCGTGCAAGGATTTGTTTATAAATGTCTAAAATACATGTTTCACTTTCATCGGTAACGCCCACTCGCCGAAAACTGGCTCCTGCAGCGCAGTGTAGCGTATGCAAAGGGCTGAACTGAATTTGCCCGATCCGACGATCCTTCCTAGGGGGGTGGTAAGCGTTTCAAGGTTTTGGGAAGCTGGTCCCGTCGTTATCTGCTGTTTAATAGAATTTACTTATGATAATACCTCCTAATGGGAGCTCTAATGGGAGATTATATTTACCGGGAAGTGGAAAACGTGGAAAAGCGCAGCGCTTTTAACAAAGGGTGCTGGAGACGGAAAGGGATGCAAACAACGTGCTTTTGAGGGGAGCAAAAAAAATTATAATGAAGTCCAGCGGACGACAACAAAGTCCCAGCGCTGGCGGGAAGATATTCTGTTCGATAGGAAATCTTGAGCCCACCAGCTCCGGGAGCGTCTTTTTCGCGGGGACGGCTTCGGGTGGAGCCCTCGGCCTGACGGGTGATGGACGCATTTTGAATTTAATTAAGCACCGAACGAGGAAAGGGTGTGTTTCCGTGGCTAAACTTCCGCCCCGATGAGTACGAACGTACGAACGGATGTGCGTTCCATCGCGGCGACGGAAGGAGATTTATGCAACATTTCTGCCTCCGTGCGGCTGTCGGAAGTGTGGACCATCGAGTGGGGACGATTTGTCGGTAGAGACGAAGTAGAGGTTTACCCTGGTTTGTCCTCTGCCTGCGTAGCTCGAGGGCGCATTATAATGAACAGAACCTGCTGTATGAGCGACCGTTAGGCTCATATTAGTCCATCGAGAATTCAGAGCGCGGCTTCTCCGTGGACATCCCCGAGCAATGAAAAGTCAAAAATCAAAGAACCCTGCCACGAGCAGCGGAACCCCATTCAACGTCCTAAGTATAAATATTAAATGCGATATGGTTTTACATCAAATCGAACGGCACCTCTCACTCAAACGCTTCAACGCTGCGGGCGGAAAACATCCCGGTGATGCGTTCCGCTTTGGTGACGATGGCTTTATGGAGGGCATCTCGGGAAAATCCTGTCCGCCCGAGGGTAAGCGAGGAGGGGAACGTGAAACCGTGACAATATGAGTGACGCCGCCACGCATCAAACGGCACGTGCTATGCCAATTTCGCTACGCCATGCGCTTCTAATGCGGACACTCTGTTCACAGCTTTTTTCGCTCCTTTCACACGATTTCTCTGGAAAGGGGAGGTCCTCGTGAGCAAGAGGACTAGCCAATTCGTTGAGGAATGTTTTCAAAAATGTAGTTCGATTGCGCTTCAAAGTTTTTAGACAATCTATTTTTTGGGTTAATCCACGAGGATCAGTGTTAGTTGTGGTGTGGATTTTTCTTGGTCCCAGTTACCATAACATATTCAAGATCTAATTCGACCCCCGGGGAACAATTTGTTTGCCGCCTGTTTGTGGCCCTCCAAAGGAGGAGGCTGGCAGGACGCTGTTACGATTGGTTGGTGTCCCGTTTGCCACTAAATCAAACAAACGGCAAACGTTTTGTAGTGAAAGGGAAATATTTCGCAGGAAAACGAAGCAAATGGAGAAAAGAGAGAGAGAAAGAGAGAGAGAGGGATAAGTTGGGAGTGAGGAAAATCACAAGAAACAATATCAAGTCGAAAGTCGGTGTTAAATCTTCTCAGCGGGAAGTCGCTTGTTGCCCGCTGGTTTAGATTTATGACTTCCGACTTGTGGAACTGTGAACGCTAGGCTGTAAAAATATGTCAGAGTTCATTAGGCGGCAAAGTTACAAGTTGAATTTAATTCTATTTTATTCTGGTTTGATTACGAGAATCCCGTTGTAAGTCATGGTTCTTAGCAATTTTGGGAAGAACACCTTGTTGCATTTAAAATTCATTAAAATGATAAGAAAACTCAAGGAAACAAAGAGGAGCAGAAATGAAACGCAAAAGTCTGCTGAGTTCGTACCACAATGGAAAAAAATCTTGGCCTAAATTTGATTTTCAAATGCAACCTAAAAGTTAGTTTTTAAATAATATGACGTTTGCTTGTAGAGTAATTTCAGCTACAACAATCCATCATTTCAAAACAGCAAAGCAAACGGATTGTGCTGAAGAACTTCCTCTTATTTTCGCTCCCTATAAATATTCAATAGTTATTTGATACTTCGGAACTATTCACAATCATTAGCTGGTTTTTCGGGCAACACAGTGGATGTCTTTTTCTCTTTCACCGAATCGACGAACTGAAGCAAAAGTCAAGAGGCAAAAAAAAGTTTCCCTTACTCATTTTGTCGTCCGTATCGCGTGGCACGGAAAGCGATTTATCATCCGCGGCGGACGGGCACGGTGGCGCCACGGAAGACATCTCCAATATCTTGCCGATATTTCGCCTCCGTTCGCCCGGGTCGCCGTTTGTTTGTGCGTTCTGGGGATGTTTTCTATCGCCTACACAAGAAAGTGGAGCCGGGCGAATGGAAGGAGCAAACTGGCTAAGAAGTTTTCCCCATTTCATCGAGAAGCAGTCAAGTAACGCGGGACGAAGGAGGCAAGAGTAAACGCATCTTGGCCGCCGGCTTGGCGACAAGAGCACTAATAACCGATGTTTTCCTACCATCCAGAGAGCTGGGAAGGGGGTGGCTGGAGTGCACACACAAAATGAAAAAGAAACCGGAAAGCCAACGCGGAATCAGCAGGGGCCGGGGATCCGAAATAAAGTCATACTTTTACAGCATCCCTCCGCGGTTCGTTTTTCCACTGACGCAGAACTAGAACTATTTGATTCTTGGCCCACTTCCAAGCCTCCGAAGCTCGGGGGGTTTTTTTCCGGCGATAAACGGCCCAGAGCAGACTTTTCGGCGAGACTGGCGACTTTTTGGCGGCGCCAAAAGCGGTAGGCCGTTCTCTGTCTGCACGTTGACGCCGGTTTGCGAGATATAAAGGCCGTTGTCTGCAGTGAAGTGTGTCGCCAGTCGGAAAACACTCCAGAGTGTGTACGTATGTATGGTTGGCTAAATTCGGTCAATCGATAACTCGACTGGAGGGAGATGCAAAGGAGCAAAGGAAACCCCTGAATCCTTGGAGAGGTTCTTTAAATAGGCACACACGCTTTGTTCGCTCCCATGTCTAACGGCCACCACGAAGAAATGCAAATTGAAATGGACTATTTGAATAATCAAATTAAAAGTGTGCCATTTCCGGTAAACTGCACCGAGAAAGCAACCGTAACCATAGTGGTAATTGTTTCTAACGGCCTCAAATCTGCATTACTTAGCGTCGTCGATGTGGGATATGGATGGTGCGAATGAATTCGCCTTTAATGGTTGTCAGTTTGCACAACAGTAGCAGCATTCCTTTCCCTTCCTTCCGGCTACTCCCGGAGCTACGAGCCCGGTTCCAACAAGCAGTCATCTTACCCCTTTCTACACACGGAGCTACGGAAAAGTGACTGCACTAGATCAACCACATTGCGTGGTGCCTGTGATTGTTCATTGAGTTCGGAATGGAAGTGAAAAAAGAACACAGAAAACCAGCAAGGGTTGGAAACCCCTTTTTCCCGCCGGAACGTTTGTAGTGTTGGCGCGTTTTTCGCACCCAAACAACGAGCAAGAGCACACTAGTAAGGCCAGGATTCGCAGCGCAGGAGACAGACACGAGCATGATTGCATCGAACGACGACAAAACACTGGTTGATTGTTGTGCGCGCGTCCTCGGTACGGCGGGGTGCTGGCGACGGGATGAGCCGTTTCAACAACCGAAGCAATTTAATCACGTTAATGGATTTTATTGTTGTACCGAACGAGATCCATTTGCTTTCATTGCTTGCACGACGGACAATGGGCGACGGCTGTTGGGTGTAAAGTTGGCGGCCCAATGGATTCGGCCGGAAACATAAGACAAATGAGTGTGCGTGCTTAAGACTTCACGGGATTGTCACATATTCCTTTATATTACAGACAAGATGTCTAAAATCATGTTTTTAAATTTAAAATAATCCGTTTCAATCCTAGCGGGTTGAAAGTAACAAACATGTTTATATGGAATTCTATCCTTGTTTATTTTCAAATAAAAAAATCAAGCAATCTGCCAAACACGCGATTCTGATATTACCATCTCTCCTTTCGCATTTAATGACGTTTAGTTTGAATGGTTAATCTGTAGTTAGTAAAAATTACAATTAAAGACGTTTAAAAAGTATCCGCAACAAACAAAGCTGCTGAAAACACGATGAAATGTTTAAGATCTCTACGCGTGATATTTTATTTCTTTTCAACCCATCGAACGTTTGCTTCGTTACAAGTTTCCTAACAGTTTTTCCGATCCCCCTAGCGACTGCGAATGTATCGTTCCCGGGGCCCCACTAAAGAGATTAAGGGAAACGCTCGTTTGCATAAATGTCGTGTAATTTGCATACTTTCGCTAATGCGCTAGATGCTATTTGCACTAGTGAGTGTATTTGTCTACCACGGAGACGGTTTGCCGAAAATATTGATTACTATCTCGTCCTGGGCCCTCTTGCTCGCAGCAGCAGCTTTGATGCAAATCAATACCTTCTCACTGTGTTGCCTTCCCATTTTCGGTGGCATGCGTTCGGGAAAAGCGCGCTGTCTTGGTTGGAGGTGGAGGAGAAGGAGGAGAAGATCCCGGATGTAATAATGTCATCACGAAATAATCATGAAACCAGAAGAAAAAAAGAACACCTTGCTTTGCGAAGAGCATATCCAAGCGGTACAGCATTATCACGCATTCGCGGTGCGTTAGTTCGATTGTAATTCACCGCGACAAGTACAAATTTCTGCCCAAAAATGAGCCATTGGAGGCACTTGAGAGGACAGAAAAAAGAAAACTGTGCGGTGTGGCACACGGCGTTTCGGCCTGTATCGTATCGGAAGATTGCGTCAATGAGTGGTCGTTTCACTTTCTTTCCCTTGTCCAAAGCCACAGCAGCTGGAAACGAAACTGCGTAACATTTGCGATTCTGGTCACGTTTTTCGCCTTCACACAGTTTAGCTCTCAAGTGCTTTATTGGGTTCTCGGTCGGCGGAATGGAACCGAGATGTTTAGGATTTTCCCGTCCTTTTTCATGACATCCAAAATATGCTGTTTTTTCGAGAAGTGAACGTTTGGAAGCGAGATGCGGGGGGAAGTTATGCTCGACGACAATTATTGATGATTGACTCCGGTAGCATTCCGATGGCCGGTGGCACGTTTTCGAGCCATATCATCACGGACTGGATTATGAATTTGTCGATGCGTTAAGTGATGTTTGATGATGGAGCGGAAAGCGTTCTAAATGTATTGAAAGTTTAAGAACAGGAGACGTTTTTCGATGGACTTGTTTAAATGAAATGCCTTTATGAAAAGAGATATTTACCATAGATCATATCCAAATAAACTTCCTCTGTATCCATAATTTAAACTGAAAGGATCTCGCTTTGCATGAAAAAAAAATCTCTGAAATAAAAGAGATAAATATGAAATCCAATTACGAACCCCTTGCGCTAACGTTGCAACTTTGTGCGTAATCAGCACCGATACGATTACGAAGCTTGGCTAACGATACCGCAGCACGATCATGGTCGAAAAGATGTTGATAAAAATGGCATAACTTTCCGGACTCCAACTGCGACTCTCGTTCTCTTGTCCCGTTCTCGATGTGTTCCGTCCCATAAATTCGCAAGATGAAAGAATGTGCAAGCAAAGTTATAATCGGATTTAAAACCAACCGCTGGTGGGCTAGATTGGGGTGGGTGAAATGAAACATAAAAAAAAATCTTTCAAATTCACACACAGACCCATAATGTGGTGGAAGAATGACTTAACTATGGTTGAGTATAAACCAAAAAAAAAAAAACACACACACATAATTCCAACGAAGGACAAAACTTTCCGATACGGTTTATATGTAGTGAACCTTTTTTTTTCCATCTGCGGATTTGTTCTTTTCCCTATGCATGCCAAAATATCCTCCCGGCGCACTTCTTTCGGGGATTGGATTTTCCGTTCGTCTCCGTCTCGTTTGCGGTGGTGGAAAATTCATGGACCGGAAACTACGCCGATACGGTCTTCGGGTTGGTCTTCGATCGATCCGGCTCTCTTCTGCTGGGGGACGCGAATAAACGATGAATTTCATGATGACGTTGATCATAAATTGTAGTATCATATTTGTAGACGATGGAAACCGGGTGCGAAAGGGGATGAAAAATAACTAGTCCAGGCTGGTGCCCAGTCAGCGAAAGCCCGCAGACCGTGGCGAAAGCGGTGCGTAGCTGATGGTGTGATTAATTAAAGCAAGTGATGCATGAAATTGATTTGTTAGTCAAAGTCGCCCAGACTGGCGGAAGCGCGTGGGGCAATGGCTTTCGAAAAGGTTGCTCCAGGTTTTTAAAAATATGTGTCCATCGCGACCTTTCCCTCAGGGAACGTTTGTGTGGAGTGGAGAAACTCCAATTAGATAAATGCAACTGACCACCATTATGGTGATTGTTCGTGTCGGCACGACACCGACTGACCAGATGTGTCTGGACATATGGGAAAAAAGGTTTTTAAAGCACAAGATCATGGTTCCATTCTCCTACACCGCTGGAGTCCCTCTCGGGCTACAATGGTCTTCCGAGTTTTTCGTTATTTGCCTCACCCTCACCATATACTTTCCCTCACGATGAAGTAGTTTCAAAGATCCTCGAGATGGTATCGTTTCAAAAGTGATTTCTCGTTGAAAGATATCATGATTTTTCTGCTACCATGCCACTTTTCAGGCGGGGTACCCGGTGACGGTGGGATGACACGATGCTACGATTGTTGCCAAGGACTTCGGCCTCCCCTTTTCATCGCCGCTTTGAGGCCGCTCCGTTGGATACGGGGCTCGAGCTATAGAGGCATGGATAAGCGGCCATTCATTCACAACGTTTGCGACATGCTCGAGAGCCATTGATACACACTCGTACACTTCAGCAACCGCGTCCTGCCCGCGTCCCATGCAAGGACATCTACAAGCGGCTCCCATCACGGCTGCCTTTTTGAGCGTTTTGTTCACGAGTCCGTCATCCTGCAGCGGGACTGGTTGGATACGACCGGTGCAAAAGGATAGATGGGTGGTTTAATTTTCGTACGCCCAGCAAGCTTTTTGAACCGGCAACGGGAAAATCTCGGCAAAGGAAATCCAAGAAAACATCCATCTACCACATGCTGTGCCATTGAGTTGTGCGCTGAATGCATCGGAAAAGCCACGATAAGCGGCTTTCGGTGGCGTTCCCCCAGTGTGCTCCCCGTTGATATGATAATGAATGCTGACTGTCGGCCGTGGCAAGGGAAAAACGGACCAGTGACTGGGAGTTGTGGTTGTCATTCTTCCACTTTAATGCGTGCCACACGACTAAAGCGATCGTTTGATGTGGCTTGGGGCTAATAGGCGAAATCTGGGCGTCCCAATCGTGACGACTGTCCTTATGTGAAATGAAAAATCTTTTTATGAATACAGAACCGTAGAAATATGAATGTTACATAATGTGTATTGAGTTTATATAAAAGTGTTTTGTTATAGAATAAAATATTATACATACGAATGAAATATGTGCCCTTTGTTGAAACACATTTCTTAAAAATTCTTTCTCAGAAGTAAAACATCCAAAGCCTTCCATCGTATGTTTTTCATTTAAAGATGTTATAAGCCTACCCCTGAACCCTTCCCTCATTAATGTTTTGCACTTAGAAGGATTCCGAACAATGATTGATGAAAATGCTTGCGCAAAACTTTGCTTACTATAAATTAAATTAAATCTCACAAAATTCTCTTCGCGCGTTCGGCTGATTGAATCAGAAACAAATCAATTACCAGCCTTCTTCCTCATCCGCCACGGGTATGATCTGCCGGTTTCGGTTTCCCTCGCCGGGGCTGGTATTTTCGGCTCTAATGATAATTAATATCACCGGGAAAACCATGAAGATAATCATCTTTGGCGGCCGCACGACGGCATCGGTTAGACACAAGAGGCCGAAGCACTGCAAGTGACGGAGTGGAAAAGCGGCGAGCAGAAAAACTTTTCAAAAACAATACCGTTCTTTAACGGACGTGGCAACGGGCGAAATAGGGAACGGGAAAATGAGTACTTTTATCTTAATCAGCGCTTTTAGCGATCAGAGGAAAAAGGCAGCGACAACTTGTTTAAAGAGTGACGTTAAATTTTATCCACTGTGAAGTGTGTGTATGTTCGTGCGCGGGGAACGTTCATCGAATCAGGAGTTAACCGTCAGAAAGGCAGGCATTGAAGCACCCCTGTGTCTCAGCCCACTCCGCTCAAGTGTCCTTCCGTGGCATCCCGATGATGTCTCACTTTCCATCGTAACGGCTCAGCCGGTTGGACGGGATTGTTGGTGCTTCGGCTTCCGCTGGCTACCGTGTTGACAGGCAGTTTTCCCCCTCCGAATCAGCAGAAAACTCTGTCACTCGCTCATTAACACTGGGATAAGGCATCGTGCCGAAACTGGAACGAGGGAGAAATGACAAAGCGTGATGTGTTCCGGATGAGGTGCGTTATTGTGGTGTAACGGTGGGACATCCTTGGAACGTGATACAGTTGAAGTTCCCGCTGGTGGCCGTGGACTCGGGAGAGTTTTTCCAAGGACACCTGCGGTCGAGGCAACTTGCCCGGGACAAAATGGGGACAAAATGCGCATCGCAGAACGGGGAGACTTTGATTAATCAGCCCGTGAAATGATCACGATTCACCGTTCGTCAATATCGAGAGGACGAACTCAATCCTTTTCCACGGGAAGATATGAACCGATGAAACCCGCGGTCCCACGGGGAAGGGAAACGATGGCCAGATTGAGGTTAGGCGGGAAGTAAATCTCCTGTCGAGAGCTGTTTTGTTGTCATCATTATATGCGGCTTAAATGATTTCCCCGGGGGGTTCGGCCGGCTTGCGGTGCGCACTCACACACGAGCGCTGGGAAAACCCGCTCCTTGTGGGACAGGAGGACGGAGCGGTGGAGAGCGCGGGGGGGGGGGGGGATTCTTTTGATTATGGCTGCTCTTTCGAAACACGACAATCCGGGGACGGATTTTTGTGGCAATGAACTTCAGCTTTGCGGTACTTTTAAAACCGTTCGGCTTATGTGTTGAAGGAAGTCTTCCGTTGGATACATTCAACACAACAACAAGACGGTCGTTTGGCAAGTGAGGAGCCCTAGCTGTCGTTGTAAAAGTCATGCGAGTAAGTAGCGATGAAAAATGGGCTTCACACGAGGGTTCGAGGCGAGGCGACAGTGTGACAATCCTTGCTCCTACCGTTTCGTTCAGCTACTGGGTTGACGAAATGGGCTCGATAGTACATTGGAAGCAGAAAGGTTTGTGGAGGTGATTGATACGTGTGATCTTTCAGCTTTATCGTGAATGTTCCAGGGGAGAGCATTTACCCGAAGAAAGAACCACAATAACATTAAAAGCAACCTGCGTTGTGGGGAATCGAAGTGCTGCATTTAAAAAGGACTTTCCAAACCCCGATAGGAATCGCAAATCATCGAATAGTTCACGTAAGTGAGATCAATCCTTGCTTAAAGAATGATAAATGGTTGTTTAAAGTGTTATTGAAGTTAAAGTTTTTCTTTTATTTTCTCCCTTTATGACTTGTTCCCTTCAAACAATCTTCAAACATTCCCTTTTCTTAGCTGTTCTTAAATGCATGGGCATAAGTTTGTATTTTTCGCATTCTCGATCATCATTAGACTCCTAAACTGGGTCGTGAACTTTGTTAATGATAAAATCGATAGCGATCATCTCTGTGTCAGGCATTCCAGCCTTCCCGGACAGCCTGCCGGCATGCCAACGCGTGCGGAAACATATTTTTATGCCGCTGCACCACGAGGCGCCTTTTCCGCCTGTGGAAAGTGAAATGCACTTAAAGCCAGCATCCATTCCACTCTAGTCGAATGCTTAGAGCCCGGAATCGACCAAAGGAAGTGGGGGGAAACATTTGTTCATCCTGATGGAGCTGGCCAGCCAAGCCTTGTCGGATAGTAAATTGTTCCATTTGTGCGAGTGGAAGCATATAGAGATAATTTTATTGTTAAACGAACGAAAAAAAAACCCAGCCAGGTTTCTTGACCCAGGAAACGAACGAAAGGGAAATGCATTGTAACACTTTCTCCACTAGGGTGATAAATTTATTACACCCCCACAGGAAAAACAACCAAACGTTCCGCAAAAGCAATGCAGACTCTATGTCTCGCCTAGCGACAGCAGCGTGAATGGAAATATATTTCCCGCCTGGTTCGCGGAAAAACTCCACCAAAGGGAGACACATTAAGCCACTTGTCTGGAGCGTGATTTGAATGCGCAAAGTCTGTGAAAACTCGCGACACTTGTCCACTGTCTCCTCGCAGGCGGATCGATTCTAGAGGGCCAGCTAGAAGTGTCCATAAGCTGCTCTTTGGTTGTCGGGTGTTTGCGTCGTCGTCTGCGAAGATGAAGTCATTCCCATCGGGAGCTGTTTACGGTGGATCTGATAATTCGCTCGTTCCGGAGTATTATTTCGCCGTTTTTATCCCGCTTTTGTTTTGCTCCTTTCGGGGCCAGTCCGAATGAAAGTACTACTTTATCTATCGTGCTTCCATCGGACAAACGGAAAAAAAAAACAAGCGGGAGAAGGTAGTTCCGAAATGCGAAATAAATTAAACAGCATTCAGTGGAGCTGTCCCCTCGGGATGATTGTTGATCTACGCTGACCCCTCGCAGGAAGAACCCGGCGATGGAAAAAGCATCTGATAACAGAAGAGGTCGCAACCCGGGAATCGAATGTCCCTGTGTCGCCGTGCGATGTGGAAACGCACGATAAATAAACAAAAGTGGCGAAAATCTCAGGAAATTGCTTCGGAAAGCCGATCCGCCAGAGGAAGCGGAAGCCAGAGGCAACGAACGAGGGGACGTGATGACAACCGTCCATCCGCCTAGCGCTAGGCAGGAGGGCGACACGCTATCTCTGTCCGTGCAGCAAAACCATGCAGACGACGGTCGGGAGGATAAGCGACATAAAATTGAAGTAATGACTAAATTATGCCGGAGCCATTTTCGGTCCGATAAATGATCTTAATTTGAATCGTGAACGGGCTCGCCTGGAACTCGGTCGCACAGACTGGGTTGGCCGGCAGGAGTTTTCCCCGAAAGCGGATGCGGCACACACAATGCACGTCGGTAAGTGTGCCCGGTTTTCCCTCGTGCGGCTGACAGGATGATGTGATGAGAATGTGAGGGCCAAGCGATCCGATGGGAAAGTCACGCGCATTTCTAGCGTCTGGGCGGAGAGGAGTCCCCGTGGTAGTAATTAGAACCATTTAACCCTTCTGGTGTGAAGATGTTGTGCTCGTCGCGGCGTGATTAGAGAAGGTGATTGATGAAGAGCTGCTGACTTTTTGGGTCATTCGCTTTTGGCGATAACTTTTCCTCTATAAAATTATGGTGGATTTCCCTTCTTCCTTGGTTGTTGTAGACGACATTTTTACGTTAAGGATTCGTTGGCAGTATGGCTCCTAAGCGCTGCGAATTGATTAGAATTGCTTGGAAAAATTCAAAAAAATATAAAGTTTGCAATCCCCACAGACTATCCTGTCCCATTGTGATTCTCCGATTCTAGTTCACAAACGCACGTTCAGACAAATATTCCTTCCTTTCGATGCATTTCAAATATCGATAGCAAAATGGAAATTCCATTACTCATTTTCCACCTACCCTCCGCTCTCACCCAGCAAAGCATCCCTCCAAGTGCAATAATAATGTTTGATTTCAAACGACGACGATTGTCGAATATTGTGTGCAAATACTTCCATCGACTGAATTGTCACGTTTCACTTTCACCCACCCAAGAGTGGGTGAGCCGGGCCGGGCGTTCGTCTTGAGATTTCAATTCACTTTTCCGAGCAACCGGCGACTCGCAGCCTCCGAAGTGTGACTCACTATGGCTTCCCTTGCGCCATTCGGGCTGGAAGGTTTTCCCCATCCATTTTCCCTGATCGATTCTCCGCGTTTTTTTTTTTGTTTGGCGGAGGGTAGGTTTCCGGCATCGGCCCTCGCTTCCGGCTCACGAAACAATCGGCAATCAATATGAGGTTTCGTATGGCCGTTCCGTTGCGTTTGCCTTCTTATTTTTTTTTCCACTTCGTCCGTGAAAGCCAAAACGCTCCTTTGATGGATTCTTTTCTACCTCTCCGAGTGGTGTCGCGTGTTGTATGAAAAATTGCCATTATTTAGAATTCCGGTGCGAGTTTGTCGCGGGCAGGAATTGAATTTCAACGGATTTGTACCAATATTTCAGCGCGAGCTCCGGTACCTTTTGTTCCTAAAGTGGAGGTATTCTAAAAGGCGAAGCGGATTTTTTCCTCTCAGTTCCCGAGAACGATTCGCCATAAATCAACACCCGTCATCCGAGCCGAACCTTGTCAGGGAAGACGATCTCCTGGACGTTAATCTACCAGCCGGGCGGGAGTTCCTTTTGAGAAATGACTTTAAATTACATCATTACGAAACAATAATCAGCGCGATAAAATGCCTTTGACAAAATTCGCTGCCGGTTAAAGAGTTGAAGCAAACCAACTTGTAACTACGTCCCGGGAAAGAGTTGTGTAACGGTTTACGATGTTTCTCTTTGTCGTTTGAATCCTCTGGATAAGTTTTTTTTTTTTTATTCTCGTTTATCACATCCCTCCGCAAGGTTCCAGTTTGTGTGCCCCAGACACACACACACACACAAAAAGACGCACCCAAAATCTTTGCGGAACGAGCTTAAAGGAAAACTTCTTGTAAAACCCTCTCGTGTACGTAGTGTAGTGTTTGGGCGACTCCCAGCACAAGCCGAGGATTACTGGAATGGCTGTTGCAAAATCTCTCGCTGACAGGGCTTCACCAGTTCCGCCGACAGGGTTCCGGGGTTCTTGTTTATGTTTTCGCCCTCGTTTCCCTTCGTGCTTCGTGATTTTCCACCGGGTGGAAGGGGGATGCTGTGTTTGGCGAGGGAAACGAGGCTAGGCACATCGACAGACGGACGGATATCAATCCTGCCAATTCATTTGATTGCTGTTTTTCTTTCTCCACGTCCGCCGAACCGAAGGGTCATGTATCGGTCCATTACTCGGTTTTATTACATTTCTATTTTTCCTCGATCGCCCTCGGTTTTCACGAGATTCCTTTGCTTCACGGAGGTAAAACGGGTTATGCGTCGAGTCGAGCTAGGCTTAGAATCAGTTCTGTTTCAATTGACTCCCTTCCAACCGCGTTTTCGAGGAGGAAGTACGGCTTCTGGAAAATTGTATCGAAAAGAGATTGACAGGACTCAACGGGTTTGTTTGAGAATTTGACGTTTCTGGAGATGTATCAAGGGCGACTAGATGGACTAGGTGAACATCTCTGGTCTTAACGTCGCCGGGCGAAGGGTCTTCTGAGGAAGACAGCGATTCTTCCTCTTCGGATGTTGTTTACAGAATGTTTGCGGATAAGAGCGACCACCGGAAACCGAGATCCCTGTCTGCTAGTGGAAAAACAATACCATCTAATGCTTCTTTTCTTCCCGGGAAAACTAGCCTGCTGCTTCCTGATGCCATTGTGAGGCACGTACCGTGGCGGGATGCGTTCGCCACATGAAGAGACAGCTAAGCTTCGGCCACCAGGGGAAGAGATTCTATTATGTTACGTAATCTGGACGATTCAATCTTTTAACAGCTATTTTTAATGATTGCTTTTCTGTGTCCGTTTTGGGGGTAGTTCAACTGCTGCAAACGGTTGGGATGCCGTAGAAAATTTTCCATTCGACTTTCTCCATTACTTCTTATCTTTGACGGTGAGATTTTTCTATCCGTTCTATGTAGCCCGGGCACGAAACCCCTCCAATGCTCGCCGGTTACCGGTGACGACGGGGAAACTCTGCTTCGCCGGACCCGGCATGACCGTTTACCGGGTCGACCGACACTGACTGATCTTCCGTTCTGTGCTGTGGTGATGTTTGTTCCGCTTCCACTCCGGCTACAATAAGGACCGGGGGAGTCGGGAGCAAAAGGAAAACTTTCTTCCTTGCGCCGTACAGATGGAAGATGGCTGATAATTAGATAGAGAGAGCTACGGAGGGGGAGCAGAAAAGAGCCGGAGGAAGGATCGGTGATGCAACCTGATTGCCTACCTTCCTGGGGACCGTAATAGGAGGGAAATTCAATTTCGCACGAACGATTACCGTTTAATGAATAAATAAGTGCTTGGGTTTCTTTACGCTCCGGCATTTGTTGTGTTTTTTTCGTACAATAAGTGGAAAATTATAAAAGTCCGACTACGTGAGGTTTATCGCAAAACAATCGCAGACATGACATACTTTCGGTTGTCTAGCAACAATATTAGGCCCCGGAGATGGGAGGCGAATTGTGGAAGCGACTACTTACGAGGGCCACTTAGCTGTGAAGAGGACTTTAATGATTTTTTATGACAAGGTTTGATGGATGCCAAAACTAAATCCGTTTTTAATGAACTTCGGCAAGTGTAACACGCCCGCACCGTTGGCCACGCTCGAATTTACCAGTCCATCAATCAAAACTTCATTAAAGGTCCCTGGCGCGTACCAGCTTCCGCAATCGATGCAAGTACTTCAACCGGAAATTCAATCATCGCGGTACAATGAAAGGCTTAATCGAATGATGTGCCGGTGAAGATAAGAGAAGCGCGCCCACATACGTTGGCCCGAGCCGGCCGGAAAGATGACCTTCAAAACTGCGATGTGTTCTGATTGATCGGCATGCCCCAATGGTTCCAGGAGTTTCTCCCGGTGAAGTTGTACGGGTTGATGGCATTCGTCGATAAGCTGATCTAATTTTGATTGATATCCGTTACAGTTTTGCCCGACGAGGAAACCGTTGGGGCTAGGAAAAATATTGGTCTCCCGAGGCCCAAAACCCTCGAGTCAGCTCCCTTGGGAGAAATTGTCGGTTGTCGGATATTTCGGGTACATCAAATAGGCCCTCGCGAACAAACCACCGCTTAACCCTAGAGACTACTCCCGGGGAAAACCTCCGGTGGTGGTTTAAACAGAGCTGTTATTGTGTTTACCCTTGCGTCGGCCAAACTTTACCCTCGACATGAAGCAAACACGGCAAATATTGATATGATCCATAATTTAGAAATTAAATTTATTTGCATATCTCTTGTTTCTAGCTACCGAGCAGACAAGATACTCTTCTCTTTTGGCTGTTATCCTCTCGATGCCAAGGGCCAGCAACGGGATTGAAATCCCACCGTCCCTTTTTCCCGTCGCCGGGGAAAACTCCCCGCTTTTGGCGACTTGTGTTTAATAGCTTTTAAGCAAATGTTTGACTTTCCGGTACACCCACTGGGCGAATATGTTTTTGGTGTGCCATCGGCATCAAGCGGCCAGGGTGGTTGTGCGTTTTTTTAATAACATTTTTCATTTCATGCTTGTGTAGCGGCGTGGAGCGAGGTTTGTTTGTCTTTGAGCTTCTACGAGGGTTGTGGCTGTTACTGTTTCTATTTTGCTCCGTCATGTTTACTACAGTTCATTGAAACTATTGTTTGTAGGTGTTTTTTTGGGAAGGCAACTTTTCAAGCATCAATATCGGGAAAGTGTTTAAGTTTTGGAAACGGGGGAACGAGAGGAAGGAATAATGATTTTTAATATTTGCTTAAATGAAGATAATTTTTTTTCGTTCATACCAACCCACGTTAGTGATTTGGTAGGTACGTGGATGTTTCTTTTTATTTTAACAGTTTTTCTGATTGTATTCTTTCGAATATCAAATGATTCATAATGAAAACTGCTTTACCAAAGAAAAAAAAAATAGAATTACTGATTTATAAAATATGTGAGGTTCTTTTCCACGAAACATTTTGCTTCGTTAAAAAGATTGTCAAGGATTGTTTTCATAAATTGAAGCTGTGCAAGTGATATTTTTCGAGCGATGAGTTGCTTTTGATGTTGGGAAGAGTTTATTTTTTTCTCTACCTTGCTTTAGCGGTGCTTCATATGGTCTTCGAAACAGGGAGTCAATATCAATTAGCCAAACTCAAACGTTTGATACCGTCAATTACCGGTCTTCCTCCCGGCATGCTTATCGCTGATCAACCCCTCTGTCAGCAGGGAAAACACATTACCCGCCAGGAAAACGCTCCGTGCGCAAAGCGGATTGTTACCAGTTAATAACATAAATTATGTATTTCTTTCCCACGCACACGACGCACCAAGTCGGGAGGGGAAGTTACGGGAAGTCTCACAGTCTACACCTCCCCCACTTTTCAAGGAACAACGGCAGGAGACGTACTCCGGCCGTCCCTTCGCAGCAAGGTAGCGCCATATCGCGAGCTCGAAATCAAATCACTAACATAACAAGCGAATCAACGCAGCAAGCAACCCCGAGTGCGAGTGTTGAGCCCGCATCTTGAATCGCACGGGAAGCGCAGGGGGTCTGGAAGCATAATCATAAAAGTTTCACCACAGTGCTCCCGGAGGACGTATGAATTTCTCGACCGTCACGGGCTGGCGCGGCTGGCGGAGGTGCCGTGTTCGGTCGCCTTTGGTTTCGTTTCATCAAATATTCACCGCGGTGTCCCGTGCCCATTTGTTCAACGCAGACGGGGGAACGCTGTCGCCGGTTGTATGTTTCGGCTGATTGTAGCTGGATTCTGAAAGAGTGATCCCCTTGCTGATTGACCAAGGAGAGCCATTCGCCGTTCTCGTTAACCTGTTGATCCTACTTTGAAGCGGGTTGCTTAGAACGGCTCGAACAAGTTTAATTAAAATTTAAGGATTGTAGAGAAAAAGGAGCAGAAGGAAATGCGACACGACTGTTGATGCTCTCAATAGAAGGAAAACTGAGACTTACAAAATAAAAAAAACCAAGCAACTATAAAAGATTGCAAATTTAAAGCTTTTAAAAAATTGTCTTTAAGCTACCAAGTACCGCGGGATTGTATTTTGTGCTTGGATTCATGCTGGGATATTGAAATGGAATCTAATCGTTTAGCGTAAAACGTTGTTTACATTTCTCCATCACTTCCATTTTCCTACTGGTTTGTTCGGCTTCCTCGGTAAAACTCAAGTGAAAGTTGTACCATCGGTGAAAAATCGTTTGGATTACCTGATTTCCCCGGCAAAGGGACAAATTTCCCCACAGCTTTCGGGGGAATTCTCCTGGCAAGGTGCGACACCTGATTGCGGGAAAGGGATCACGTTACGTACACAGATAAGGGGAAAGAAAACAACCTTCCTTTCACGCAGGATCGCTCGACGGGCAGCGAAGGAAATCCAGTGAATTAAAAGATAAGTCTCGGAAGAATCGTAAATGATATTTACGGGAATTGGATTTCAATGATTCCCGTCTTGGGACGTGCCCGGATTCGGTTCGATGGTGCCTACCGCCTCTCAGGGGTTGATGGCTGCCGAAAGGACCAGGACAACGGTGACGGCGCCGACGACGACTCGTTGCCACCTTTTCAGCTCACCGCTTCATCTCCTTCCCTACCTTGCGCTGTGCTCAATCGTTTGAAGTGCTGACAAATTTAAATTAAAAATGCTTGAAAAGCGATTTCATTAATTTTCATTCATCGTTCGGTGAAGCCACGGATGTGAGCCTCTCGCTGTTAGGTGGATTGGATCGTCTGGTGTTGGGCCGACACGTGCTTGACGGTGAAATTGATATTTATGCGCTCCAAAACCGCTGGCAGGGGTGTTTCAGCGGAGCATCCATTCAGTGCGTTGGCTTCATTTGCATGTTGCGTTCCTTTGGCGGATGGTGAAGGCAATAAATTTCGATTAAGGATATTTGTCGTCCGCCAATGCGATGTGACATGGCCGGAAGAGATGGGTGTTGTCCAACCTGTTTTTACATACATGAAGTCAAGTTAATTTGTCTATAACAAACGCTTCCACACATTCCTTCAAGATAATAAATATTTCAGTATAGTTGAAATACCTTTAAAGATACATTTTTATGGCGGTCAGTCGTTATAATTTTTTCTTCCGATATTCTTTCGTTAGGCATTATATCATCAATAGTAAACCTTTCCTGATCCCATTCTTGATGCAATCAATCACAAGGGCGTCACGAAAAGTTAGCTAGGATTAGTAGATATCCTCCCTGCTCATAAGATAACGTGGCTGCTAACACGCCGTTCGATGACTGATCAATGCGTGTGCAGTTTTCCCTAAACTTTCTCGGGAGGAGAAATCATCAACGTCATCATTATCGTCATCACCAGCAAACACATCCCTCCTCCTGGTGAGGATGATGCAGCTAAACGGCGGGTGGGAAGATTCCTTGTCAAGAAGGCGATGCTCATGCTTTCAGCGATGAAACGCCGGAAATTCAATTTCATCACCGAAGAAAAGCCCCAACTTACTCGAGTGCGGTGGTTTGATGCGACTTTTGTCGATTCATCCATGATCAATGGGAGGGGAATTTTCGGTGCTCGTGGAAAGCGGATATTAGTAAACAATGTTATCAAACCTCTGGAAAGTAACTTAATTATGTTTGTCAACGATAATGCCTGCCAGACGGTCGTGACCGGGTTTGGCGTACAGCCGCAAACATTTTCTGATCGTGCGTTCTTCTTTTTATTTCCTTGGCCCCGAAAATAAATCTGATGGATTCAGGTTTCATTCTTCTACGCACGTTCTACGAGACAAAAGCGACAAATCTTCCCTCGCCACAGCAAGGGACACTCGGCCTGCGGAGACATTCCAAAACTTCCCCCTTGAAGCTGCGGCAAGGATAAACGGCCAGACCGAATGTCTGGTGGATGAAAGGATAATTTTGTTTCAGTCGCCAGTACAATCATGTCGGACTGGAGGGGAGCCTCGGGATGTAGGATCGGAGCGGTAGCATGGCGACGACTAGACGCGCCGTCGTCGGTTCCTGTTTTTGCCGCTTGTTTATTGGGTGACATTTATCAAATCAATTATTTTTTATGCTACCGACATCCACGTTCTGGATTTTTTTTTTTACTTTCTACCACCAAAGTTACGTAAGCTGGGCTCGATGAAATGTTTTACGATTTATTGCCCGCCGTAAAGTTTGGTGAGTGAAGCAATTTGTTGCGGCTAAGTGGAAGTAGGATTTTAGAGTGTTGCTGGTGCTGCTCTAACACAGGAAACGCTCGGGTCGTTGAGTGAATCAGAATCGATTGAGTCGCTCTTTCTTATGGCTTAGAAGTTGGCTTGTACTGCATCTCATGATGCCAGAACATGTCTCCATCTCGTCGTCCCCTGTAAGTCCTGAGCCTCGTTTGGTCGCCGATAAATGTGGTTCATAATCATAACCATAGAGCCTAACGAAGGGTTCTTTAAGGGGACAATCACAAATGAGACCGTTTGAGGACGAAAAATTATCTATAACACTCGAGCCTATGCCTTAGTGCATGCGGTAAGATACGAAATTCATTTCATTTGCGGGAAACAAAAAGTAGATCTGTTCTGCTTCGAATACGGTCCGATGTGGAAGATTGTCTTCGTTAGGAGTCATCTGATCCGGTGCTCAAATGGTTAACACGGGGGTAGGAATTCCTCTCACCACAATCTGCAATGGGGTTTTCCCGAGTGACAACGCAGACGATAAAGAACGTCTCCATTACAAGCTCCAGTGGGGCAACTAGCTCGACCTACTCCACCTTTCTCTTCACTACACATTGCCGTGCGCAGCGAGCGGAAAAATGATTCAGCCTCAACGCAAATGTGCCTCCCTTCAGTGATCGTCTTGAGTCGATTGTTAGCGACGAAGAAACCGAAACCATTTCGAACCAGGAAGACAGACGTCTTTACACGGGAAAAGCAGCATTTGCGTGAACGGAAATGACGTTAAGTGGGTCTTTTTCATTTAATTTCATTTTCTCAATTATATTTCTGCGGCTTGCGAGCGAGTGTTTTCTTGACAGCTGTAAGGACCTCAAGCCAATGAAGGTTTAGTAGAAAGAAAGACCAAGATTAATGAAGAAGTGCGTAAGAAACATAGGACAAACAAGTTGAACGTTAAACAAATACTTTAATCAATAAGTTTATGAAGAAATATTTTATTTGAAATAATTTTTTTACGCTTCTGAGTAAACGTTTATTTTGGAATTACATTTAGGAATGAACTGTAAGTTTGAAAATTGTATTTAAAAAAAAATCTGTCCTCCTTTTCCAGCGGCGGTTTCGAGAAGTTCGAAATGCCAAAGCATGGCTACGACCAGATGGATGGGGCGGCGGTCGGGGGCGCGTACCAGGCGGACACCGGGGGCAACGACTCGCCCATGTCGTTCGAGGAGATCGAGCGGCCGCCGCTGCGCCACGTCGACAAGTACGTCCGGGCGGAGTGTCCCTGCATCAAGACGACCCGCTACACCATTTCGCTGATGACCTGCCTCGGCTTCATCATTTCGTTCGGCATGCGCTGCAACATGGGTATGGCCAAGCTGCAGTTCGAGAATGGGGTAAGCAAGGCAAATCCTTTTTTCACCCTGCACAATCCTTTTCACCCATCCACGGGGTTTAGTTCCATTAGCGCTCGTCTCTTCCGGTGAGGTGAAGAGCCGTTTCCTTCCGCCGCAAGGTGTGCGCGTGTTGCTTTTAGTCGTCGATAATTATTCGGTGGCAGGACACGTGTCCTTTTGTGTGTGTGCGCGCGATCGGTGCGTCCCGATAAGAATTTCGTCACGCTCAGCCAGCTCGCCCCGTCGTCCCTAAATGAACAAGGGAACATTCCTGGCCATGTGCGAAGGCTCATTGTGTCACGTAATCGTAGTCCCGCAACCAACCGGAATGAATGTCATGTAGGCTCCAAAAAATCATCCTTTTTCGTTTACCAAGCTTTTTGCGGCAGAGGTTGCCATAAACAGCGAAGAAAAAGAAGACACGAATGATTATGTAGGACAATTCTTTCTGGGGGGATTTCATAGCAATCGATGTCTCGCTGGAGGTAAATGAAAGATAATGAAACAGGCAAAATAAGGAACAATCCGAAGTCCCTGGATCCTGGTTAGAGATTCACATTGCGTGTGTACGAAAGCGATCGTTCGAGGCAATAGATAACGCCGAGTTGCACACGGTGGCACGCGGCCAAATGCAGGATTTCATCAACGAATTCGAATGACTGACCATTTTCGGTTCAGCCATTCAGGGTGGGAGGAAAATCTGGCGGGGGAAATATGAAATTTTATGGAGTCAAACATAATGGAAGCATTTATTAGAAATGCGACGACAAAAGATGATAATTTTTTATTCATGAGTCATTGCGCCGAGGGTTTCCCCGGGATCGTAGGGAAAAACCGATGAACGGGCGTATAAAAGAACCCACGTCCTTCGATATCATCCGTGCGCGTTTGGAAGGACGCATAATGACAAAGAAAAGGGCTGGGGGGGGGGGGGGGGGGGGATGGAGACCGACAGGAAATGGATAACGAAATGGCAAACCCGGAAAAAGCAGGCCGGAAACGAGCATAAAAAGGCAAGAAAATGACAACAAACCTCGGGCCTCGTGCGACCCATTGACGCCACGCTGGGAGTACGCCATTCATGATGCGCTAACGGATGTCGTTTCCGGTTGGTTTTCTTCCTTGGATTATTTTATTCGAACTTCGGCGACGTTTTTGCAACACTTTCAAGCTATTGTTTATCGGTGGGAGGGAAAGTGGGGGAAAAAAGACGCTCCGTTTCCGGATTCATCGGGTCGATTTAACAACAGGAAATGGATGTATTTTCACACTTATTTCCTTAAAAACCGAGATATGTTGCAAATGAAAGATGCAAATGAGAATACTTTAAGGTTCTTAAGTAAGTATTTATGGTAGTTTCTTATTAATCTTCCTCTCGGACCTTAACTTGCATTTCAAGTAAATTTTACCATCTATAACTGAGAGTTTACTATTTGATTGCATTCCAACGACTATCCTCAATAAAATAAAGGTTCCCAAAGGAAAAAAATGTCAATTGTTTTATATGATCATCACGAATATTTAAGGGACGAGTTCTTTGCAAAACAGATTTGAGGTTTTTGATTTGATGATTTTGATTATTTTGATCGTTGATAAAAATGATAAGAACTTATCGATTTTCTTCTTTCCTTTGAAACGCTACAAGCCTTAGTATACCGTTGTTTCTATATCTTGATCGAAATTTTTCATTTACATTCAACAGTCGGTGAAATACAACTGGACGGTCGCGATGGAAAGTGCTGTCGATTCGTCGTTCTTCTGGGGCTACCTGGTAACGCAAGTGCCCGGCGGCTTCCTGGCGTCGATGCTCCCGGCGAACCGCATATTCGGCACGGCCATCGCCATCTCCGCCTTCCTGAATCTGCTCGTCCCGGGCGCTATGATGCTGCACCCGACCGTCGTCATTCTGGTGCGAGTCCTGCAGGGCCTGGTGGAGGTGAGTATGCTGCCGCGTGAGGGAATAAACTTTCCAGACGTGGCGCACCGGTACGGTTTCGGTTATCCTGTGGAAAGTAGGCTGAATGGGGTGTTTCTCTTTGCATCCAGGGTGTAACGTATCCCGCCTGCCACGGCATCTGGCGGTTCTGGGCGCCCCCGCTCGAGCGGTCCCGGCTGGCCACGATGGCGTTCAGCGGGTCGTACGCGGGCGTCGTGATAGGCATGCCCATGTCCGGCATCCTGACCGGCTCGATTAGCTGGCACGCGCCGTTCTACTTCTACGGCGTGATGGGCCTGATATGGTACTGCTTCTGGCTGTGGCTGTCGTTCGAAAAGCCACGGCAGCACCCGACCATCTCCGTCAAGGAGTTGAAGTACATCGAGAAGTCACTCGGTGACTCGGTGTCGCTGCCGATGCCGACCATTGCCACTACGCCCTGGCGGCACTTCCTCACCTCGATGCCGGTGTATGCGATCATCGTGGCGAACTTTTGCCGCTCGTGGAACTTCTATCTGCTGGTGCTGTATCAGAGTGCGTACCTGAAGCACTCCTTTGACTTCCGAATCGAAGAGGTAAGACGCCGGAAATGCCAACCAATTTGTAGGAATACTTCACCATTGTTTCGCTGATATCTTACACAGACTGGCTTACTGGGAGCACTGCCACACTTGCTGATGACGATCATCGTGCCGTTCGGGGGCATGCTGGCGGATCACATCCGGAAGACGGGACTCCTCTCAACCACCAACGTGCGGAAACTGTTCAACTGCGGCGGTTTCGGTCTGGAGGGTCTGTTCTTCTTGGTGGTAGCTCACGCCACTAGTTCCGTAAGTAAACCGGTTTGCTTCTTGATGAATGTTTTTGATGCACGAACTAATTGACGAAATTGCTGTCCGCATTTAGATGGGAGCAGTGACGGCGCTGACCCTCGGAGTGGCCTTCAGCGGGTTCGCCATATCCGGCTACAACGTCAACCATCTGGACATTGCCCCACGCTACGCCAGTATTCTGATGGGAATGTCCAACGGCATCGGAACGATAGCGGGACTGATCTGTCCCATAGCGATAGACCATCTCACCCGGGGACAGGTAAGGTTCCAGAATCGAGAATCGAGGGAGAAGTCCACAGTCCCTAATCGGATTCCCGGGCCGATGTGCTTCATTTCGAGTGATGTCCATTATCCACCGATGGGAGGTAGACCTGTGGCTATATGGTTTCGTTGATTCGCGCTCGAAATCAGCTAACCAACCCCTCGTTCATTTGTGCACTCGCCAGCCATCGTTCGGGGAGTCTGCATCGATGAAATAAATTAAATTTGTTATGATGTTACACGGCTCGATGGCGCCGAACAAAGCGCATCAAAGTGCGTTGCGGCGTTCGGATGCCGCACACAAAAAGCGAAACCCTACACGCGTTCCTCCGACGAGGCGTTGCGGAAAGTGTTTCCCAACGTTCCCTAGCACCTTCCGTTTCTCTTGCTTTTCCGCCGGCAATGCTGCATTCTACTGCGGCTGCTGGAAAAGTGGCTTTTAAAATCTTGAAACTGTAAAACGCTGGAGAACGCGCCCCGCCCAACGGCAGGCGAGGGTTGGGAAGTCTCGTTGTCATGGGATGCGATTTTTGCACCGTCGGCATTTCTGGCGTGGCGAGGACGAAATGGGGTCGGACGGAGACTATTGTTCGGGGACACGAACGGATATACCTTCTCGCGCGTGGCAAAAGCTGACGCTGCTTTTTGGTTTGTTTCTATACAGTGTGGCGTTGTAACGAGAAGGATGCAAATATTTACATCGTCCTTCAAATAGAGACGGTTTTTATGCTGGCTCAGACGAAGGTTATGTTTTCACTGAAAAGACGCAGTATGGAATATGTTAATATGAGACGGAAAGGGTTTGTAATCTTTTATTCGACTGAACATTTTTTGTGCAGATTGTTTTAAATAATTTTACAAAAAGAGTGCATTTCTTCCGTGGTTTCACCGGGTTTTTAATAGTCCATGACAGGTAGCGCCATCTATACGTGAGATACATACCAGAGCTTCCGTTTGTGGCACATAGATGTCGCTGCATCTTAATGTAAAACGTTACGACACGTTACGAATCACGCTGCAAGTGATTTATCATATTTTTCTCCGTTCTACGGGCATATCCGACCAATATTTGCAGCCCAAATCGTGCTGGTCAACCGTGTTCACGATAGCGGCGTCGGTGCATCTGGTGGGCATCACGTTCTACGCCATATTCGCCTCGGGTGAGCTACAACCCTGGGCGGAACCGACGCTGGACGAGCAGCGCGCCTGGGATCCGGTCGGCACGGGCTACGAGAAGGAGACGACCTTCAACGGCGATCCGACCGGCGACGGTGGAACCGGGGGTGGGGCAGCGATGGCACCACCATTTGGTGATCCGACGGCGCAAATCAACAGCACGAAAACGGTCAGCTACGGTGCGGTGCAGCACGTCACCGGGAATCCGTTTGCGCACCCGAACGCCATCAGCGAGGAGCCGGTGCAGCCGGAGGCGAGGGACACGTACTTACACGGAAACCCCACGGAGCGTACCTATTGACATGCTCGAACGAAAAAAACCGTAACATTCAGCGTTAACTAGGTGATAGCGCGCGGCAGCTAGTGGGCGAGCCAACCTGTATCCTTCTTTGGCACGAGTGCGTCTTTTCGGTGTCTTCTTATTGTTGGACGCACTCGGCGCCTGCACTAATCATAACTGTCTCCTTAAAAAAAAAAATACACAAAAAAAAAAAACGGGGGCGAATGTCAACTGAGCACTGTGGGTAATCGGCGATCGAAACGGATCCAAGAGAATGGGGACAGTTCAGGAAGGAAAAGAACGCATTTGCACGAGGTAAAATCAGTCATACAAATCAAGTAAAATTTAACCCTGCTTAAGCAATTACAACCACTAGATAGCATCTAACAAATATTTAAACCAAATAGCGCGCAGATGCACATCGTATTTACAATCGCGAGAGAGGGGGTGTACATACACATTACAATGACATGACGCATATATTGATATACACAATAGCAGCACGCTGCACTAATGCATATAATATAATCATTGACTTATTGACTACTGCCGTAAGGAAAACATACTAACGATGCAGCGAAACTGAAGATACAACTGTTAAGACAACGCACTGAGTACGAGATTTAAAATATCCCCTTTTCCAACCGCATCGAACCGGTCCGCCCGATCGTTGCAATAGAGACATGTAAGTTCAACGTGTAAGTAATGGCACAAATCAAATATGGTAATTTAATGGCACAAAACGTAACCTACGAAACACAAACACACACACAAAACTGGGTAGCTGTAGATCCTTGGAAGCGTTTTCGTGCGGAGAATTCGAGAAACCTATCTTCGCACGAAAGGCAACGAGGATCGAGATCAACGATGAGCATCATCCAAAATGGATAAGAAATACGATAAGGAAATCTATCTTACTTATACATACGGTAATGTAGCTTCACTTCCGTTATTGGTTTGTAAAAATATGCAACTCGACAAAACAGTTTCTTTCTAACTAAAAGAGTCAATTTGGCGAGTATCGGTCGGAGCATGGGCGATGGGACCGTGCACCTGGAACAGCACGTACGAGGACGGCTTGACGTGTCGTCGATGTAAAGCAAGGAATGGGAGGTTCAAAAGTTGAACGCACGACTAATGTGTTTTTAAGGAGCAGCCCGCGAAGCTCATCCCTAATGTATCCCATAACCCTCCCCGTTTTTCGACGTCGTTTGACCGTCCCTTCTCCTTCCGCTCGTAAACGGTGAACGATCGCTTCGGCGAGGACACTGACCGCTGAAGAGTAAATTCCATTACTCGAAGACAAGAAAAAAAAAACCTCTCACCTCTTCAGAGATTTGCAATATATTTCGAAAGTTGTGAGTGAGGAAGTGCTATGCACTGGCGTGTGATGGGTGGCAATGTGGGTAGATAAGTTTATAGGTAAGACGAGTTAAATTTGAGGTGTTCCACTCACTCTCAAAGGCTGTGGCGACAATAATAAAATCGGGAAGGCCAACAAACGGCCCAACCGACACGTAACTGTAAGTTATCGGTCTCGACGGGTGGGAAGTAAGTTTGTTTCGTTAGTGTTACCGTGAGGGTAGGGTGGCAGCGAAAGGGAGGAAAACGCCTAGCCTACACTAACTAGAAGATAAAGCCTAGCCTTAATGCAGTTATTACATGTTACACTTGTCTTTCGGTTTTAAGTAAGCTTCACTCTGTTCGGCGGTGCAATCTGCAATTGCACCCATCGTGCTGCGAATGTGACAGAAGAACAATAATAAATCACTCCCTCTAGCTTGTAAGGTACCCGTAGACGAAACAAAAACACCCCCAAGAAACACACACACACACTTAGTACTACTGCTAACCTGTTCAGTGATATGTAATGAATTAACAGCTCATCAACAAAAGTAAATCGTTGCAAATGCGAAGTGAAACCGATAGTAGTGGCATAAGTTAGTGCGTCCGTCAGCGTCCCCACTGCGCCTACGGTGAATAATTGGGTCCGTTGGCCGGTAAATTGTGAAACATCACGCATTAGGTTCTCTATAAATTGGCACACCAACCCACCCGAACACGGGGATTGGGAGCAAGGGTGTACTCAAAAGCTGTCGAAATTCTTTGCG
This sequence comes from Anopheles atroparvus, assembly GCA_914969975.1. Taxonomy (NCBI): domain Eukaryota; kingdom Metazoa; phylum Arthropoda; class Insecta; order Diptera; family Culicidae; genus Anopheles; species Anopheles atroparvus. Next base: position 33,935,748 of record CAJZCY010000003.1, on the reverse strand, counting down.
GAAGCACTGCAGACCAGGATCATTCGCCGTACGGGGGAGCTGACCGGGCTGGGCTCAACTGAATGCTTCAACAAACACGTTACTCGGGTAAGGTTGTACATACCTAGAAAAAAAAAATATAACGAATTTTCTTGCCGCCATGGCATATGGCTACCAAATCTAGCGCGGGAAAGGGAAAAGGTGGTTTCCCCAGCAGACAGCGGATATGCGTTCATCCGATAAACGGGTATTAAAGGATCTAGTTGTGGATGGTTAGAGTATACCTATGATAATATACACATACACGTATGATTTTGGAAATAGTAATACACGTTAAACCAATGCAAATCAAACGAAAATGTCTCTTACGGAAACGTGACCCCTATACGCGATCAATTGAAATTTTAGTGACAGTAGATAGCCTTAGTTCCCTCGTTCTGTACCGAAAATCGATCACCCTATCGATCGAGCTACCCTATCTCGTGCCACTCTACCGACTTGTTCACCTTTCCCCCCGGTTATAGTTTGGTTCCGGCTCGTTTCGAACATACTCCGTAGTGTGTTTCCGGGAGCTGGAGTAGCAGCAATCCGGGGACCTTTGTAAGATAATACCCGCCCATTGGCACGAGTTGTACCAAAGCGTAGTTTCGTAGGCCGCCAGGGAGTAGCGATGTAGTTTAAAGGCAGCTAAACTTATCAAAGATACCAACGTAGTAGCACACTTCCACTCCGCTAGTCGACCCTGTGAAGGCGTGGAAGATGGAAGTGTCCCTTCATTCCAATGGTATGTACACATACAGACACACCTAGTTTAGTATCAGGATGGCAATCGTCGTTGCTTCATCCTCCCTTTCTGGTAGAGCATCCTTCCCAAGCGTCATGCAGCGCACAGTCGAGTGCACTGCATGAGAGATAGTTGAAGATAAGAGGAAAAAAAAAAAACAAAACAAATTAAAATAGGTTGACGAGATGATTCGTTAGAAACTTGTTACACTTGTATGAAAACTATTGCTCGTTTCCGTTGACGATATGATTTCGTTTGTTGGTTTGACTAGCGAGGCATCTCTCGATCGGTTGTTGTTTACTGAAAATCTATATATTTATCGTCCAATGAAGCATTCCCTCGCCGGGAACAGTGGACGAGCGGAGGGAAAATCGGCCGAAAGAACCCAACAGTGAGCTCGATTTTCCGACGCAAACCGCACATGGTAATGCATTACCACCAAACAATACAAGAATATTACGCAAAACATGATCGCAAAACTTGGGCCAGCAAGTGGTTCAACCTTAGTTATAGTGTTGTTGTTTCACGGAGCGTAGTGCAGCATAGCCGCACACTATATATAAATATAAAGGGTATATAAACATGTAGAATACTTGCCAGCCTCCTCCCTCTCCCCTTCCCCCATGGCTGTTAAATAGTAAATATCTGCTAGTCGTTGTATTTAGTATAGGATTTCATCCAACTGTACATTACACTACACGATGCAATATTAATCAATACTGTGCGAAAGTGCATGGAGTAGGGAAAACATACAACTCAAACAAATAAAGTGTATCTATCCTGCATGCGAATATTGTCCGAAGAGAAAGAAAAGGGAAGGAAAGGGACGAACAGACATAGACAAAATGAAATATTCAATTCTGAATCATCAGCTTCGGTAATAAGTAAATCGTCTCGTTGTTATAATCGCATCATAATCAATCATCGTAACTGTGCTAAGTCTGTGTGCGTGTGTGTGCGTATGTCTGTATGTCAGTGTGCGGAAGGCGGGGTGGAAAAACGAAGAAGCTCTCTAGCAGGAAGCTACCAACCCACTCGTTCGATAAACACAACCACAAATTATAGTATTTAGCAGTTAAGAACAATTCCTCATTGGCAATAGCGTTCTTCAGCGGAGTGTATGCACTTACCACCTTCTATCGATTGACGCACAAACATCAGGCGTGAAGAAATAATGTAAAGTGAATGACAAAAAAAAAAACCAACAACAAAGTCCTCCTGGGAAGTCCCATGGTAATGTGCACTGGCATTGAAAAAAAAAAATAGTGAAGAAACGATTGAGACATCCAATAAAAGTGCGTATATTTAAATTGTTGAAATGAATCAACCCCGAACAGGCTGTGCTTTATTTCATCAGGTTTGTTTTATTTTGATTTTTGAGCTTTCCCAACGCCGAAATTCGTTCCACTAATCCCCTAACTAACTCGCCAAACTCTCCTAATCATACACCCGCCTAGTCTAATATGTATGTACAGTGGCCTAATCTCTAACTTGTCCTTCTAACTTCGCCATGCTTGGATGGTCGTGAGCACGTTTTTTTTTTCTTTCTCCGAGGGCGGCTTTTCCTAGCCAAAGCGGGTTCTTACCCAACCAACTCCGATCTTCTGGGGACCGTGAATTCCACCCTTTCTTGATGAGGCTAATAAAGCGTTACCGTTTGCGGCATAATTAATAGACTGCGTCAACGGCTTCGTCCACCTTTCCTCCGTGAGGCAGGTTAATGAACCGTGAGCGGCGTGTCTTGATTGCATCTGCTGTCGTTTGGCCTGTTGCGAATTGATTGCGATTGAAAGAATATATGTACACATGCGTAACAAGCCGAGGTTTACCGCCTAGAATGTTCCTAAGAAACCTATCGCTAGTAATACTAATATCTGCTGATTCCAATATCGTTCCTTCTTGCCCTTGACGGAGGTCTGTTTCGACCGGTTTTAACATAAAGTATTTCTTTTGGCCAGTTTCGTGTCTTCCTTGGCGCGCTGCTCGATTAGGATATGGTCACATAAGGTTTCTTGGTTCGAAAGGAGATACGATGCTGAACTGTCAACCGCTCCTCTCCGTCTTTCTTTGCTCATGTTAGCGCTTCAAATATCACAACCATGCTGCTTTTGACGAATGTTCTCCACGATCTCCGTAATTTTTACTTCCGGCGCACCCCGGCATAGTCGGAGTTTTTGGCCGTGCGTCGGTTTTTCCCCGGGAATCCGCGGGCGTACGGTGGTTTCGCATTCGTGGTGACATAGAACACCCCGCGGGCTCTTAAAGGTGAAAGGATACATTTGAGCGATTAGTTTGAGGTACCATTCTTCAGAAGCGATCGATACTACTCACCTTCGCGACAAGTGTTCACCCATGAGCACGTAGTCGGAGTCCTTTGGTTCGCACCAGCCAAGCAGGTAGGATATAAGCGTTGGGCACGGTCCGGCCCAGAAGCCGCGCTCGCTGTTGATGGACTCGATGAAGTACGGTGTCACCTTGGTGTGATCACAGGCAAGTGTTTCTAAAATAGTATTCGAAACTTTAATAGTCAGAACTCACCCGATGAGCGCCAATCTCAAGATGATAAAGGATTACTTACGGAAAATAGTAGAGCTGGCGCATCCCGGTTGGCTGGTACCACCGTTGACATAGAAATCGGCGTGCCCTCCCGGACTCCACTGACCCAAAATGCCCGCCCCGGTGTGGATGATATCCACGAAGTGCGCATCGGACGGGTCGAGATCACGGGAGTTGTTCGTGCCGGCGTAGAAGAAGATCGTCGGATCCAGCCCGGTTATGCGGCCCAGCTTGCCCTCGGTGGGCTTCAGATAGTTCGCTACCAGGCCGGCAATGTGCGCCCCCACGCTGTACCCGATCAGGTGCATGTCGTCTGGCCGGACTCCGCGCGGATGGTTGGCGATGTACTTGACCAGCTGTGACACGCAGAGGCTGCCGAACCGCGGTGCCCACTCGATCTGGCTCAGGCAGGGCTCCGTCACGGCCGAGCTGTAGTCCACGATGATGATGTTGTAGTTACCGCGCGTGAAGTACGCCTTGCGCATGTCCGGACTGGGCGACAGGTTGCGCCCGCCGCCGAACCCATGGATGACGATCTTCACCGGGTGCGAGGGGTTCCAGTGCGTGAAGTAGAGCGACTCCGGGTCCAGCACGTCGATCAGCTCGGGCGCTTGCTGCGTCCGGCGCGTGTACAGGTAGAACTTGATGCGCGGGTGCGGACAGCGGTACGGCTTCTCCAGGCACGAGCTGGTGTTGAACACATTGTTGGTAGATTGCTCCTGCTTCTGGGCTGCAGTGGAAGAGACGGTCAAGAGAAGGACGGCCAGGACGGCGGTTAGCGAGCTTCGACACATCGCTGCTCCGGTTGACGTTTGCGGTACGACTGTGTTGCGTGGTGCAACGCTTCTTGATGGATTCAAGAATTGCAAAGCCCCATCACCGAACGCGATCGAAGGTGTGCCCGCGCTACTCGCGAACCATTGCCATCGGGCTGAACATCCATTTTCATGAAGGTTATAATTGACCCACATGCTAGAGGCCTTGCGAAGGAAAACGCCCGTTACACGCCAAGGGATGGGTGAAAATGTGTGTTTCAGTACGTTGGAGCATGATTACGAGATGATTTATAAAAAAAAAAAAAACATACGTGACATTATTTTATGCGACATCATTCTTGCTGAATGCCGTTACCATCGATTACATAAGCCAGAAGCGGTGTATGATTATGCCCGTTTAGTTCAAGTATTTGTAACTGATGTGGCTATTAAGGGCAATAGATAATTTAATATTTTCAATTAACTAGCAAAGCTTTATGTGTGTTGACTTGCTATGTGTTACATGTATTACATGTGTTGTCATAATTTCATATACATTTTCATCCCTCCAGCATATAGTTGTTATTTCTGTACCAATTTGAACATAGCCTAGAACGACAATGTCCACTAGTTGTGTGTTGAGAATTATGTTTTTTCAAATGTATTTTATCAAACAAATCATGATCATAAAAGCCAATTAATTTCATTTCGTTCAACCTATACGAGGGAAAAAAAGATAACTAAACCAATAAATGAAAATAAAAAGCGATGGTGATGGACAACGGAGTTTATGGTTATTTTCTATAATTTTTTTTAAATTTCTAAAATTCGTTACATCTGTAAATTTGCAGTCAAGCTATATTTATAAATTAGTTTTCCAGCCTTGAAATTCCGTGAATGCTTTTGTAAACAACGCTGTAATTAATTTATCAATTTATTCTTAACTTAAAATGAAGAGTTTCATGATGTAAAGAATTTAATTGTATCACGTTTCGCATTGTTTCAAAAGCTTCTTTAATTATCGTCGTGGTGTTGTTGCAAATAGTTTAATGACCTTGCGATGATTGAGCTCGCGATAGGCAAAAGCCTTCGTGCGAAATGATGTTGTTGCTAATGGAAAATTCTTGCTGTCCGCTGACTGTTTCGACTTGAAAATTAGATTGGGTTTCTTTCCGTCGATTGTCTCGTGTTCATCTCAACACATTCGTAGCCTTCGATGACAGCGTATTGGAAAATTTCACCTCACAAATTAGCCAATGAGCCTGCTGCGCCCCCCCCCCCCCCCCCCCCCCCCAATCGCTGGGCTCGAATCTACTCCACTTTCAATGACGAACGCAATGTCTAACCGACGACCTTCGAGGCGATCGATCTTGTTCGCCTCTCAACTTCTCAGAAGTTCGTCCAACGAGCGCGGGGGCAGTGGCTGTCCGCGAACTTCGCTTCACGTGCCATCGGCGAGGGAACGTGTTGTGTTCTCGCGATTGTTGGGCCTTACTTCGGGCCCATCCCTCCCTAGCGCTCCTGTCCTACGTTACGTCATGATCCGAATTACCCCAGCTAGTAGCGTCCAATTCCGGCCGACCTTTTAGCGAAACCGGCGAGATCGGAATGCGTAATTAAGGCAGGCTAGGAGTTCGTTGTGTTTTATGAGCGGGAAATCCATGTGCGCTTGTTTTTTTCGTGGACAACAACTAAGCTGTAACTGCTGACTATGTGTGGGCAATTAAAAGCCTCTAGTGGAGATAAAAAACCTTCGATGCTTCCTTAAGTGAGTTTTGAGATATCGTCTTAGGAATGCAGCGCATGTTATGTGTTAATTATGGCACCATTTTTTACACGAAACCAAAAAAATACTTGTAGGTGATAATTTTTACCACTTTCGTTTTAAAACCAAACAAGTATTTTTTAATGTCTTTTCTCCGAATCATACAAGAAGCACAACACATCTCAGGATTTCCTTGATTGCGATTTGATTGTGAAGAAGAGTGCCCGGTAGCGTGCTCCTTAATTAGTAAAACAAACAAAACATCTCATCTACTCGACCTTAAACACATATTTAGCATCCCCGGTCCAATAGCATGATTCATCATCCTTCCAGACGAAAGTAAACCACTTTCACTCGCCCCCTTCGAATGGTCGGTCAGTTCGAAAGAAAAGTGGAACAACACGCCAAAATCAGCCGGCTTTCTTGCTGGAACATAAAAGCATCCGTCCGACGCGAGGTTCAGTTGTGGTGGTGGTGGCTTAAAACTGCCGGCATATCACGATCACCACACCAACCCTTTCGACGATCATCATTTTCGCGGCGTGTGTGCAGGGTTCGGCACGGCCATCATCGATTACGGCATCCAACCACGGCTGCATATTATGGCATTGCGCGCAACTCCAGCATTTTTTTTTTTTTATTCAAAAGCATTACCTGCAGCACTGTCTTCACCGTCATGCTGTGCCCTTTCACGCCTAACGACTTTCTGTGGAACGTCGCGCGATGGACCGATTGCATCACTTGCGCTTCGCTGTCTTCGTGCCTGCATCGTTCACTTGGCTACTTTTACGCACTGATTGCTTCCTTGTGAAGAAGAATTTTGCGAACGAAAAAAAAAAGAAGTCAATCCTGTCCGGCTATGCGTTTGAATGGCGTTGAACTTCCTAAGCCGCCTAACGACGTCTCTGTGGCGCCAGCGGTAAAGGCCGCCCCTGGTGGAGATATATTCCGGTTACAGGTTCCTTTCACTTTCAACCGAGGGGCTAGAGTCTGATCGTTGCGGTGTACTTTACCCTCCCTGCCTCTCTGTCCCTGTCAAAGCGCTCAACAGAGGGTTTCCTTGTAATGACCCGTAGTGGAGTATGTAATTTCTCCGTGACCGACAATTAGCCGCGTTCGTTTGAAACGGCGGATGCTGGTGCCATTAAAAAACCCTTCGTCAAGGTTGATGTCAATCGAGGCTTCCACCAATCCCCTGTTTTATGCAGGAGGTGTACGTTTATATCGGGGAATTTGATATCAGTTCCGCACTGCATCATTTGCGGGACCCAAAAAGTAGGTGAAAGTGAACCTCCAGAAGGAAAGGGAACGTGCATCGGGTTATTCCGGCATCGGGATTGCAATCGATCGCTGGCCTTAACGTCTGGGACATCGTTCCGAAAATAAAGTGTAAAGGTTACATCACAACCGCGATGATTTGTAAGTTTCGACCGGCGACGAACATTTGTGCCGCCGGACACCACCAAGCAGCAGACAGTAGGGAAAACGTGTCGAAAAATCGTGGATCGTTAACCTTGAAAAGGAAAGGCGCAGACGGAACGCCGACGGCTGTGAAACGCGGATCAACCAAAAGGGGCCCACACTTGCTCTTGGAAACATGGTCAGTTTTAGCAGGCGGTGCGGGGTTTTGCCAGGGATCAGCTGTCCGGGGGTCTCCTCTCAACCCTCCCGCTCCTCTGGCTTCCCAATCCGTATGCTCCTCTCGATCATCAGGTGTGTGCCAAGAGCGTGTCAATTGGAACAAACTTTTGTTAAGCTGGACTCGTGGTGACAAACTGCGCTGGTTGTTGTTAGTTGGTTTTTTGTTTAGCGGTTTGCGATGGTAAAGGCACACTGCGGCTTCACGCTAGTTCAGTGGGTTAGTGGTTTGTCGTTTTGGATGCGGTGCAGCATAAATCAGTGACGAATTTTCAAGCCACGACCCTCTAACCGTATATGGGTCACGCCGATGATGAATTTATCGGATGTCTTTTATGGTGTGGAGCCATCGAGAAGCTTTTGTGTCAATCGATTTATGGTTTTGCATGTTAAAAGTGTTGCCCGTTGGATTGTTTGGAATGTTACGTAAGCAAACACGTTTTTAAAAGTTTTATTTTGTCACTGAACTTGTCACGGTCTTTCATATTTCATTGGCCGAATACAGAAGCTTCTCAAAAAACTTCATTCGTCGTGAAGTAAACATTCCGTTTTTTTTTTAATGTCATTGTTTGAATTTTTGAGGTCCATTATTTTGGAATAAGCTGCCGTCGATTATTTTATCAATTTAATAATTATATTAATAAATTTTTAATAATGAAACAATTAATTTCATAAAATGCTCCAAATTTTTTTCTTAAAACTTTAAGGTCAAGCAAATCGCAACACTAACCTTCTCATTGTTGTCACAGGCTTTAATTTTTTTTATCTAATCCAAATGGTGTTAAGTGGAACTTTTACAAGAAACGTTCCGTCTAAGGACAAGGATCTTTTGCTTGAGCTTGTGTGAGTGTGGTGATTTTTTCAATGACATGCATTTCAAATCTAGAGCTCCCCTCGGAAACCGGTTTTTAATGTGAATGTTGTCTGTCAAACGAGATGCGTCTTGAAGTGGTAGCTAATGAACGTCTAAGAGCCCACGGCTGAATTAAAAACTCGAAACATTCTTGAAAGCACCAGTTTTGCTTTTTATTTTTACAGATTGTTGGGAAAACTACTGCGTCATAATAAAACACTGATCACATTATGTTTACCTTCAGCTGTGCCCAGGAACACCGCGAACCAAATTAACACCAGTCCAACCGTAGCGAGCGGAAGTTGCATTTTGAATTGCGCCAACCGATCTGCGTGGCCCCCGAGGCAGTTCGAAGTTTTTCCTCGCCCGAAGGAAAGCGTTGCCGGTGCGTACGGAGCACAAAACCAAACACCCAGCACGCAACCGAAGACGGTAGCGTTTGCCCGATTCGCACAATTTCGTGGCTCTTTTATTTTGCTCTGGCTGGCGCGTGTCTAGCTTTCCTTCAATTCCGCTTGCATTTTGCGGCCAAGCAAGGGCAGGGGTATGGCTGGAAATAAAATTGATCAGCGCAGATCGCGCACGTTTCCATGCACTTTACACGCACCACCGGATCCACTCGCACCGACCGTCGATCTTTTTTCGCTCGGGTTGAGTAACAGTTTACGGAGGCACTACACTGGCTTTTGGCCGTGGTTTGTCTGTCTGGTCCGCCCGATACGCGTTGCCTTGGGTAGACGAGAGTATCAATATATTTTGTTGTTTGGTGTGTGTGTGTACACCCAACGCTTTTCCTTTCTTTACCAAACAGACCCGGGAGGAAAGGAAAACAGAAAAAGATGCAGCTGCCCAAAAACTCGTTTCTTTCGGGTGGAATTTCTTTCGCGATATTTCCTTCACGCGGTCAGCCAGGAGTAGCTGTGTTTGGAGGTTGTCTCACTTATATCACTCTCGATAAAAAAAAATCACTTGAGAAAAACGGAATGACATAAAGTGCAGCGAGATAAATTGATTTTTTTTTGCACTTCAATCCACTGCACAATAACAGCTGACGAAGTTCACAACCGAAAGCTTCCTTGCTTCTGCACTGTGGCGTGGATTTTTATTATAATTTAAGCAAAACATTCACTTTCACGTCGCGATCGCGATCGACGCAAACATTGGCAGGCGAACTGGTGAGATCCAAAGGTTTACGGAGGACGCGACGATCGAGCAAAGCCCGAAACGGAGCTGGACCGAACCGGGCAGTGGCTTCACGGAAACTGGAATGCGTGAGTCGATCGCATACGTTGGCGAGCCGCGCCGCCCGGTTGAGAGAGAGCGAAGTCGTCGACGGTTGTAAGTGCGCCTCTTGGGCACTGCAGGTCCAAGTGGTGGGGAGCTGCGGTCTCTCGCCACGCCAGAGTCCACGCTGCAGCCATTCGGGAGTTCATTTGTGCAGTGTAGTGAAGATATAAAACCGCGAGCATCGATTATGAGATCGAGTGAACACACGTTCCGACGAATGAAAGGCTGTAGCTGCTGCTCCACCCCGGACGCTGTATTGTTCGTCAGGGAGGTCGCGAGTTGAAGTTCATGGAAGGCTGTAAGGTTGTTCCGCAATTGGCCCCTTGTTGTGGGCGCTGCCTTTTCTGAGGAGCGTGATAGGTTCGGTTCAATGATAGCTGATCTGATAATGACGCACATTAACATCTTTTCTGGATCGCAGCTACTGAATAGCAACTTACAAACATACATTTGTTGTTGTTGTTGTATCGCTTATTTATGATAATCCACCCCAGCATTTCAAGGTGATGTATTATGCAATTTTAACTAGAAGTACTCTCAAATGCATAAGCCATTCACTGAAAAACTTGCGCTTGTAGGATTTTCAGTCAAACCTTCACTTTCAAAGATTGTTTCGTAATCGTAACTTCCATAATCAGGACCTTTACTACCTCTTAACACGTTCACAGACGTCTGCAAAAACCAAACACTAACCTCACTGCTTTAGGAACCCCATGAAGTCCCCAATAAGGCATCGATGGTAATAACCAAGTAACAGATAGTTTTTTTTTTACAGATTTCGTTTTTGTCGTGTGCACATATTTATTGTCAATTATTTTTGTTTGTCTCGCGCTGTCGTTTGCGGGTTTCATTTAACATGCCGTATCCAGTGTGCCGACGTCTAGTTTCTAATGTTAGACGATATGGCCGCCAGCTCATCCCGCAGGGTGTAGTTTCTTCCTCTTGCGTAAGGTGGCATCATGTTAACGTTCAGGAAGTAGAGGCCTCGGGTTCTGCAGGGCATGAAAAAAAAAAACGTTACAGGGGGCTCTCGTTTCATGAGGTTCAGAAGATGCGGATTCCAAATGAGCCGTCGGTCATGAAATGCAATTGCATAAGCAGACGAAGGAAGAGCCTGGAAGTTCGACGCTTCATGACTTAGATGAACGAATGGTGAGGATAACGGCGTATAAACTACCGGAGGGACTTGCGCAATACTCGGGGGGAGCGGTGGGCGTAATGAGACCGAAACTGGCAGCGGAAAGTGGCGAGATTAATGTGACAATGTTGAAATGTATCTTCGTGTTTCATGATCACGCATCGCTTAACAAGGCGGTTCATATTCGTTTGAAGATATGCGGAGGCTCCCGGGGCTGTAACTCCTCACTGCCGCTGCGACGATTCGAGTCGAGTGCTCGGTGCCACTGACATGGAACAATCTAGATAAACAGACGGAGCGACAGCGAGGGGCGAATTGTTGGGGAGACCCGGGTGGACGTAGGGCTTGTCGCGAAGCTGGTTTGTAGCATTGCACTGGCGCTTTTCACTTTCATCGAGAGTTCGCTGGGGGTATGACGACGCTGGAGTACGTATGGGATTGCCCGGTAACTACCGGTTTTGTAAGCTGCGCTCTCGTGTACTTACGTGTCAGGAGTGTGCGCACCCATGATGGCAACCTGCTGGTCCGGACCGCCGCCCCGGCATACTCCCAGCATGTACAGATACCAGTGGGCGCACCGGTACCCGTAGAATCCAACCTCGGTGGCTATGGACTCGGCGTAGTACTCCGGGGCTCGGTTGTGGTTGCACTCGCCCGTGGTCATCATGGCTGTCGCATTGCAGCCCGGCTGCTCCACGCCCCCGTTCACGTAGAAGTCGGTGTGGCCGCTCGGGTGCAGGATTCCCCGCTGGAACACGTCCGTGTGGATAACCTGCACGAACTCTGCGTCCGCCTGGTCCAGCTTGCGATCGTTCGGGGCGAACACGAACAGCGGCTTGGCCGGATCGAGCCCGGTGATGCGTTTCAGCCTTCCCGATTTCAGGTAGTTCGCGATCATGCCGGAAGTTTGGCCGCCCAGGCTGAACCCGACCACGTGGATGTCCTCGAGCGGTACGATGTTGTTGCCGATGATGAAGTCTAGCAGTTGCGCCGTGCAGTTAGCCACCGTGGGAAGATTGCGCACCGCCTGCAAGTAGCAAGGCTCCAGCGCCAGCGGATTGTAGTCGACGGAAATGATATTGAACTCGTCGTAGGCAAAGTATGCCGGGCGTATCGTGGGATTGGGCGCGTAGTCACGGTGACCGGTATAGCCATGGATCAGAATGATCAGCGGGCGCCCTCGTACAAAGTTGGCGTTCATTACGGTGTCGGGGTTGAACATGTCGAGCTGAGTGGGATTTTTTTGCGTTTCCCTGAAGCGACAGGAGCGTTTCAAAGAAAAATAGGTCAAGGTCAACGCAAATGTGAAGAATGTTGAAGGCACTACTGTATTAGACTTCACGTAAAGGATAGATTTTTTATATAGCGTCCGTTACGTAATCATCACATTATCTTAATAACTCGCGGAAGTCACAATTTACACCTTGATATTAGCTTCCCTTTACAAATGAGATAATTCTAATACATGCTTTCCTTTTCCTCATCAATCATCAACCAGATAACTGGTTGCTGATAACTGTTGGAGTCAGGCCCTTTCTAGTTGATAACGGAACAGCCCAATCAGTCCCAAAGTGTAAAGCGTGGGATAGAGTAAAAAGTTGACTTACAAGCTTTTGCAAGGATGCGCGTTCTTCTTGAGTAATTCCATCTACGATGATTCATATAATCGCAAAAATTGTGGTTTTACATATTTGTGTATGCGTGTAATCCTGTTTGTTTGTTCGTGATTATGTAATATTTGCGGTTAGATGAAAGACAATGTGCAAGATGCTAGAAAACTAGATGGCTATAGTATGTGTCGCGTATCAACAATCGGTCCGTCCGAGATAAGCTCGTCACGTTTTGCTCGCCAGACGCTGTACGTTATCTGCTTATCTATTGGGCGTGCAGTTGCTCGTGCCCGCTGCTGATAAGCAGTGCGAATATAGCAGACTCATCCTCAAACACGTGTTTACGGAATGCTTCTACAGCGCCTCTTGAACGATTTAACGCGCCCGGCAAACAACGTGGATAGTGTTAACCGTCTCTGTATGTCCCCTACAGGTTTGCAGATGTCTCAAGTGGCATGCGCATCATGAAGTGATGAGAAGTTTGCATGCTTGATAAGTGTATCATAAAAGCAGCAGTCCTAGCGATGCGACCTGTTAGTATCTGGTTCGATTTGTAACAATAATGAAGTGCGAAATGATGCGGTTGATACTGTTGGCATTTGTAGCCGTTTCACAAGCAGCGAATATTTTGATTATGTCTGGTATACCGTCAGCGAGCCATTTTATTTGGTAAGAAACGTGGCCAAACTTTTTAAACAAATTGCAAGTGCTTTTAAACAAATTGCAACTTACTCCATCACTTTCCTAAGGCTGCGTCCGTTGATGTATGAATTGGGAAAACGAGGCCATAATGTCACGGTGATCAGTGCGGATGTTGAAAAGAAACCGCCTGCAAATGTGTCCTATATTCACATGGAAAACTTGTACAGTGCAACGTACAATACTTCATTTAGAGAGAAGGTCGACTTCTTCAACATGGCCAAAGAGGGTCCGATCCCCTTGCTGCGCCTTATGCACGGGCTCGGTTTGCACATGTGTGAGGCGGCCATCAAGTCGGAAGGGTTGCACTTTCTGCTGAACTACCCGAAAGATTTCAAGTTCGATCTGTTTGTGAACGATTTCATGGTTGGACCCTGCCTTCCAGCAATCATAATGCATCGCTTCAAGGATGTTCCGTACATTCCGGCAACGTCTTACAACGCCCCATCAACAGGTGCGCCAGTGTTGGGATCTTTCGCCTACTCCGGACTGGTCCCGAATCACGTGTACGACGTTCCTGAAGAGATGAATTTCGTGCAGCGTGTGAAAAATCTATATTACGATGTGTTCGAAATGATAACCCACGAAACAAACATGCATCCCGAGGCGGATCGGATCTTGCGGATACTCTACCCAAGTGCACCGTCCACTTACACGTTCTACAAGAACGTGAGGGTATCGTTTATCAACGCCAATCCTATCATCCAGTACAAGGAGCCCATGATGCCGAACATGATTCCGGTAGGAGGCCTGCAAATTCAGCCTCCGCATCAGTTACCCGAGGACTTGCGGAAAATAGTGGAATCTGCTCCAAATGGATTCATCCTATTCTCACTAGGAAGTAATGCGCGGAGCGATCTCCTCGGACCCGAAAGGATTATGAACATTCTCACCGCCATGGAGCGGTTGCCGCAGTATCAGTTCCTGTGGAAGTTCGAGTCCGACGAGTCCAAGCTACCGATGGCGGTCCCCAAGAATGTGTACATTCGCGCGTGGATGCCTCAGAATGATCTGCTGGCTCATCCGAACATCAAGCTCTTCATTACGCACAGTGGACTTTTGAGCACTCAGGAGGCGATCTGGCACGGTGTTCCGGTGATAGGATTTCCAGTGTTTGCTGATCAGTTCAGAAACATCAATTACTGCGTTCAAACAGGAATCGCGAAACGGCTCTCAATACATAACTTTCAGGCAAGCGAGTTAAGAAACGCCATTCAGGAAATCCTTGGTGATGCAAAGTATGCTAAGAAAATGAAGGAAGTGTCCCGGTTGTTCAGGGATCAGCCCGAGTCTCCACTGGAGCGTGCGGTTTGGTGGTGCGAGTGGGTGCTACGAAACCCGGATGTAGATTTACTTCAATCGCCTGCAGTGTACATGAGTTATTTTCGGAAACACTCGTACGATGTGTTATCTTTTGTGTTAGTTGTAGTATTTGCCTCGATGGCAGTTGCGTGGAAAATAATGTTATTAGTATGGAGTATTTTGACCTCCCGATCAAAAAAATCGAAAACAGAGTAACATTACAAAACATTTGTGCTACCTTCTTAGGAGCTTTCACATGTGATAGGTGATCTTTCTATACGAGATAGTCATTGGGATAAAAATTCTGTTCGAAGTAGCAGAAGCAAAGTCTCGATCTGAATCAAACATTAAAAAATAAAACAATGTCGACACATATGACAATTATTCAATGTAACACCGCGACAGTTTCGGCTAGAGACAACATTAAATTCCCCTGCGGGCGTCACCGCGATGGATAGGTTGGAGAGGGTGCAGAGGAAGTTCACGCGTCTTGCCGTCAGGAGATTCCTGAATGACCCCACCGCGACCTTGCCTCCCTACCCGGCCCGGTGCCGCCTGTTGGGACTGGTCAGCGTCAAAGACCGCCACAGTCACGCACGCTCGTTACTGATCGCCAACATCCTCCATGGTAATATGGACTCTCCCACGCTTGTCGCGGCCATCCCTTTTTACGTCCCGTCCCACAGGCTGCGTGTTCGTCCTCCCCTCCATATCCCTTCACGCCGGTCGCTGTTCGCTCAGAGCGACCCTTGGCTTCGCGCTTTGTCGGACTTTAACGCCGTTGGTCATTTGTTTGTCTACAACATGTCCTCTGTTAGTTTCCGTTCTCGTCTCTTGTCCACAACTTCCTAATCCATGTCCATACTTCCCCATCACCACACTCATCCATGTTTCCCGTTGTGTCTTCCTTGACTTTCTGTTAGGCTTAAGTACTGGACTTTGTAAAGCCCAAGTGGCGAACAATTTTAAAATATAAAACATAAACATAAATATGTAAGTGCAAAACGTTGGTTTGATAATTTTATATTTTTTTAAATAAATACTGCATCATGCAAGAATATGTTATAAAGGTAACGGTTGGATTTGATTAATTATGTAAAATTTCAAAGCTTGGACAAAATGGTGTTCATTTTTTTCAGAGTAATGAAAAATAATGCTCTGAAATTAATAACTATTCGCTAGAATGCCAAGAAATACTGAGGATTTCCGGTGTAAGGGAAGGGCAATGATTGGACCAAGGCTATTCGTTCGACGACGTGCCAGCACATAAATGTTAGATTCAGAGTTTGTAGAGGCATATCAGTGACCTTGAAAATCCCACCCTGCTCGATTTGAATAAAGAGAGCCAGGTTTTGAGTCCTAAGATAACTTCACAAACCAGTAAAGTGCCGGCTTAGGTACTAACTGATTCAAGCAAGCGTGGAACTTTATCTGGTCAGCCTAGGGTCAGCCAACGAACACTCCTCCCCAGGTGATAAGTAGCTGACAAATGTTCGCCAAAAGAACAATCTCACCCATCATCACGTGTAAACTGGCAGGTGATCTAACCGTATGGCGGGCTTTGGCACCCTTCAAGAGAATGATGATTTTTCCTAGTCATGGTTGTTTAATGAATATAAGTTGCTTTCAACACACCAGTCACATCATAAAGTGGAGTGTTGGTACAATGTTAGTGATAAAGCGAAAATAAAAGCGAGAGTCTTTGTCGGAAATCAAGTTACTTGCTGTTTCAATTTGATACAGTGATGAAGTGTGGCACGATGGGATTTCTTCTGTTGGCTTTTTTGGGAGTTTCGCATGCAGCGAATATCTTGTTCATGTCCGCAGTACCTTCGCCGAGTCACTATATATGGTAAGCATATTAAACAGTATCCCCTAAAAGCCCCAAATCATTCAATTGATCTATGTTTTTTTTCTTGTTTCAGGCAACGTCCGCTTATGTATGAAATGGGGAAACGAGGCCACAACGTCACAGTGATCAGTGCAGATATCGAAAAGAAACCGCCGGCAAATGTGTCCTATATCCACCTGGAGAACTTCTACAGCACAATGTATAATACCTCGATGAAGGAGAGCATGAACTTTTTCGAAATGGCAGACGAGAGTCCAATCACGATGCTTCGCCTTTTGGACGAATTTGGAATGAATCTCTGCGAGGCGGCCATCAAATCGGAAGGATTGCAGTTTTTGCTCAACTATCCGAAGGAGTTTAAGTTCGATTTGTTCGTAAGCGACATTATGATCGGACCATGCCTTCCATCGATCATAATGCACCGTTTCAAGGATATTCCCTACATACCGGCGACACCGTACAACGCCCCGTCCACAACAGCGTCAGTATTGGGAACGTTTGCCTTCTCCGGAATGGTTCCGAATCACGTGTACGACGTACCGGAATCAATGAGTTTTGTGCAACGTGTGAAAAACTTTATCTACGATACGTACGAAATGATTCTGCACGAGGTGTACATGCATCCCGAGGCGGATCGGATCTTGCGTACAATCTATCCGGGTGCGCCGTCTACTTCGTCCTTCTACAAGAACGTGAGGGTATCGTTTATCAACGCCAACCCTATCATCCAGTACAAGGAGCCCATGATGCCGAATATGATTCCGGTAGGAGGCCTGCAAATTCAGCCTCCGCAGCCGTTACCCGAGGACTTGCGGAAAATAGTGGAAGCTGCTCCAAACGGATTCATCCTATTCTCACTCGGAAGTAATGCGCGGAGCGATCTCCTCGGACCCGAAAGAATTATGAACATTCTCACCGCCATGGAGCGGTTGCCGCAGTATCAGTTCCTGTGGAAGTTCGAGTCCGACGAGTCCAAGCTACCGATGGCGGTCCCCAAGAATGTGTACATTCGCGCGTGGATGCCTCAGAATGATCTGCTGGCTCATCCGAACATCAAGCTCTTCATTACGCACAGTGGACTTTTGAGCACTCAGGAGGCGATTTGGCATGGTGTTCCGGTGATAGGTTTTCCACTGTTTGCTGACCAGTTCAGAAACATCAACTACTGCGTCGCGGCAGGAATCGCAAAACGGCTCCGAATTCAGAACTTCAAGGCAACCGAATTAGTTAACGCCATTAAGGAGATTCTAGGCGAGGAAAAGTATACTAAGAAAATGAAGGAAGTGTCCCGGTTGTTCAGGGATCAGCCAGAGACTCCACTGGAGCGTGCGGTTTGGTGGTGCGAGTGGGTAATTCGAAACCCGGATGCAGATCTCCTTCAATCACCTGCAGTGTACTTGAGTTGGTTCCGAAAGTATTCGTACGATGTGTTATCTTTTGTGCTAGTGGTAGTTTTTGCCTTGATGGCGCTTACATATAAAATAATATCATTAGTGTGGCGTAGTTTGGCTTCTCGGACGCTGAAATCAAAAATAGAGTAACATTATCCATCCGTGGTAAAGTGGCCTCAAAACATCTTCTCTGGTCCATTGACACCATGACTAGTACATTTTTATTGTTTAATCTCCTAACTATTAGCTCGCTTTTGTCGTTTTTTAGTCCTTGAGTAAGAACTTAAAACAACTGTGAAGCATCGCAGCAGATTATCAGCATAAGTAGTGATATGAAATGAATCCATAGAGCAGCAAAAATCATAATCGACTAATCCTGATTATTGATAACAGAAGTAATGTGCCGTTCGTTGATAAAAAGATAAAATTAAACCCCTGAGCGAAACAGTAATCATCACGTTCCAGTCGCAGCGCCCTGTCACTCGCACGAACTGGTCCAATCAGCCATAAGACTGCGTCTGGTCAGCCTCAAGCCAGTCAATGTACACTCGGTCCGAGGTGATAAGTAGCTAAAAAATGTGCGCCAAAAGAACAATCTCATCCTCGATCACGTGTAAAATGACAGGCCGTGTTACGGTTAGGCGGGCTTTGGCACCCTTCAAAGAACGATGATTTTTCCTAGTCATGCGTTTTCCCTCAATAGTTACCTTCATCACACGAGCTACGTCATAAAGCAGGGTGTTGAAACAAGGCTTGTGATAAGCCGTAAATAAAAGGGAGGGCATTCGTCAGAAATTAAGTTACTTGCTGTTTTAATCTCATACAGTGATGAAGTGTGGCACGATGTGGTTTCTTCTTTTGGCTTTTTTGGGAGTTTCGCAGGCAGCCAATATCTTGTTCATGTCCGCAGTACCTTCGCCGAGTCACTATATATGGTAAGCATATGAAACATTATCAATACCCTAGAAGGTCCAAATCATTCAATTGATTCATGTTTTTTCTTGTTTCAGGCAGCGACCGCTTATGTATGAAATGGGAAAACGAGGCCACAACGTCACAGTGATCAGTGCAGATATCGAAAAGAAACCGCCGGCAAATGTGTCCTATATCCACCTAGAGAACTTCTACAGCACAATGTTTAACCTTTCGATGAGCCAAAATATTGACTACTTTGAAATGGCCAACGAGAGTCCAATCACGATGCTTCGCATGATCGACGAATTTGGAATGACTCTATGCGAGGCCGGAATCAAGTCGGAAGGGTTGCAGTTTTTGCTCAACTATCCGAAGGAGTTTAAGTTTGATTTGTTCGTAAGCGACATTATGATCGGACCATGCCTTCCGTCGATCATAATGCACCGTTTCAAGGATATTCCCTACATACCGGCCACACCATACAACGCCCCGTCCACAACAGCGTCAGTATTGGGAACGTTTGCCTTCTCCGGAATGGTCCCGAATCACGTGTACGACGTACCGGAATCAATGAGTTTTGTGCAGCGTGTGAAAAACTTTATCTACGATACGTACGAAATGATTCTACACGAGGTGTACATGCATCCCGAGGCGGATCGGATCTTGCGTACAATCTATCCGGGTGCACCGTCTACTTCGTCCTTCTACAAGAACGTGAGGGTATCGTTTATCAACGCCAACCCTATCATCCAGTACAAGGAGCCCATGATGCCGAACATGATTCCGGTTGGAGGGCTGCAAATTCAGCCCCCGCAGGCGTTACCCGAGGACTTGCGGAAAATAGTGGAAGCTGCTCCAAACGGATTCATCCTATTCTCACTAGGAAGTAATGCGCGTAGCGATCTCCTCGGACCCGAAAGGATTATGAACATTCTCACCGCCATGGAGCGGTTGCCGCAGTATCAGTTCCTGTGGAAGTTCGAGTCCGACGAGTCCAAGCTACCGATGGCGGTCCCCAAGAATGTGTACATTCGCGCGTGGATGCCTCAGAATGATCTGCTGGCTCATCCGAACATCAAGCTCTTCATTACGCACAGTGGACTTTTGAGCACTCAGGAGGCGATCTGGCACGGTGTTCCGGTGATAGGTTTTCCACTGTTTGCGGACCAGTTCAGAAACATCAACTACTGCGTCGCGGCAGGAATCGCAAAACGGCTCCGAATTCAGAACTTCAAGGCAAACGACCTGATTGATGCCATTAAGGAGATTCTGGGTGAGGATAAGTATGCTAAGAAAATGAAGGAAGTGTCCCGGTTGTTCAGGGATCAGCCAGAGACTCCACTGGAGCGTGCGGTTTGGTGGTGCGAGTGGGTGCTACGAAACCCGGGTGCAGATCTCCTTCAATCGCCTGCAGTGTACCTGAGCTGGTTCCGGAAATATTCTTATGATGTGCTATCTTTTGTGCTAGTTGTATCATTTGTCTTGATAGCGATTGCCTGCAAAGTGATTTCCCTAGTATGGAACAGTTTCGCAACACAAAGTACAAAATCAAAAATGCAATAGTGTCAACATTGTGTTATCAACTTCATCAATCATAATATGTTCAACTCGTTTGTTTTCTCCTAGTCACTAGCTTTACAACCAATCAATTCCTTGTGAAAATGCAAATGGTTCCTATCCGAGCAGGTGATTTGTTAAAAAGAATTGACATTACCTCGTATAGAGATAAAACGACACGTTTTGGTTTGGACATCGTTTGTCCGTTTCGAAACACTTGAAGAAATTCCAATCGCCACGGACAATCGCATGAAAGGAAACCGTCACTGAGAATAAAACTAACCACCGAAGATTTGTGTCACTCAACATCACTTCAGAATTAATAAATTTTGGAGGAGTTATCGATGTTTGCACATGTTTTTCGCAGTCTCTCGATGTCATCAACTGTCGGCCTAGCCTTAGAACCTGTCACATTTGCACATCTGCACAACTGCCGTTCAAAGTCGCAACCATTCTAAAAGTGCAGAATTTTCACCTCACCACTTTTATACGATACACGCAATTGACGACGGACGCTTATCGGAACACGTTCCGGGTGGCAATTATTCCTTATGTTTATCGCGTAGTTTGCCGTTGGAAATTGAACAGCAAAAACAAAATAAATTAAACACTAAAAGAAACCCAAGCCAGAGTAAAGTTGGGTAAAGTGTGGCTTACTGAACCGACAGACGTCGAATGTCTTCGTTTTCAGTTCTCGTTGGCAAACTTTGTGCGAATTTCTTCCAAACTACATAACATCAAAAGAGACGAGCTTCCTCGCCATCTCAGCATTTCCAGGTGCGATTTTTGGAGACGATTCTTGAAAAACGCGTCACCACATGAAGTGTTGCCTTTTTGGTGCATGATGACCTTAATCGTGTTTTTATGCAAATATGAAGGTACCCCGATCAGAACCGATGGTTCGTCTTTTTTTTAAATGCTTTTACATTATTTACTTTTCTTAGGCTTCGTAGTGTTGTTGGGTATGTAATTGCCGTGATAAGGTTCTAGCTGATACATTCACGATTGGCGGTTCGCTAATGTGATCTCTACCCATGTCAAGGTGTGTAAGGTGAACTTCGCGGGTAGGCATCAATTTAATAAGACATCGTAATAAGCCCCAGAAAGTGGTGTTTTGTGATGGTAACGAAGATCAGGGCAATGAGCATGATCACTATTTCTGATTTATCTTGGCTATGTTCATTATGTGGCATATCCTTCGTGCGTTTCATCTCACAATAAAGTTGTATTCGTTGTGTTAATGCTCATGGGCTTGTCAGCTAATTGGATTGTTTGCGTTTTTTTTGTTTTGTTTTTTTTTTTTTTAAATAAAGCGTTGCGCTACGAAATGTGTGGTAATGAGGAACCCATTGTTTGATTGCTGAAGTATGACATTTTTGTTTTAAATGCTGTGCTTATCAATTTCTAGACGTAAGACTAGTAGCCTAGAGTTAAATACAAATCACACTATCTTCCCTATATTGTCCTTGAGCAGTTACAGCGTGAACGCATTCCAAGGGCTATGCAAAATAATTCTAGAGCCCATTGAGCTAGGAATTGATAAGAAGAAAACATGTCCATTTCGATAATGTTGAATTATATGTACATAAATAAATAAACATTATAGGCCATTAATTAAGCTCATTTGACGCCGTTAAACTATCTAGCATGTTAATGAGTATTAAGATAGCGAGTAATCTGAAATGGTTCCCTTGAATTATCGAATAAAAAACTGTTGCACGTGCTTTTTTTCGTAGAATTTTGTATAACACTTTCGCTTTAAAATGGTATTATTTCATGAAATATTTCACTAGCGGTCATTTTGCCTATTCGTTACC
The DNA here is from genome assembly GCA_914969975.1 of Anopheles atroparvus. Lineage (NCBI taxonomy): Eukaryota > Metazoa > Arthropoda > Insecta > Diptera > Culicidae > Anopheles > Anopheles atroparvus. Next base: position 33,913,850 of record CAJZCY010000003.1, on the reverse strand, counting down.
AACAGATGACGCCATGTGTAAGTCGAGACATAGACCCGAAAGAAACGCGTTTTTTTAATTTTGGATCAAATTCATGCATTTTACAATATGCTATTCTATTGCAATGCATAATTTTGTTCAGATAAATGCGAATATGATACACACACAAATTCTTGTGAATCTTGTGAAGCACATTGTAACAATAAAAATCAATTGAAACATTTCAACGTTCTTCACCCACTTTATTATGTTCCACCTTGGTCATAGAGATGACAGCTGACAGAAAAACAACATCTCCATATCAGTTGATATGGTAGCGCAAAAATGTTTGCTGGTAAATATTAATTCATCAATTCAGTTCGGCTTTAGCCAATTTCAAGGCCGATGTAACACACTTACCGACTTATCAATTTTGCAGCGTATCGGGTGGTGTTATTATCAGTCTCTTGCTCCAGTATTTTTCCAGAATAATGGCATAGTGGTAAGATCATTTGAAAAGTGCGCACGTAGAATGGGTACTTTTAAATCTCCGGTCGCCCAACTGAAGGATATTTTCCTCTGCGGTGTAGAAGCAGTGAAACCACGATCGTTATTCCAACAACAATTGAATGGCGAAAACGATATACAACTAAGTGTATCGCACGAAACCAAACGGTATCATGTGATTGGGTTTGGAAAGGCAGTGCTTGGGATGGCAGTTCAAATGGAAAAATTACTGGGCTCCCGTTTGAGGAGCGGATTGATCAGCATTCCCGTAGGAACCAGGGAACGTTTTGCCGCAGACACCGAGTTCTCCCTGAGACCAAACAGTGTGCTGGAAGTGATCGAGTGCGCTCGCAACAATCTACCGGACGATCAAGCAACGATGGCTGCCTCGAGGATGAAGGCACTCGCACGGAACATGTCGTCGGACGATGTGCTTTGTGTGTTAGTTTCCGGAGGTGGATCGGCACTGCTGTGCTTGCCGAAGGAACCCGTCACGCTTGCCGAAAAATTGCAGATCATCAAAGGGCTGGCTGGTTCTGGAGCGGCGATCGATGAGTTGAATCACGTGCGGATAGCCTTATCAGCGGTAAAGGGAGGACAGCTGGCGTTGGCTGCCCAAAATGCCTTTAAGGTGTACTCATATGTTATTTCGGACATCGTTGGCGATCCGGTAGAGCTGATTGCCAGCGGGCCAACTGTAATCGACACCAACACTGACGTAAACGAAAAGGCGAAAGCGGTTTTAATGAACTACAATTTATGGGAAAAGCTACCAAAATCCGTGGCACAAATTATTGAAGGACCGAAAACCACCAAGCATGCTCATATTCCAGGGAACTTGTTTTTATTGGGTAGTAATCAAGTGGCTGTTAAATCTATCGTTGAACAGGCCCTTTCTCAGGGCCTTAAAAGCGTCGTTTTGTCAAAAAAGATCCAGGGAAATGTGCGTACTGTTAGTGACACGTATGTGGCCTTGGCTGAACTGGTGTGCAGTTTTAGAAGTGATAAGTTGTCTGAGGATGCCTTCAAAGATAAAATTGAGGCTTTGTTTGGAGGACTGGCGTACGATGATTTGAAACCAGACGAGTTTGTGGCACGCATAGCGGACTCCAAAAAACAACGCATCCTCATAGTGGGTGCCGGTGAACCCACGGTCTGCGTGGAGGGTGACGGTAAAGGTGGTAGGAATCAAGAACTTGCTCTTCGGTTTTCATATGGCGTACAGGCGCGGACAGATGGCGATCAATCGATTTATTTTCTATCCGCTGGCACAGACGGTATCGATGGTCCAACGGATGTTGCCGGCGCGATCGGGGGAGCCTTTGTGGCACGAGCGTACGATCAATTGGGCAGGGCAGAAGCCGGAATGTCTTTTGTAAAACGAAGCGATTCGTACCACTTCTATAGGTCTGTTGAAAATGGTAAATATTTTGTGAAAACTGGCCACACGGGAACAAATGTAATGGACATACATTTAATGTTAATCACCTAGTTAAATTTCCTAAGCCCCGGCACCCCGTAGAACACATGTACCAAAAATGAAAACGTGTCTGTTAAACATTGGTCGGCACGGTTTGAAATAAAACAAAGGAGATGCATATGATACAAGCCATTGTTATCGTGTCGTTTATCTATATCATTCTAATAACCAAAATCAGTGCCCTATCTTCATCAGGTTCACGAATTATGAGTCACCCCTAGGGTGGAGGTGAAGGAGGATGGGTAAAAACTAGAAAGAAACACCGGAAGAAGTCAATCGAACCGTAATTTATGACGACCGAAAACCACCAAGACTCGCAAGGAATGGTCTGTGAACTATTTTCCTCCGTCCGTGCTGTTAGTTCAGGTTGGCTCTGTTAATGGAATATCCTCCCCGAGAAACCAGCATGGGGTATAGTTCTACTTAGCAATCTGGCGGGTGTTTCTGGCTTGATTCATGCGGTCCCCGGCCATCCACTGAACCGGTTCGAAGGAGCGTGTGCTCCTCTCCGAAAATTAACCCAAGTGCAAAGTGGAAGTGGATACACAAACAAGACACAGACGGTATGGCACTGCGGCAGTGCTTGCCATGAGCACTCTATGCTGGGGCGAACACGGCTGGCCACCATGGAAGCGTGTCCGTTTATGGGTGTGTGTGTGCGTGTATGTGGGACGGTGGGTTCCATTCCGCTCGGGCCATCTGCTCGGTTTGACGTTTTCGGAGACCAATTTACATATTTTTACTGCTTTAATCTTAAAATTATGCAAAAATATAATAATTCTCATAAAAGTTGTACATCTGGCAAGGAAGAGGTCTGACCAGTTTTGCGCTGGTCGGTCAGGTTTGGCATATTAGGAAAGATCGGCGCGAGATGAGACAAAACTCGCACGGACTTATCACGGCGAAGGTGCCGGTGTCGGGCGGGGTTCCCCGTCGATCCACTTTGCCGACGGGGAGATGGTGGCGGTCGCGAAACGAAACATCATGAACCGTAGAGATAGAGAGGTTTGGGGATTGCGGAAACTTTTTCAGTTGGTGTCAGGTGCGGTAAAATACTACCGTCCTCTTCGTACGCTGGTCGATTGTGTGAAATGTTACCGTGCCGTTACCAACGCCCGAAGGATAATGTCTGAATCTGCTGCACTTTACAGCGCATCTCGCATCCCGCCACGGAGGACACACTTTAGACTGACCCCCATCTGCTGCCCAGCCTTAATGGAGCTGCCGCGGAGCACTAGAAATGGAATGGAAGGCAAGCAAGGCAAAGAAGTATACCACTCAGCTTGGCCCCAACTGGCGGACGGGCGCGGAGGGCGACGAAGAAAGTAAATGGTTAAATCCGATGAAATATGTCCTCCTTTCCCGTATCGCAGCCGAATGCACGCCACGTTGACCCGGCCGGAGCTTTGGTGTGTGCGTGTGTGTTTGTGCGCGTGTTCTTTTTTTTTTCGGGGTTCCCGTTGGCATTAAAGTTTCTCGCTGACAGGTTGCTTATCAGTGTTTTTCCGGCGCGAGTGGCGGTGCTGGTGTTGAAGGCAGTCGTGACAATGGGAATGGGGTGGTGAGGCCGCCGCCCTGGCCGCTCCGGCATACTCCTCCTCCTGGTGGCCTGGTGTGGCTTGTATGTTACCGTTCGGTAAACAAGTTCGGGGTGGGTTTTCGAGGATCCGATGATTCATAGTTATTTTTAACCTCCACTTCCCGTGCGTGGTGCGGCTTTCGCCTTCGGGTATCGGAAATCTATAAATTATGCGCCGGTGGTGTGCTGGCATGATCGCATGATCCATGCTTCGATAAGATGGAGGAAAAGCACACACACACACAAAACTAAACCAAATCAGCAAATTGCGACTTGCATGAAATAAACTGAAACAAACAATAATTCCATTTGGTTATCCCAGTTCGCTTGGATATATTGGGCAAGCAAAGGAGTGTTTCACTAGATTATGAACAAAAGCACAGGTTATGATTGTTGCTACGAAGATAAGAAATTAAACACTCCCACATCATGTTAATAAGACCTGGTTGTGCCTTTTAGTAGTATATGTCCTCAACAAGCATAATACTCATTACCAAATTCTTATTTTTTGTACAAACTTCGAACAGACGAATAGGTAGACGAGCATCGACAGCTCCCAGTTTTTTTTTGCGAACTCGTTAGTTAATTTATCAACAAATTCATTTTCAAGCGTTGTTGAACTGTTTTACCATCCGATCCCCAGGTTTGAGTAAAGAACACCTTTAGTTTTCTTTTATATATTCCGAAACTACCTGTTTCGCAGTTAAACTGAAAAAGAACTGTTTTCTTTTTGCTCTATTCCGGATGCCCGATGTCCCTGATCAACCGTAAGCGAGACGCGCAGACGCTGCGGAAGTGCGCTAGCGTCTTCCCGTGGTCAACAAAAAGACAGGATGGTGTGTTTGTGTGCCGCGGTCGTTGTGCGCCTCCGGGCCTTATGTGTATCCGCAAAAGTGTTAATCGCGCACATCATACGCGCCGGCCCGTGGTCGTTCCGGCCAGTGAGACTTGCTGGAGCCACGTCGACAAACCATTCCGTCTCGACCCGCTTGCCCCCCGGTCCGGGTTTACTCCACCGTCTTCGCCACCACGGCACCGCACAATGACCGAATCAGACTAAATGGCAGCTTGCCCCTACGCTTCCACCACCGGCCCATCGTCCCGGTTTCTTCCTCGCAGTCGGTCGGTTCACGTCGTTTCCGGTCGCACTTAATTGGCGCGCTCGGAGATTGAAGGTGAACCGGGAAAAACCGACCGCGAACCGACGAAACCAACGTTTACCCTTCCCCGATCGGTCGATGGTCGATAATTCTAATGTGGGAAGAAAAATGGCCCCTTAGCGCGGCTACGTTCTTCGCCACGTTCGGTTTGGGCGGGTGGCACCATTTCGGTGGGGTCGCCCCTATGACGGAAAGTGGTTTCGGGGCAGATTGCGGCTAGAAACGGCCGGGCTTTGCATGCTGTGTGATTTACTCTCTTCCCGTCGTTCGTCCGAGGCGCATCCAAGACATTCCAGCGCGTTAAAAAAACGGGTATAATTGCTTTCGTATCGCACCGGATCGCGTCACCGGAACGTGCGCTCTCTAGGGGTTGTGGAGAGGTAGGAAGGCGTTGCGGGGCCCGAGATAATTGAAGCAAACTCATCAAACTAATAAATTGAATAATCTGACCCCTCTAAAGGAAACGGCTCCGGCACCGGTGGGAAGATGGACCTCGGCTAGACCAAAATCCTAGCATAACTTGTGCGCCCGCTGCGACTTTGGAAGTACGAGACACTCACACACACACACACATCAGAGTCCGGCCGTATCAGTTGCAGCAGTCCGCTTGCCAAGATGCCACGAATAGGCATCCCGGACCTGGACAGCGGAGGTCGCTTCATTCGCTTGGATCAGCTCGGGAATGCAATTATCAGCGATCGTTACTCATTGCGGCTAATTGTGGCCGGCATTCTTCGGCTGCACCGTCATCGTGCACCAACGGTACTTGCCGTACGGCGTCGGCGTCGAAAACGGTGCGTCCAGTTCCGGCCGCTGGGACGGTGTGTGTTTTCGGAGGGTTTTGTTGTTGTCGTTCGTGAGCTCGGTTTCGTCGACGCCGCGTCTGGCTTGGCTTTGTTTGCATGACGATTGTTTCGTGAAGCACTAGAGAAATGAGCCTAGTATGTGGTCCTAGGAAAAGGTGCTTGGCAAGTTTTTGGTATCACATGTCGTTTAAGTACATCTTTGGAGGGAGATTCAATGAAGTTAAATATATTTTAAAATAAGGATACAAAAAAAACCTTATTTATTAATTCTTATCAAATAAAATTGTACGATGCAGTGCCACAAGCAAACATACCTTTATAGGCCTATTTCACCTGATTTTGATTTTTGAAATATAGAGTTATTATATCTTGTTCCAAATATTGAAACAAGTTCCTTTTGTAATGTGTTGATGAATTGAAATGCGTTTGATTTTTACTTCCCCACGATTTAAAACTGTTTTTTTATTGTTCGAGGAATCTTCTAAGCGCCTAGGTCGATTTTGTGTTAATGAAATTCCTTTTCAAAGCAGTAAACTTTTTTATCGTCGAGTCTATTGGCACTTCTTAACGGTCGAGTAGAACACAGGAAAAGATTGTTCGATTTTGAAGATTTCCAAAATGCAAAAAATGAATTATTGTTGAGAATCTCTTCGAGAAGCTAGGAGTTTAGGTACGCAATGAGCCAGAACGAGTTCGATACTAAAATGTTAGCATCTTGCCAGCATGGTTGAACTGCAAAACCCAATTGCTGTGCTGCAACAACTTGATGTGCCCTCGACGCAGCGTACATCGAGCAATTGTCTACCGTCGTGCTGCAGCTGCAGCGGGCGCAGCCGAAAACCGGAAAACGGGGAGGGAAACACAGTTGCTCATTAATGTTCATTAAAAATGGAATTCCTCGATCGCGCATGCCTAGCAGCGAATGCCGGCGAGATCGTAACGTGTGAAAAAAGAATTAGAAAATCGCCGGTCCCGACCCGCTCCCCGTCGTTGCCCGTCGACGAGCCGGGGGCCGGGCCGGGTGGCGGATGTGCGTACTCGGTCGTTTCCTGTTCTGTCGGTTTCTGTCTTTTGCTGCCGCTGCTGACCAGCAACGGCGGGTTGCACGAGTCGCTGGGAACGAAACAGCGCCAAAGGGTCCGAGGAAGCGGCCATGGGAAGCGGTAAAGGTGATTCCTTTCCTCGCGAGGAGGGCTTCCCCCAAGGGCCGGCCGAAGACGAAGAGGGAAATCAAGCAAACAAGTTTGTTTTAAAATTTCTCACTAATTAACAGCTATATCCAGCATCAATAAAAGCTATAAAAATAATCATAAAACAACAAAAAACAGGTGTCCTATACACATCTTTAATCATCTCCATCGTCAAGTGGGGTCAGAAGAAAGGGGAAAAGGGAAAGGCGATGCCGGCACATTCTTGACCACCTCTTTCTTTACATCACACGTTTTCTATGCTATCAGCTTTTTGTTCATCAATACCGCTCCACACCCGGCGCCCTCACCGGTTTTACAATCGCCCGTCCCACCCAACGCCCGTGCAGGCCCTTTTTGAGGCGCTCTCTATCTCACCCACCTTCCCTTCCCTCCAGGCGTGTGGGGAACCGATGGCTCTAGGAGCGTTTTACGAAGATAGTGCAGCGCTTAGCCCCGTTGCTGGTCAGGTGCGTTCCCATTTTAAGCATCTCCACGGATTCCACTCGACATTCAGTGGAGCCGGGCGATTGAATCGAATGAAATGCAGTGCCACAAATCTCCCCAGAGCGCTTTATCGTGGCTTTACTGCCTGAGCTAGCAACTGTAAGGAAATAAAAAAAATAGAAAAGTAGATGGTGGTTTCACACTCTTAAGTCTATTAACGACCATCCGCGTAACGAACAATTAAGTCAAGCCTACTCCCCCATTAAGGGCTTATGAGACTGTTCGCGGGGATACTTACGTGGTACTCTTTCGGTCTAGATTCGAACCAACGACATCGTGGGTCGTGTTTGAGCCGGCGTACGTGCTCGGCTATCTCGGAACTCATAACACACATACAAATTAAATAACTTTAAAGATTGGCGTTGACTCTGAATGCAAAAATATATTGTAAGTAAATATATTAAAAATACCCTCTAGTGCTTGATCTAAACAGGGTTTTCAAGACAGCATACAAAAATCTTACCCTTACTAACTCACGTAAATCCGTACGTATGTAAAAGAAAGATAAAAGCCCCTAAATTACCTGACTCCAGTTTCAACTTTAAAATTCTGCAAGTCTGCAAGAATAAAGTCTTCTACAAGTGTTTTTCAAAGGAAATAGTTCAGAATTAATAAATATATTATAACTCATTTCATTTTGAAGCCGTTTTAATATCCTTTTAATCAAATGATGACTGCCATTCAAAAAAAAAAAAACCTTTCTCGTGACAGACATGCTTTTGGCATGGAAAAACTTCATTCAGACACTGCCGCAAATATCAATACCATTTCCAGGACCAGCTTCAACACCCATAACCGTAACCGAAAGGCTTCCAAGCACTCCCTGGACAACCGCTCCCCCGAAAGGGACTCCGGTCCCGCTGGTACGACATTCTTCTTTATCTGGCTGCGCCTGCGCCTCTAAGCATCGAGTGTTTGTTGATGATTTTTATCGATTATCATTTCTACACCCTCCCACGGTCTTCCCGAGCCTTCCCCGCTGCTCCGGCTCCCCCTGCCCTGTGTGTGTTTGTGAGTCCGAAAACTCCCGACTCGTCTTCCTCTCGCATGGCGACGGTGCAGCCTATTTGGCCGGCGGCGGAAACGTCAAGATATGGAGGTCGAATATAAGGAGGGGAAATAAAGTTTTATTATGAAAACCACATTAGCTGGGCAGTGCTACAGCCGCGCACACGCAAGTGCCCAGTGGGTTTTACGACATAACCTTTTTGTTTTTTCGTTTGTTTTTTGTTTTGGTTTTTCCTCCCTCCTTCGCCCGCTGGACCCCAGGAGCAGCTCGGGGAGCTGAGAACGGGATGCCGTGTTTGGTTGGTGATTATGATTGCCCAGGTTCACAGAGCCACACCATCGTAAAGATCTGAGCTGTCTAAGATGTGTTCGATGAATGCTAAATTTAATTTATCAGGTGTAAATTCGCCTTAGGGTTCTAAACATTGCACCAAACTTGCCGCAAAGCTTTTTTTATCGCGAGAGTCCCGAGTCAATGTAGACGCGGACGGCTGAGTGACCCCCGACAAGATCAAGGAGCGAACCGAATTGGCGAATTTACGCTGCATTTCTTGACCACCGTCGTGATGATCTGATGCTGCGGGGGCGGCCATGGAGAAAGGGAGCCAGAGGAAGAGGGTGGGAATATTATCATGATCAGTTTTATGTGTTTTCTTGTTCAATAACCGTCAGCGGCTCGGCGTGGTTTTGGTCGCACTGTGTTCCGCTTAAAGAAAAGAAAGAAACAGAAGAGAAAAAAAAACGCCTGTCCACCGCGATCCGCCGTGTGCTGGAAGCTTCTCTTTCACATTCCGACGACAAACGGCTGCTTTTGAGGGGCAACCTGGGGCGGAAATGGCACCTGGCTCGATGTGAGCTGTTCCGCGGAGGGTGGCTTGCGGGTGCGAGCGCGCGCCCGTTTGCGTTCGCGATTGGAACGGAGAAAAAAAAATAAAATAAAATAAATACATTGACTCGAAAAACTGAAGGCCACCGGTTAGACCGGTTGCATGGGTTGGTTGGGTCCCTCCATCCACCCCTCCCCCCCCCCCCCCTCGCCTAACCACATCTCTCATCTCACCGAGATGTCCCCGTGGCATCGAAACCACTGCCTTCGGTTCGGGCTTGGACTCGACGTGCTGGCCGGCCTGTCTGCCGGAGAAAAACACGTTCTGATTAGTAGCGCGGGGATCGGTTGTAGTAATGTTGTTTAAGAAGTGAACAGTGTGCGAGTGTGTGTGTGCGTGCTGTTTTTTCCCTTCTGCCTTTCCGCTTAACCACATTTTCATTCGCTGACGAGATGCCGTCGTCATTAATGCCAGCGGTTTGTGGGCGAAGGGAGCCGATAGAACGGCTGCCAGGTTGCGAACCGTGAGTCACATGATACAGCACGGCGATTGCGAAAATCTTGCTGCGTAGACGTCGAGAATTGAACAGCCTGCTCGAGACGCTTGTAGCTTCCTAAACAAAGTAGCTAAGATTTCGGAGAGAGAACTCACGGTGACGCATTCCTCGCGTTCATTTGCCCAAGGACTCACTGCCCGTGTATGATCGTGCCAGCTTTCGTTTCAACTTTCCTTTCGGCCTGCACGACATTGGTTACGTAATAAAATGCAATTTTCCCTCTCGCCTGACCTCCATTGCGCGCGCGCGAATAAATTTGACATCGTCAATTTCCATCGGAGGTCGCCTTAAATGCTTTTCCCCCGTTTCGACGCGGCGGACGCTTTCGCGGTGTCCTGCGGGGCGTTGTTTTAATGTAACGAAAACAAATGGCATTCCGGCATGGCCACCTCCCCCCCTCCTCCTCCTCCTCCTCCTCCCCCGTGCAGAGCCCGGAGAGCTGCATTTCGCAGTGTGTGACTGCACTGAAATTCCTTGACCGACTACGGAGACTATCATGTACGAGCGTCGGAGCGTTCACGCAGAATCATTCGGTGAGCGGCCTGGTGCGCGCAGGCCGTGGATTTATGAGCCTCGGCACTCGGGAGTCGGTGTGCGCGAGATGCAAATTATAAAATTAAGTATCATGTAACCACGGCACTGTTGCTCGACGTACCCGGAGCGAAGGAGCGAGCTCCTGGAGCCGCATGGAGGTGCCCAGTCCGGTTTCGAGGCTTCCCATGCGCAGCACTGGCAGGTTGAACTACCCCGGCAAAGAGGGTACGTTCGCGCTGGGGCTCCACGAAGGCTGGTCGGGCAACCAGGCAGTCCGTGTGGAGCAGCATTCAAATCGGCCCAGAGAAGTGTGGAAAGACAGAGAGGGAGACGTCGATAGAGGGCCAGTTCGTGCTGGAGAAGTGCCCGATGAAAGGCCACACGGTAGGTGATGTTGGTTGCATTGGCGCAACGGGGTGCACCAGGGTTGCTGCATCCGCGGGAGCGCGGTTTTTGCGTGAAAGGTGAGGTAGCTTAGATTTCATTTGCTGCCGCCCGATCGATCGGTTCTCACATCTTGGCGATCGCCCGTTTCTTGGTGGTGTCTTTGCTGGGTAGCACAATGTAGTACGGAGGCCTTAGAGGCCTCTAGCGACGAGCCAGAGGACTCTCGAGGACCGGTTGGGAGGAGGAAAAAAAAATACGAATAAAAAACTACCCTCTGCGTATAAACTAGGAGGCAGCTTATGGTCTGTGGAGGACCAACCTTGTGTGTGCCGTGCAGGTTGTGTGAATTTGTTTAGCCGTTTTTTTTTTTTTTATTGATCGTTGTTGCTTCTCCCCCTCGATCAAAAGGCTTCAAACCAGCCCGACAGTATGTTCATCCACCTGTTGCGCTGGTCCGCGACTTCATCTACATATATCTACGTTGATCGACGAAAAACAAAAAAAAAGAACGGCAAAACCAGTGACTGGTTGAGAGATGGTTGCGTCCCCGAAAGCCACCTGCTTGCCAGATCCACCCTCAATCCCTCCCCCCCCCCCCCCCTCAAACCCATCCGGACAGCAATATCATATTCCACACCAAGAGCACCTCATCGCCACCACCACCATCATCATCATCATCATCATCTTCATCATCATAATCATTTCGATTTTCTTCCTGCTGCTGTTCGACGTCGCGATCGTTGTCGTCGTCATGGTGGTTGTAGTCGTCGTCGTCGTCGTCGTCGTCGTCGCCGTCGTCTGCTTCTTAATTTTTCGCTGGCCTGGACCGTGGAGCAGTGAGCCTCTCTTTAGCCTTAAAGCCTGGCCCGGGTTGGATTGGCTCACAGCAAGGCGAACTGGGGCGGTAAAGGAGGCAGACACGGCAGGCAGGCAGGGAGCGATGCCTTCGGCTGAACGACAACGAAACCCCTCCCCATCCAGTGCCGGCAGGGAGTGTGCGGGCTGGGCTGAGACGAGAAGAAAAGCCCAGCGCCCGAGCGCAGAAACCGGGGGGAGTTTAAAATAATCACAGATAGATTTAACCAGTAGAGAGTGGATCGTAGACATAACAGCACGGTCGAAACGGTTTACTGGCCAACGTTACCGCGGCGGACTGTGCGAGTCCGTTTTCTTCGTTCGACAAGTTTTCGGCTGGAATCAAAGTTTTCTCCTCCGCGTTTGTATGTGGTGTCAAAGAGATTGGGATAGAGCGAGAAAGAGTGCATTAAGTGTGCGGTGCGTTGCAAATGGGTGGTAGTATAAGGATGCAACACTAGTTTTCGTGGGCTATCAAAAATGCCCTATATCTACATATACTCATCTATTCAGATTGTGCGAAAACAACACGAAAATCCCCGTTGGGAGCGCGAGTTATCGATACATGGGGAGTCGAATTACCCGAGGAGCTACGGACTACGATCAAACGACGGTGCGCATCAAGGGCATCGACAAAAGACTTGTGCGCCGTCCATCGGCAGACGCGACGAACTCGACGAGCCACGGTGGCTTCAACGAGCCATTGAAGTTTTTTTTTTTTTACATTGGCGCATAGGAGCACCAGTAGCCTTCAGCTTTGGTATTTAGTATAGTAAAGTAAAATACGTGTTTTGTGAATTGCAAACGTAACGTCTTTTACAAATGTGTTTGAGGGTTTAAGATCAAGCTAACCAGTGCTGAGTGACTCCGAGTGATCCCGGCCATCCTATGCAGGAATTACAAGTGCTAAGAATGCAACACTCGCTGTAGATCCTAGCCTCCAAACACACGGGCGAAGCTACAACGCCACCAGCAACTAGGACAGCCAGCACCAGCAGCGCGTTCGTCGAGGTCGTCCCAAAAGAGGGGGGGGAAAACATAAAGACACCACACTCCAAGAAAGCCCGGTGTCCGGTGCGCCTGGCGCACGCACCACGGGGAGAAGAGAAAGGAAAATTGTTACAAATTCATCGCCCGCCGGCCCCTGGGGGTGAAAGTACACGCGCAGACGGAGCGCGGGGTCCCGCGGACAGGTTGTAGCAGAAGAAAGCAAAGCAACACCAGCAACGCAGCTCCACGCCACGGGAGAACGAGGGGACGCAGGGTGTGGAGAGGAAGCGAAAAAAGTGATTGGTGTTGCGTGCCGCGAGTCGCCTTCCCATCCCGTGGCCCCAAGCGCAATCCGTTCCGCGATCGCATCGTCGCGCGATCGTTTAAGAAGAAAATCGTTATCGTCGTCGTCGTCGTCGTCGTCGTCTCTCGGCCGAGCAGGGAGACGTGTCAAGTGTGGTGACTCTCGGTGAAGAGAGGCTTACGTGTGTGTGTTTGTGGGTATGTTTGAGGGTTTGAGGGGCAGAAGAAAAAAAAATTATAGCACAGAAATGCGCAAGGAGCAAGGAAGATAGTGAATTAATCGGAAAGAGGTACAAAAAAAAGGAAAAATAACGGAGAGTGTGAGAACGAGAGAGAAAAGGAGATAGTGAGGGAAAGGATGAGACAGGAAATCTGTGCTCCGTCCCTGTGGTTTGTGTGTGTGTGTGAGCTGGTGTGACGGTTAACGAGGTAAAGCTAAAAGAAAACGCAGTCAAACCGGTGACAAAATGCAGTGTAAAGAATAACAACCCCACCGTGTGCGCCAGCGGGGGTGGGGGAGTGATGGAGGGGCACGGAGTGAGCATAACAAGTTGCAGGTGCAAGTGCAAGAAGACGGCGGGTCTGGCTGGCGAATGTGCACTAGTGCACAGCGCACACGACACTCGCACCGGGTGCAGCTCGCGAAGAATAATCCTTGGAATGCAAGGAGCACTGCAAGGAGGAAGAAGGGGAAAGCCACCTTGCAGTTGGACGTGATTTAAGACGAGCTCCAAATGAACGCCCGACGGATACACGATGGATACATTTTAAATAAAGCGCAGCAATGACCGGGAGTTGCATTTCACGGTGTTGATAAAGAAATTTCGCCATTCGACCGCGTCCAGCCTCGGAGACGGCGAGCGAAAGGTGACCTTCGTGTGTTCGAGATTGGGCCAAATTCCTCCGGTAATGAAGCAGGAAAAGTCTCGACCGGGCTGAACGCAGCACCATCACCGGCGGGACGATCGCCGGAAGGCCTTGTGGTGAAAGTATATGAAACGGCTGGCAAGGTCGCAGGGTGGGTGCTTCTGCTTCGGTCAATTCATTTTCGCCGCAGGAGAAGAGTCCGGTCGGGGTGTTTGAAATGTTGTCGGTGCGTCTTCCGCAGCATCTTACCATTTTGCTAGCCACGGTTGATCGATTGATGGTTTATTTTCTAGCCCAAAGGAAATTTCTCCTGGCGCGATTGAACGTGTGCTGCTCATTGATTGATCAAAACAGTTACAACAGTCCAAAGGGTTTTGAAAGTGTACCGGGCGCGAGTCACACAGCGGAACTCGAAGCTCGATGGGTCTTTGCTGATGACGATTTCATCACGAATCCACCCTCCGAGAACGACAAACACACGCCACGGATAACCTGTTCCCGTGCCGGCGCAGAATTAAGACGCAGATTCGCAGGCGGAATAGAGTTCGAGTGACAGCGTCGCAGCGTAGAACGCGGTTGTAAGGGCGTGCTCGCCACGATTAAACTGCTTTCAACTGGCTGGATATTGTAGTAGTGCTTGAAGATAGCTGCGGTTTTCTGCTGCAATCGAGCCTGTCGGATTGCAAATGCGTAGAACGAATCGCGGAGAAACCTTCGCAGTGTTAACCATCGTAACCACATGTTACACGTTATTCTGCCCTCTGGCGTCTGTTACAGGGTGCCTAGAGTCAGTCTGAACCTTTCCGAGAAGCAACAAACGTCATGGATTGACCGGGTTTCAGAGCAAGGAGTTTGTGAGAAATAACTGATCAACTACAAATGGACCAAATATCATTACAATCCCATTTTTTAAAAGTAGTAATGTGTGTAGTAAACTTGCTCCATTTGGAGTGTTGTGTTGTTTTTGTGGAAAATTTTGCTTTCGATAGTAAAAGACTTTCCTCCCACATCTCAATCGAGGTTTTAAAGAATTGCTTTAGCTCTATTGCATAAAATATAACTGGAGAAGACGTTCGTGTATGAATTGATGTAGTTGCCATTTAAGTGAAACATGAGCCATGTCTAAATTTGCCTTTAACCACGTGAAATCTAGGCTCAATTGTTGTCAAGCATAGGCAGTTCTCTGACCAAAACCGGTTTAATCCATCCAATGTGGTGTTTCGATGATGCCGCCAAAGAAGCTCAATCGCGCTGCGCAAAAGGCAGAACCAAATCGGTGATCCAATATTGGCACAAGCAGCACTAGTCACAATGTTGGCGCTGGCTCGGAGCATCGGCAAAAATGCTTTGCGTGTATGCCTCCAATGGAACCGTCGGAGGAGTGCTCAAGATCGGTCTCCAGATAATAGAACCTCAGGACAGTGTTTGCCGATGGCAAAAGGGCCGTCGTGTAGTAGTAGTAGTAATTTTTATTTCGAAGTATTTCACAATATTGTTGGACTTACATTGGTTTATGGTATATTCGGCTACCTTCACGCAATAGATTTTGAATTTGTTTGTCACTAGACGTGCTTGAAAATGCATACGAATTGTGTTGGACGTGATCTCGCGGGAAAAAGTGTAAAAAACCCGGCCAGTCTGATTATTTCAATACAAAATCCTTATCCTACCTATCTAGCCTAACTAATAACAATCTTAAGACTACTTTTAATAGTAATTCAAAACCTACTGACTAACTAACTTGATGGTTTATATGCCTCATGGGGCTGGTTCTGCACGTTACCTCATAATTCGTGTTAAGCATGGAGGTAAAGTTTAATATTGTGGGAATGTTAGCTCGGCGATGGAGGTCTTTTGTACTATGCCAAGGGGGCAGGTTGAGAATGCGTTTGAGACATGCGTTTTGAAAAACTTGTAGTTTTTTAATATGGATGGCTGCGCAATCCGACCAGACCGGTGCAGCATACAACAGTAATGGTCGAACTATAGATTTGTATATGAGTACTTGATTCTTTGTATAAAGTTTGGAATTTCTATTGATAAAGCAGTAAAGCAATCTGAGGGCTTTGGTTCCTGTTATGAGTTTTGCTTCAATATGATTCCTAAAGGTTAAGCGCTTATCCAATATAACTCCTAGGTATTTTACTTGGTCATTCCAAGGGACCACGCAGTTATTGATCATAATGCAGCTATTTGGAATCTTATTTGCACTTGTGCATCTGGTGAAATAAGCAGCCTCCGTTTTATTGGAATTTATTTTAAGCTTCCATTTAGAGCAGTACGAGTTGTATTTACTAATGCCGGCGTTAAGATTTTTGATTATTGTCTTAGGATTCTTACTAGACGAAGAGATGGCAAAGTCGTCAGCGAAGGAATATTGTTTTACTTTTTTCATTTTGGGGATATCAGAAGAAAAAATATTAAATAGAGAAGGGGATAGCGCACTGCCCTGAGGAAGACCTGCCGGTGGGGAGAACGTTTTTGAACTGGTTGAGTTAATGAATACTGCGCATTCTCTAGTTGATAGGAAGGAGTGGATCAATTTAACTATGATCGGAGGGAACTTATATTTAATGAGTTTAAAGAGAAGGCCATCATGCCAGACTGTGTCAAACGCCTTTTCCAGGTCTAAGAGAACTAAACCTGTCGAGAGCTTATTGTTGCGTTGCTCTTTTATTTCATGGGTAAGCCTAGCAAGCTGATGGGTGGTTGATAAACCTTTTCGGAAACCAAATTGGTGGTCCGGGATAATATTATTGGTTCTGAGGTGGTTATTAATGCGATGAACTATTAATTTTTCAAAAATTTTGCCGATACAATTTAGCAGGCTGATGGGTCTATAGCTCCTAGGGTCATTTGGCGGTTTTTGAGGTTTATGGATGGGTATTACTTTTGCTTTTTTCCAAGCTACTGGGAAATAAGTTAATTTAAAGCAGCAATTAAAAATGAAAGCCAACTGAACAATACCTTTTTTTGGGAGTTTCTTGAGTGTGCGAGAGTTTATGGTGTCAGGACCGGAGGATAGTTTATTTTTAAGTTTGTCTACTATTTTCTTTATGCTTCCAGGCGTCACCAGGTCCCCAGGGTCCAGATGGGAGGAACAATTTGAGCGCATAAAAGACTTCACTGAGTGTTGGACAGTGGCGTCTAGCGGACTCCTATCAGAGAATGACGTTAGGTTTGCCGATTTAAAGTGCAATTTTAGGGCCTCACATTTGTCGCTATTAGTGAGCAGCGTTTTGCCATCTACTTTGAAGGGTGGGATGTTACTATTTCCCCCTTTGATAATTTTTATAAACTTCCACATCTGCTTATTATCAGGAGAGCGATTCATTTTTCTAAGGTTATTTGCCCAAGCGGAATTTCGAAGCTGCTTTATCCCCGTTTTAATTTCCGCATTTAGCCTGCTAAAGGCCGCGTGAAGCACAGAATTTCGTCTATCTCTTTGCCATCGGCGACGTATCGAATTCCTTTGTTTGATTTTGGATGTAATATCAGGAGGTAAGATGACGTTGTATTGGTCGGGGATGGAACGGGGAACGCATTCGTTGTGTGCGTGAATAATTCCGTTGGTAAATTTTTTGATCATTTCATCGACTTGAGCGGTGGAGTGTATTTCCCCCAGGTCCAGATTCACTAAGTCGGTGTTGGTGTTAATTATTTCTCTGAAGTAGGCCCAATTGGCACAACTATAATTTGGAATACTATTACTGATCCGACGGGGCACACTTGATTGGTTAACTTTGAAGATGATCGGTAAATGATCCGAGGAAAAGGTAGATATAGCATGTAAGGTGGATAGTTTATCGGGCATATTTGTGATTACCAGGTCTAAAATTGAGGGGGTACGATTTGCGTCGGATGGGATATACGTGGGGCTCGCTGGATGATGGATCGAAAAATAACCTCTTTGCGCTTCGTCGAAGAGGGTTTTTCCCATGCTATTCGCTTTTTGACAAAGCCAAGACCTATGCCGTGCGTTATAATCACCACAGATAAGGTAGTTACTGCGGCGATTACCTGAGAGTGTTCGAATGTCCTGTATAACACCAGCGTTGTTTTTGTTTGCGCCAGGGTTGTACACGGAAAAAACTTCAATTGCGCCTGAGTTGGTCATGATAGTCACCCCAACAGCTTCGATAGCCCTCAAATTGTACGATTTGGACTGACTGTGTGGGATATTTTTGGCTATTAGAAGAGCTACACCCCCTTTTGCGCTATCTAGCCTATCTATTCTGTGCGTACTGTATTTCGGGTGTGAAAAACGGATGTTGGGTTTTAAGAAAGTTTCGCAGATGGCTGCGATATCGATTTTTTCCTTGCACAGATAATCGAAGAATTCATCTTTTTTGCCAATAATGCTGTTAGCATTCCATGATAAGATCTTTAGTGAATTTAACTTACACACTTTGGAAGCAGTATTTTGCTGTTACCTTTATGATAACTGTTATGAGATCTTGTTTCGAGCGGACAGCGCTCATACGAGAGAATACATCTTCGATGATAATCCCTATTTCTTCCATGTTGAAGAAGTCGTCTGTTGGTATTGGACCCTTCTGTGCGTTGAACGTACTGGCGTAGTTAACAGGGGGGCGACTCGGGCGCGTCTCGGGATGTGTTGGTCCTGCGGTACGTGGTAGCTCCGGGAATGTGTTGTTTTGTAGCGCAAAAGCTCTACGTGGTGGTGCTCTTGTCTTTGGTTGAGGACGTGATGCGCAACCGTGGTAGTTAGCGGTATGATGACCATTACAATTGGCGCACACCAACTTATTTGCAGAAATTTTGCCATCGGGGTTTAGTGTTGATAGGCTTAGCGGACAAGCGCTTGAAGTATGCGTACCGGCACACTTAACACATGTCGGAGGAAGGTTGCAATTGGCGCTGCCATGGCCATATTTTTGGCAGTTACGGCATTGCATGGGTCCCGTTTTCGAATTGAAATATTCGAAGTAAACCCTATGGTGGTTTACCGCTCTGATATTCTTCAGTTCACTCAAGGTGACTGTGCCCTTGGCAAAATGTAGTAGGTACATGGCCTGGTCCGAGTATTTTTTATTTTTAATGGACATGTTCTTTACCGCCGTTGGTTTGATGTTGTGTTCCTTCAGTGCGGAAAAAATTTCTTCCGTGTCCATTGCTGGGAGGCCGAATAGTACTATTTTTGTTGTTCTATCTTCAAACAACTGGTGCGTATAGAACGACACCTTTTGGTCTTCAAACGCCCGCCTGACCGTTTTAAAATCTTCCACTTTGGTGAATGTTACCACTATTCCCTTCCGTGTATTGTTCGTGGTATACTGTACCACACCCGCTGATACAATGCTTTTGTGTACAGCGCCCACTGAGCTGCCTGATACCACGATCGGTGGGATACGTTTATTGGTATTGGATGTAACTTTGTCGTTACGTTTGGCGGTAATATTTTCGGGCACGCTGGCCGGGCTTAGCTGCGCAGGTGAAGTTGCCTCGTCCATGATCTCCTCCTCGCTGAGGATGTCGTATCGATTGGTGACTGGAACACTGGGCATGGTGTCCGGCTTTATCTTCATGCGTTGGTATTCATCCAACGGGATGGTTATCGTGTTGCCTCGACGAGGCTTTGTTTTGCTACGGACACCCATACTTGGGAGCCGAGCGGCACTAATAGACTGCGTTTTTTTCGTTATTTTAGTTTATGTAGTCACACTTGAAACACCAGCTACCTATCACACGTCCGACCTGATCGGAGGCTGAGTGATGACTGAAAGGGCCGTCGTGTTGATACTGTACCTTGTCACGGTGGCGCTAGTGCGTCGTTTACACGTTGTACGGAAGTGCAAAGTGGCGTACCGAGTGGCCGAGAACATTATCCAAACGCATGAGTGCTTAACAAATAGAAAGCCCATGTTGTCTGCCGGTGGCGTTCTTTTTTTTTTTTTTTTTTTTTTTTTTTTTTTTTTTTTTTTTTTTTCAAACAAATCCGACGCTTTAAAATTAAATTTATTTTCTTATCCATGGCATTATTTCACTATCGATGGGGTTCTCGTTTGAGTCTCATTAGTGTCAACAGGAAGCCTCCGAATAAAAAAGGAAAAACTCCCAAAAACCGTTTGGAAGTTGATTTTCTCGTCTCGTTCCCCTTTGGCATGTGGCGTTCGGCTCCTCTCATGCATTATGAATTCGACTCATGTTCGGCTGACACTTCTCAAGCACGGCCGAAAGCAACGCTCGAAACCGGTACCAGCTCGAGCAAAGTGGACCGAAGCGGGATCCGATCGGGATGCATAGTGCCCCGGCGAGAGAATGTCGTCCCGGTGTCATCTTGGCCGTAGAATGCGCCAGCCAGATGCTCGGCGTGAGTTGAAGGGAGAAGAGTCAACACAGAAGCAAACAAAAAAAACCTTCTTGGAGGAAGGATCTTGGACTCCGAACCGGCGCAGCGGAAGCGACCGACCGAATTGCGTGCCAGCAAATGCAGACAATCCGCTGCCCGGTTGGAGCTGAGCAGGGAACCTGATTTACCCGGTCAACCGGTTCCTGGCCACGGGCTGGCACGTTGCAAGCCGCGCACTTGTGGCACGAGAGTACGGACACCGCGGACTCGAGCGTCGGATTCTCGGACTGACTTGGGGCCTGGGCCGGGCGAGTTTGGCCCGTGGCGAGCAGGTTTTGTTGTTGTTGCGCTTAGCACGGCCCCCGGCACCAAGTGCCAGCACGATCCACGTCGTGTCCTATCCGGCATCGTCAACCGCGCATCGATCGATGCGGCCGAGCATATCGATTGCAGATGTACGGCGCACGGCCAACGGGGCAAAATCAATTAAAAACAAATTTTCCTATAAAAGGAGATAACTCCATTCCAATTAAGCGGAATGTTTTTGCGCACACAAATAAATAAAACATAAACACGGCGCAACGGGCACGCGGAAAAAGAAGGTAAACGGAGCGCAGCGAAGGAGACAAACCAGTCCGGGCGGAATGGTTTAGTCGCATTGCCGAGCGAGTCCTGCAACGGGGCGACGACTGTCATCTCCAGCCACTTTTGTGGCTCCCGGAACAAAGAGGGGGAGCGAGGGAAAAGAAAACGACGAGTCCCCAAGAGTCCACGAAGACGACAACAACGGCCGATGAAATTAACATTGACATACCCGTCACAGCATCCGTCAGCGGCAGCAAACGGTGGACAGTGTTTGCATTCCGCCGACGGCAATGGGTCAATGCTGGGTCCAATGCTCGGTCCTGGCGCAGCGCTTGGATGTGACGGTCCACACGGGCATTTCCGAGTTTCCCAGTGCAACGGCGCACGGCACGGCGGGGCGTTGGGCGGCCACAAGGAATCGACATCTGCAATTCATTGAGGAACGCAATGCGTGCATCAATTAAAGGTGCGTTTCGAAACCGGAGCCCGCGGACGTCGCTGGAATTGAAGATGTGTAGAACATGGCCCCGACCGGCATGCGGCAGGTTGGGCGGACGGTAGGTGAATGCCGGGCCAGATTGCCTGCTTCCCGGGGCGGCCAACGAACGACCGTTTTGCTGACACCGATCGAATGGCGATCGATGCTGAATGTTCGATTATTATCTGGCAGGACCTGTGCAGGTGCTGTAGGTAGTGGTTTGCTATCGCGATCGCGAACGGCGACGGCAGGCGGTGGCCACCGGAAGTGAGCAGGTTTGCTGCGAGAAATGCACCGAATGAGTCCGAAGGGACTATTTTATTCCTCTCCTCCCCACCCCCGCCCCCCCCCCCCCCCACCGGCACGAGGACGGGAAAGTCGAACGTCTGAAGTGTCCTTTGCGAGATGGGCGACTTATTTTATGAATGAAATCCGCGAAAAAGGAAATGTCCGGTCGTGGTTGTTGATCGATGGTGATGGACAAGTACACGACCGCCTTGCGCTGGAGCCGACATGAATGAGACAACACTGCTGCAACTGGCGATCGGCGCTCGATTTATGTTGTCACCACGTTTCGCAGCTAGTGCGTTTTTAATGAACGAATTGCATGCTGGAAACTTTGTTAAAAAAGAGAACGATCATGATAAAACCGCTTGAAAAGTGTCTTTACCCTAGAAGCACCTACATGAATGGATGGCCTTTTCTCGTTTAATCCTTAATAATGAATAACTTCTAGTTTTTTTTTTAGAAATGTTTATATGTTATAAACTTTATTCCGTATATTTAATATCTCCTATAGCTTTTAACAACAAAAAGTCTACTGCTTCTGGATAATTTTAGACTCCTAGGAGATGTTTTTTGTACTTGCTTTTAAACGAACGAAGATAAACCTTATGGCCTAAACTTGTTTGCTTTTAACAAACAAACATACATTTTTACAATACCTAATACCTAATAATAAATACAATACCTAATAAGGGTTTCTGCTCCTTTTTTCACTCAATCGTTGATATTTTGCAGAGTACTGGCGCTCATTCGCTTATTACTATCGAGATCTACGCACAATTCTACGGATATTCAAATCAAGATCCTACCCAACCTGTCAAGGTTTCCCAATATTCCAATATGCTCGTCTTCAAACGGAAGTTCAAACTGCCCAACGATCAGAATGGTTGCATTCATTCTAAAACGATAGCTTTGTGGGTCAAATATCAATGGCGTATCGATTGCGGGGACAAACCACGGCCAGTTTGCCAAAAACGTTGTAATAAACACTGCCTTTGAGCTAGTCTCAGAAGACCAAAAATCATCCCACTGTTTCCACAGACCTATCTGATGTAACCTCGGGCTGAAATCTGATAAGTTCACGCTGGCCAAAAGTACTTCAGAATGTGCCTTCTTTGTTTCTCCGAAATCTCATCTTCGCCGGGAATGCTAGGAATGCCTTGCACTTTCCATCAAGTCAAACACTCAAGTGCCTCAAAACGAGTGCTGCTGGCCGTTACATATGGCAACCGGGCAAAGCTTGAAGCTGTGCAAGCGGTTCGAGGAAAAATGGACCCGAAAAAGGGCAGAAAAAACTGCCAGAAAAGTGTGTTTGCCTGCGCCTAGATGAAGACGAAGTGTTCGTCGGAAAGTGGCTGGACAGCAAATGGAAGCCGATAAGCCGCGGAAGCGAGAGTACGGAGGGAAAGGAAGGGAAAGGCTGAACCTCCGCACGTTTAACCGTGTCGGGAGATGAGCTGCTGCTGGCATGCTTGATCTTGAGCGGATCTCAAATTACACCGAAGCCGTTTCTTGCGATCGCCCGATCGGTCAAGGGTCCATCGAGTTTTTTCTCCCTTCCCGATCCTTCCAGCCGCTCCTCTCCGTTCGTCCAGCCAGCAACACTTGGACCTCAATTGGACGCACTCTCCGTTGCGGACCACATGGGCTCGAGTCGAACATCGGAGGCCTCTTCATCGAACGATCGATCGCTGAAGCGGTATTGTTTTTTTTTTGTTGTTGTGTGGACTACTGCCGCCTTTTTGCTTGCAGCCGTCCGGTTCAGACCAGCGCTGGAGTCAAGCTGTCTGGCAAAGTTTTCGATGCAGTTTCGGCGAACGGGAAACCCCTCGGCGGGGATCGGTGAAGTGGAAAGGACTGCGGTGCAGCATCTCCCACAGGGATCGATGGCTTTCCAGGGAAAGGGCAGATTTAGTGTTTTCAGGTTTTCTGTTATTTTGTTTTGCAGCTTCTCCGCTCCTCCATCGCTCTATTGTTGCCAGCCGAGCCGAGGATCCGGGCGTGAGGCGAACGGGGCGGGAAGATGATGGCACAATCTTATTAGGTCGCCTATTGTCTATTGCGCAGCTCGGGCGGCAGCCAGGGGTGGAAACGGGGCCCGCTGCGACCGGGTCCGCCGGGCATCATCATACGGCAATCATGTGCATTGTGTTCCTCGAGTGACGCTTCGCCCATTATCAGCAGTCATCTTTCCGGGGAAGGGCCGGCTGCGAAGTGACCGACGGAGGATCACGCCGCCGTCGGATGGCTTTCGAGCGTTTCGAGCATGCGCTTGGCTGAGAGTCTATTTCTGCGCAGCTTCTTTGCCTTCGACGACGGTCGGCCTTTTATCTCATCGTTGCACACGCTTGACGGGCATCCCTTCGCTACGGTGTGGCGTTGCTGCACCGACATGTGCTGACTCTTACGAAATGGCTGTCGCAATGGTTGGCCACACTCGGCATGCATGCTGGCCAACTGGCGCATATATGCCTTCTCATCGCATCGAGCGCATCGTGCGACATAATTTATTCACATTTAACGAATCGTTTATGAGCGAATGTGGCATTCGTGAGGCGCTCCATGGTAAATAGGATGGCAGACGAGGGGGTTTGAAACTTTAACGAAGCGATTTGGCGAAAATGCGATGCCAAATACAGTAATAGTACCAACAGTCTTTATTTTATTCTATTTAAACTGCAAAGTTATTTCCCTCCAAAAGAGAAGGAAGCTCAACAGTAAAACCATCTACAGTTAAAGACAATGCTTTTCCATGCTGGCTAACACTAATAGGAATCCAAATTATTCGATTTTCCAAAAATCCTTTTAAATGTAATGATCTAAGAACATCCACAATGCGTTGTGAAATGCTATTCGGTTCTTCTTACCTAATTTAGGTGCAATAATGCACATGCGAAGAAGTTATCCTTTTTTTGCCTACAAGTTTGCTCGAATAGGTGTTTATTTCTGGCGTTGCGCTCATCGACAGTTGTGCCTGTGCTGTGGAATGAGATAGCAAAAATCCAATGAATTTTGGACATTTAAACTGACTTATGGTTACCCAATAGTCCATTCCATGAACTGAAACCATGAAGCACATGTTGAAGCTCGTCACAAACAGTATCGACCGCCTAGCTCCTGCGACGCAAATGTTTTGCGTCCAGCTTTTTTTTTCGGAGTAGAGATCTCCTCTCATGGGATTGCCGTTTGTCGTGGTTGATTTATTTTGCCTTTTTTCTTTTTCTTTTTTTCGGTTCGTTACCTTCCACCCGACTTCCACTGCTCGAGCACCACAGCCTTTGTATTTGACTCCTTTTATGGGTTTGCTCAAGGCTGTGCGAGGCATTCGTGAAGCATCTCCGCTCGGCAGCGTGCTGCTCGCTGATCGAACCAGACAGCCTGTCGCTGTTGCGTCGCCGAAGGAGAGTGTGTAAAATGTACCCGGACCGACACAGGCGCACGCTGGCCCGACGACGGAGGCTAGACGAGGCGGATCGCGTGGGCCAGTCGCCCGGTTCGAGCGAAAGAAGGGCGCCAGATTCGGTGTCGCTGGAACAGACCAAGGCGCGAGTTGAATGCTTTTTTGCTCCCTTGTGTAGCTCTTCACGTCCCTGCCAGCCACCCTTCACCCTCGAAAGCGGCTCGGGATCGACCGATCGAAACTATTTTCGCGGTGGTGTGCGAGTGAGGGAACGAGAAGGTCATCCCTTCGCTGTGACGAATGTCGAATGGTCGGCATGAGAAGGGTGGGGTGAACCTTTGGCGCTTGCATAAGTAAATCCTTTCGGCAAAGCTTCACCTGCCAGCGGGATTGAGCAATTTGCTTTTGAGCCGAACAGGTTTGATGGAATTTGCAGTGTAAAATATTTGTTTGTCAAAAAATTGGGAAACCACTATGAAAACCATTGCAAACCGTTTGTATGTGTTGTACTGTAACAGTTTGTAGACTCGCACATACATTGCACAATCAGTTTTAAATTCAAGATATAAACCTATCTTCCAAAAGTACGTGTGTACATTTGACAGACTGTTTATTTGGAAGATATTAACCATTGAGTGACGCATCTTTAGGTAGTTTAGAATAAATGGATGAAAAGGAATTTCATGAGCTTATACAACACTGCTTTACAGCATAGTAAAGTACTTTTACAATTGCATTTGGCTTCTTATTGCTTCTAGGGCTACCGTTTATTCGTTCAGTGAATTTTTATTTTTCTCAACCTCAAGAGAATGCATGCTACCAAAAAAAAATTTACCGTAAAGAGGTATTTGACAAATTGACAATTTTTTACACATTTCATTATATTCTTTATATTCGATAACACTTGGTCATTTTCCTGTTGGCATTCTCCATCATTTGGTGGCATTTCAGTTAATTTAAGACATTTTTGGAAAGATATGGATATGAAAGATAAGTTTCAAGGTTCTGTAGACGTGTTTGAATGTTTCAAATTAATTTTTGTAGTTCTAATAATCAAAAGAGTATCCCTTCAATTGTAAAATGAAATGATCGATAGCATTGCTTCTGAAATTGACTGATCTTTCATCTGTGAAATACTTCAATTATACCACACTCAAATGTAAGATGGTGGTTTTTTTTTTCAATCTAAAGCAGGACGAGAACGGAAACCAAAAAACCTACAAGCATACACCATGGAAAAGGAAATTCTCACATCCGGAAACATATTTACTTTTCATGGGAATTTTGTGTTGGTTGGTGTTCGCAGGCTCTTCAGTACTGTTGTTTTCGCACCCTCACGCCCCGCCGAGACACCGAGCATCGCCAGCCCCTTGATCTTCGTCGGGTTCGAGATCGAGTGAAATATTTTTAGCTCGCCGGCTCGTCGGAATTCGCACAGCGGTTCCCTTTGCACGGTGCGGTCTCTGGTGTAAAATTGATTGGTCCAAGACACACATACACATACATAAACGCACTACGCCGGGGTGTCGATTATGCCTCTGTTATTGACGATAATGATTGCCGACAAAGGAGTGCAGAGCGTCGCCACCAGCGGCACGATGGACTCCAACCCGGGTGAGGGGATGTGTGTGAGTGGCGGGGTGGGAGGAGTGGAAGGTTTGCGCTCGCAGACGTTCTGGCGGCTCAAAGATCACACCCCGCCGGAGGGGCGAGCCCGTCGGGGCTGAAGCGAACGAAAGCGAAGCGACGCGCGGTCGGCGAACTGATGGATCGATCAATCGATCGCGAAATATCAATAAGGTGCCAAGTGATGCTGCCCAGCCGATGACCGATGGTTTGAAAGTGACTCGAGGCCGCAGTGTGAATGTTTTCCACCGGTTTGCCTTAACATAGAACGTTTTCCTACCACTTACGCCGCTTTCTGACAGCCTTGAGCGAGGTGGATTGAAATTAAGTAAACGGCTGTTAAAGGCAACCTTTCGGTTTGCAGGTTATGTTCTTTCGGTTTATGATTTTCGCCGCGACACTCGATACTTGTAGTGTCCGATTTTGTTTTGCCACCGATCCCGGTGAAACATCGAGAGGGAATGGGAGAGGCAAAGAGAAAGAGTCAGTGTGTCTGGCTGGTCATTATGCTCGGACGTCCTTCGAAGTTTACCGCGAAGGTTATGTGCTTCTGTTCGTTGCAAACACACACACACACACGCACACAGGTGGCCGCATTCCTCGGTCGAAAGGCAAATGTAAAAAGTGCATAATATGTCTGGAAAAAATAATAGTAACACCTCGAGCCGGGTGCAAATAAAACAGGAGACCTTTGGGCCGTAGACTGCGCGCGCGCGCATAAGAAGGCGAAGTAATCAAGGCGTCCGGGCACCGGTCATAAAAGCCTGTCAGATAACCCGTTTCAACAACACGCAACGAGTTCCAGTTGTAGCAACATTGCACGAGGCAAGAGAAGGGATGGGGCTAATTGTGAGGGGTTTGCTGATTGGAACCCGTTTCCGAGCTCGTCTCTCGTCCGCGGATGGATTGGACGCATCCGAGGGTTGGACGAGAAAATGTTTCGAGGATCGTCCGGCGAAAACAATCTATTCGTCCTATCGAACGTCACCGAGCGGACGGCGGTATCGGACTCGCGTGTAATTCGATATCGATCTGCGGTGTTGGATAACCCGAAAGACATACCCGGCGAAAAGCTACAATGTTGCTGCCCATCAGAAACCGACGCGTTAGCTAAAACTAAACCGGTGAAATACGGCACTTGGCTTCGTCACCTTGCCAACTGAATGGAATGAACAACATTAATTTATTTTGTAAACGTGTTGTTTGCTTCCTCTTGTTCGGTACGATTGGCGAAACTTAGATTCGATCGTTGTCACCTCGCTGCGGTGGTGTTAGATTACTGACCTTTCTGAGCATCGTACCGTTTCCTCGTTTGTGCGGATTGTCTAAGAGAGAAGCCAAGTGGCTTGAGGTGTTGAGGCGCAAAGTTCAGGGGCCTTGGGAGGTTATAGCGTTTGCCACTCGACGGCTAACCGGAGTGTTCAAGTGTCAACCCGGCAAGGATTCCAGCACCATTTGC
Organism: Anopheles atroparvus; assembly: GCA_914969975.1. NCBI lineage: Eukaryota > Metazoa > Arthropoda > Insecta > Diptera > Culicidae > Anopheles > Anopheles atroparvus. Next base: position 33,886,193 of record CAJZCY010000003.1, on the reverse strand, counting down.
CTAGGTTTTATGTGACGATATTAAACGAGCCATAAAAAGAGTTTAATTCCTTTGACTGTGCATTGCAGTGCTACGAGGGGACGCTTTATTTACGGTCGAGCTCGCGGTGAGGGTGAACATGTCTGGAAATCTTGTTTGTACCGGGGTTAGGCCTAGGCAAGCCTAAACATTTGTCCACCAAAGTAGGAATGGTCTTAAAGATGAATGCTTGCTAGATTTCCTTTTCCTTTCGGGCGGAATAACTCCTTCTTTGCCCGGAAGCGTTTAAACTAGCGATGAATAAAGTACGGGATTCGAATGAGGTTTTCCCCGATAATTACATTTTAAAGCAGTTTTGCATTCTGAAGCACAAACCTCCGCAAGAGCCCCGGAATGTCTGCCCCATTCACAAAAAGTACGGAAAGTCCCGGCTACCTACGGCAGGTTAGGCTCTTCTTCCGGAAGAAGGTGTGAACCAAATAATAACATCCCCATCGGGATTTGTTGTTTCGAACCGAAAGAAAATATAGCCAGCAGTATGCGCTCGTGCATGAACCGAGCGGGGGATTTCCGGCGATTTGAATCGCTTTTACAGACCGTGACGACTTGCAGGCTAAGGTGTCATTTATGTTGACTGGTAGGATGAGGTTCTTCTACCCTGTAGCAGAAGTTTATCTTATATACCGCAGCTTTCTGCGAACCCGCGACGCATCAGATCGTCAAGAAAAGCTTTTTCGACACTACTCTGGCAAATGGTCAGTGAAAGGAAGGTCTTCTTCGCCAATCGCCTGGCAACAGAGGCAAATCGAAATAGAGTTTGGAGGGAGAGACAAAAAAGAAACAGCGTAACCATGCACTCGCCATCGCCCCAGATTACACAATCGTGCAACCGATCGCCCTGTGTGTGCACCGGTGTTCAAACAAGCTTTCCCATTTAGAGCCGCTACCCGTTGAAGGTGTTAGAGTAAACATCAACCCTTTCGGAAGCGGCTGGGTCGCAGCTCGACCAACGGCACCGCCGGTCGGTGATAATTTATTAATTGTTTGATTAAATATAATTCATTCGATCTAAATAACAGATAAATTTCACTTCACAGAGCATCAATCCGGTAGTGCATCAAGTGTTGCTCGCGTGCTGCAGTTGCCCAAGTGTTCGAGACGCACGGAAACGATGATGGTTCACGACGAGACGTATGGTTTCCGTTCGTGCACTGTAATAAATAATTCGGAAGTGCAAATGACATGCAAGTACCATTTTGGTTCGAAACGAATCGCAGTTGCCCAAGCAAACCGATGGCGATGGCTTCAATCAGTTCGGTTCGTCCGCTGGCTACTTTGATCCCGCTGCCAACTTCTTCGTGTTTTTTTTTTATGTTGGGGTTGCTTCGATGTTTTGATACGCCTGTTTCGTTCCGATCGGTTCATTGAAAAGCCACATTTTCGACGAGCGCAGCATTACCTGACACTGGGAACCCTTTCTGGTTCGACGCGACACGGAACAGTATATAGCGTGGCTCGCTCGACAAGGCCAACCGGTGCTCGCGTCAATCTGTCTATCTTGAGCGTCACTGCTAAGAGTCTCCCAGGGCGGCCTCCTTCTTCGAGGACTTCCGCGGACCCGCACGCACTAGCGCGCGTCGGTTCTCCTTCCCTCGGAAGCAATCCGCCACTCCAGCGAGCAAACGAGGCGTGGAGTAAAGGGAGGAGACGGCGGCGGGGGGGACAGTGAAGTCAAGTGCGCGGCCAGGGACCGAACTGTAGCGTGAACTGTAGCGTTTTCTCCGCCGAGCGCCGCGCGCACACTGTTTACAAATTACGTTCTCATAAATATTCTCTCGCTCTTCCTTGTGCAAGAAATCCGCTTGTCTCGAAGTTCCTCGGTGCGCGAGCTGTGGTGCGTTTGATCGCTCAATCACGCGGTCGGTGGGGACGCGGCGGGAATAAAATCGATCACGAAGAGCAAGAGAGAGAGAGAGAGAAAGCGAGAGATAGAGAGAGCGAGAATGAGAGAGAACGAGAGAGAAGGATGGCAAGAGATGAAAGTTTACACAATTTACATAAATCTTCAGGATTTGTTAGAGTGTAAATAACTGTTAATGAAAATATGATTTCCTCAATATTTCTTCTCCCGGCTGTCGGAACGCTGCCGATCACTTCTCGCTCCACTGGGATGGGAACAAGTGCGGCATGCATGTGTGTGTGCGTTAGTATGGCCAGTTGCTACGCCATAAAAACAACCGCGAAACCGCGAGACTCTGGCTCGCGTGCGCTTGTTGGAGTCTGCACGGCGCGGCTCAACGAAAGTGACACTCACGCGGAAGCTGCGGACACTCATGCTCGTTGGAGGGTGAGATTGACGGTGAGCCCCACGATCGCAAGCGGCCAGAATCTTCCGTTTTCAGGGAGTACGGGCAGTGAGGACGAACCGACGGAGCGACGAGGCTCGTAAACACACCCAGCATCTCCACGTCGCGATCTGCTCCAGGTTGATTCACACGAGCGTACGGCTGTTGCGGTTGAAATCTCAAGGATAACCACAATTATTGCAAGTAGTAACACGCTGCCAGCAGGCGGGATGGGTGGGAGGGGAGGAAGGGGTGGGGGGGAGTGCGAGTACTAACCCAAACACCAAGGCAAGGCAATGGCACTGGCTTTTGGTGAGAAACGTGGTGTTCTGCAATTGATAGGTTGTTTGTCTCTCCTTAGGATCTCGAACGCGGTGACTAACGTTAACAGTTCTCTTACATTTATTTTGCTGACTGGGAGTTACGTAAACAAACTACATTTTAAAATTAAAAAAGTACAATGGAGAAAAAAACTTAGAATGACATTTTCTTGCATACAAAAAAATTAATCACATTTTTAACCAGCAGCTCGGTTTTATTGGTTTATATTTGAAACATCGTTTCCAGATAGTTTATTGAAGGTTCAGCAAGTGTTTCCCATTTACTCAAAATTTTGTCAATTAGTTGAATTTAAAATTACTAGTGATGTATTGTGATGGCTATTTAAATTAAGAAATATAATCTATATTGTATAGTAGCTATTCATGGACATCCTAATGTTTTTATTATGTGTACAGGAGATTATTAAAAAGTCATTATAGCAGCGCGATTTGGCTGGAAGAACGGCCCAGTAATTGATTGAATACAAAATGAAATGATCGCTAACAAGCGTCACGATCGCTCCATTTCCGTTGGCGGCTTTAATTCACGCTAATCAGATCTAATTTAACATTGATCCCATATTGTTCTCGTGAACGCGGAGTAAATGAAACACCATAAAACGCGGAGGAGAACATGGAACAGAGATTACCCACCGCTTGCGCTCCCCGCTTGCTCATATTTACCAGCGGGTGCAGCAAAACAAACACGCCAAGAACTCCCAGAAGTCGGATGCAATAGGAGACGATCATCATCATTATCGATCGCCTCGTCTCGGATCCCGCGCCTCGCGCCTGGCGTTTCGATTGGCGTGTTCTGATTGGTCGGCCTGCACCTTTTGGCTTTTCTTGGCGTTTTTCCCTCAACTTTTATTTCGTGCCCGTCGTTCTGCCGTTCTCCTTTGCGTTCCACCGGGTCCGCACGGTCGAAAGCACAGCGGGAGGGGTTTAGGATCCTTCCCCCCGTGTGGTCCATTTGATCCCGCGGGAAAGAGGAGCGAGTGCGCGATCGTACGCGAGAACCATTCTATCGGCAACGTCCCGGCGCGAGCCTGCTGCGGAGAATATCGTGATCGTGCCGGGTGCGAGCGAGAGGACATCCGGAGGGACAAACAGGGACGAACGGAGACTCGCGTGAAAAGCGAGCGAACGAGAGCGAACAGTGCTGGGCTGGAGCGAGATGGCGAACGGACGGGGGGCGAAAAAGCGCCGATCGGCAAGGAAAAAGCTCTTTCCTCCCGGTCGACAGCCGCCGGGGTGTAACGGAAAAGATCACCCGATCTTCGGTTGTCCCATTCGATGGACTTGACGCAGGTAGCCTCAGCGTCATCGGGCGTAACTCAGTGCGTTCATCCCCCGAGAACGATCGTGCACCTACACACACACACACACACAGAGGGCCGCAGGGACAACACGAGGGTGGCGCGGATGAAGCTATGCCCGGTACAGCGATCACTGCTCTCGGTCACTCACGCTCTAGGGGTGCGCTGTGCGCGTGTGTGCGTGCTTCGTCTTACACGAGATCGCTTCATCTCAGCGGGAGCGATCGCGAGGTGCAGTTAAGTTCGCTCCGCGGAGCTAATCCGTTTTCAGTCGTCTTTCTGATCTTGCAGCGAGAAGGTTTCGTCGTGTGCGCACAGCCGAGGACAATCGATGAGTACCCTGAAGAGCAGCCAGGGACATCAGCAACCGCAGTAGCAGCAGTAGTGTGTGCAGAGTGTTCCGAGCAAACGAAAGGAAGTTCCGGAGCTTGTGTCAATAGTGAAGAAAACGAAAAAAATAAAAAATTGTGCCAAGTGAGCAAATGCACATGCATCGACTATAACATTTACACAGTACAGTGCAGAAGTGTGCGCGAACCAGTGTGACCCAAACGATACGGGCAGGCAAAAAACAAGTTTTTGTGAAGAATAAAAAAAAAATCGATCAAGCGATTGGAATGCAACCGATTCCGGAGGGGCGTACATAGTTTCCCTTCCGCGCCGGACAAGTGCATCGCGTATAATCCTTCCCTGCCACGTGTGCGTGGGAGTCAGAAGTGAACAAGCAACTTTCGAGTGCAGCTCGCCAGTGGTGGACATCCTGTTTGCTTGTTCCTTTTCTCCGTGTTGTTCGGTAGGCGCCTTGAAAGCGTCCACTGGCTAAAGGTTTTTGTAAGACAAATAAAAAAAAAACAAGCCAAGTTGCCCGGGTTGCTGAGGCAGAGCAACGGAAAAACGGAAAGGAAAAGTGCCAGCGCAAACGGCTAGGGGTCGTACTCAGGTAGGCAGAAAGCGGAGTGTCCTGTCCGATGAAAAACGAAACTCAAATCGAGCCTAACGTGTGGTGAAATTTTGAAACAAAACGAAAAAAAGGAAGAAAGAGCAAGAAGAAGCGTGAGAGAAAGAGAAATAGTAAGGCAGGACGCTCGACAACGCTCGATCGGTCCGGTATCGATGTGAAAGTCGCGTCGAGGACAGCGGTGGCAAAGCTCCGAGTGCCGGATTTTCGGGTGAAATAAGAATGCTTGGTGCCGGCGATTGGCCAGTGAGCAGGAAACATTCAAACGGCCGCCTTCAGTGCACCGCACCGGTGCCGTCCGAGGCAGTGCTCCGTGGCACGTCGGGAAGAAGCAGTTCCGCCGAACGGTGCAGTTGTGCTACCCGCACCCAGCAGTAGTAGGTTCCCCTGCGGTATCCATCGAATCGCGACGCCTGCCGACGGTACGCTTGGCGTAGCTTCGGGGTCTTCCGCGAACCGGAACCGGCCCGATTCCGACCGGGGAGGTGGAAGGAATGCACATGACGAGGGGACGGCAGCGCACGCATGAGTCCGAGGGCTGCAACGAAGGGCACGGCCTAGGTCGGCAGCGGGACACACGGGCGTCACAGGATATCAGTAGCAATCGGCAGTCCAGAAGGAGGTAAGGAGACGCAATATTATAGTAAGATGCATCACTTTTCCAGCACCGCGAACACGCCTTCCCTCATCAACACGAGGATAGGAAAGGAAAAAAACCTTAAGAAAACGAGTCGCAAAATCTTCCCCGATCCCAGATTCCATCGTTAGGACTTGGTCAGTTTTCACACGATCGAGTTCTTTCATTTTATCGTGGTCCACAATCAGGACTCCTGCACATTTCTCATCTTTCAACTAGAGGTCTGAAGCCAAGGCGCTCGGTTTAATGGATCCTGCAACGAATTCACACCCAAAGACTCCGACGGAAATGGCGGACCTTATAATTGTCATTCCGGTATGACAAATGCGCACCTTGTACCTTGTCGCAACGTTTCCGTGGGCTATCGTGATGGTAGATGTCCCATAACTCATCCCACCGACGACCGGGGGTTCGCTTGCGTGACGCCGACAGTTGCCGGTTGACCGCTGCCAAGATCCTTAGGGAAATAAATCACGGCTAATGGAAGGATGGCGAGCGGGGGTTTTTTGTCGCTGTCCGGGGTCCCCTATGCAGAGTGCAGGCGAGTGCAGTTTGCCAGGTTTTCGACGAGGTCAGCAGGGTAAAGTGATTAACCTGCACTTGACAGTCATGGGAAAATATTGTCCAACTGGGAGAAAGGAGGAAAAAAAACCCAATGAACCACGGATCTCGAGAAGTTGATGGAGAGATCGCCTGCAGCAGATAGCGCCTGTAATCACCCTCCATTTTGCTGATTTTGATCCGTTTAATCTTACTGTGTGTATACGAGTCGGTACAGGATAGTTTTCTATTTCGTTTAATCTCGCGTCGGCCCGCCGTCTTTGGTGGGTTGATAGGGTCAGACCTTAATAACACCTTATCACCCAGAAAGCTGAGCCGCTGCAAAACATTGCTTCGTAGTTCTGCGTTCGCTTAGAAGATTGTTTTCAACCTGACTCATCCAGCAAACTGCAAGCTGGCCGCTTCCTCGTTGCGGCAAAAGATTGCACTGGTTCCCTCCGCTTTTAAACACGTTGGCGACCTACCATTATGGCGTCTGGCACATGCCGATCCTACGCTTGGCTCCGTCCACCTGACGCCACCGAGCCTTTCCCCCGTAATCCCAAAGCCGCCGGGTGAACGTGTTAAACCATCAAAACATAAAACCGTGCACCACCGGTTTTAACGGCCCCGTTAACGTACGACAACGGCAAGTGTGCGGCGCGTTCTCGTCCCAAAAAAGGTCCTGAAGGTGTCGGACCCGTCAGTCGGGGCGAGGCGTCACTCTTGGCGACACTGTGTCGTTGCCGTTTTGCGGAGGGCGTTGTAAAAATAGATTTGTCTGTCTGGACCGTGCCGGAGCACACCGTCCAGCTAGGAGGAGATTTCGCAGTCGCACCGGGCACGGACATTCCAAGTGTTTCCTTTCCGGCCCTGCGGCAAATGGCGACCATGGGGCCCTACGGAAGGGGGTGACCCGGCAAGCAACGCGGCGTTGGACAAGCCGTTGACAATTATTATTATTCAAATGTGATTACCAATTCTCTGCCCTGTTACGTGTGTAGGTAGGCAAATCTGGTTAGGGGGAAGCGCTCGGGTGTGCTAAAAATATAAAACCTGTACCCAGAAATGCTTAGGCGCGATGGAGGTGTGCGATGGGTAGTGAGACCGGGGAGCGGATCCGATCGATCGAAGCCGTGAGGGCCACCTGATAATAATTGTTTGTTTATTGATCACTTTTTTAACGCTCTCGGCGACAAACACACACACATTTAATTGCTCGACGTACTTGCAAATGGTCGACGTAGTCGATGGAATGCAAGTTGCTGCGGACTCAGGTAGGCGCTTCGGTTCACGTACCGGAGGCATTCCGAACACACACAAAAAACCGCAAGTGTGAACCCGGGGCGTTCTCGAACGGCAAGCAAGCTGCATTACGAAATACGATCGTTTTGCCAGTGCGCAGAGGCGCTCAGAGAAGAATGCGTTCGATCGATTGCACGTACATTCGCTCGAAAAGTGTCCGACTGACGCACTTGGCAATGGCGGTTGTTTGGTGAGCCAATTTAGGGCCGTCGGGAGCGAGATTAGCTACAGCTGAGTAAACACCCGCCTCGGTCTGCGATGGCCATCCTATGACCTACATCGACATCGGTAGGAACATATGATTCCACTCGGTTCGCACGTTCTCGATAGGAGCTTCCATTTTCCATCGCATCCGGCACGCATCGGATTGGTTTCTGTTGGCTGCTTCTTAGGAACGCGCTTTGGTAACACGTAATCGCAATCCCACCGAGGTACGCCGGAGACAGCACTCGGCAACCTCCCCTGGTCACCTCCTCGAATGTGCCGTGCGCAGGTGCTCCCCATTGATAAAGGGGTATGGAAAGTACCGATCCTGCCCACTCGGGTGTGACCCGTGCGAGTGCTGCTCAAGTGGCGACTACAAAAAGGGACATAAATGGACTGGGTCCGGGAAAAACCCCACACTGCTAACTGGGCAGACAAATCGTGTACCCCGAGCCCCGGGCACCCGGAGCACCTCCGAAGGACCTCTCGAGCACCAGGAGGAAGGTGTGGTAGCTTCGAGTGCGGTAGTTTGGGCAGAAGATTGCAGGGAAGGAGGAAAAAAAAAAGGACAAACCGAACGAAATAACATTCTCCAGTTCTCCGCCCTTTATTATGAAGAACAATCGATTTGTTGTCCTCGGTGCGTAGGCCCTCGTTGATCTCGCAAGGGCGCAATCCCGGGACGGACGCGTGAGTGAAAGCGGGACGGGGCATGATCGCTACGGCTTCTTCGCATTGCCCCGAGATGAGCCCAACTGCGGGAGGGGGTAGCAGAATTTAGATCTTCCCGTAATCTCACCTGCACGACCTAGCCTAGCCCTACATATCCTTTCCCAACTGTCCGCCGTGTCCGTCCGTTCCCGTCCCCTTTCGTTCGGCCCTTCGTTGGTGCCGCACGGGAACGGGAGAAAAAACGAGGCAATCCGGTAAATAGGGGTGCGAGCAAGCGAGAAAAAGACGGACCGAAACTTGATTGCCAAGCGTCAGCAGCGCTCATAAAAGAAGGCACTTGAGATTCACAGCTTGTGGCCATTGTTTCGCACTCGTAAAGATCGACCCGGCAAAAAGGGCCGGGCGGCAGGGAACCGGGAGGATGTGGCACCCCGGCGCACCTTCCTGTCACTCCCACTCGAGCGCAGCCGATCCTTCAGGTTCGCTCGACCGTGTAGAGATGCACCTGACCAAGCGAACTCTGAAGTGGTTCTAAGACGCCCTCCCTCCCTTTCCCGCGTTTGGCCCAGCAAGTTGTCTCAGAGCGTTTTTCGTGCCGTAAAGTATCATGTGCCACTACCTCGCTCCGTTCCTGGTACCCACGCTGACCTCGGTTGCACGATGACGATGCCTGACGATCGATGATGGCCGCAACGATGAGATCGGCACGAGAAAGGGAGCGAGCGAGAAAGGAAGTGACAATGTTTCCAAAACAAATGGCAGCTTCATACTGGACGGCTAAGGTTGAGACAGTCGGAGCTGTGCTGCCAAGATGCTGCTGCTGATCATGATGATCGTAATGATCATAATGACGGAGTATGATGACGATGATGATGCAAGCCAACACAGCCGCCGTCGCCGCGGAGTCTGTCCCGCAGTCTTGGTTTCGCGTAAGCGCCCGAGCCGCGCGGCTTGTTTTTGAAAACATTTACTTAATTATCAGCTTCCTCTCTTGCGGCCGCTGGGTCGGGGCTTGCACTCGACGCGAAGTCTAGGGCAGATTAGCGTCGTCCGCGACGTCGCGCGCACTGCTCGGGTTATGGTTCCGTCGTGAACGTTGAGTAATCGCCTTGGCTAGATTTTGGTTCCAGTTGCGGGTAGAACGAAACAATGTCAGAAACGATGTTTGATTTGATCTTGCACGTTAATACTTCCACCTACTAATGCCTCTTTTTTTGCTTCTTGTTTTTTTTTCGTCTCCTTTTTTTCACAGACTTCCATCAGCGAACATGCACGCGTGGTTCCATGTCGTCACGGTGCTGGCGGTTTTACTTGGCGTAATGCAAGTCGCTGGCACCGATAGTTCCCGTCCTGGAACGACCGCACTGATCAGCGTCTTCAGCGGTGGAGGTGCTGCTGACGTTCGCCAGCCCAGCAATCAACCCGGACCGACTCCGTCCGTCGTCGGTGGAGTGGAGGAGTCGGGAAGTGAAAAGTTGGGGTCCGCTGCGAGTCGGGACATTCCGAGGCGGACGGATGGCCGGCAGCAGGCGGTGATGCAAAGTGACGTGAACAGTGATACCAACGAGTACAGAGAGTACGTGGAACGAAAGAGCGAAAGTGCGGAGCCGGAACACGAGGAGGCGAGGGAGCAGGAATTGGACGAACCGGCGGAGCAACCGCTCGGCAGCGGTAGTGACCACGATGACAATGACATTGGTGACAGTAGCTACGGTAGCGATAGCAGTGATAGTAGTGCCAGCAAGCCAGATCCTAAAACACTAGTCGAAATAGAGAAGAATCTCTTAAGCCTGTTCGGTTTTCCTAATCGACCAAAAATCGATAGATCTAAGGTGGTGATACCAGAGGCGATGAAGCAGCTGTACGCCCAGATCATGGGCCATGATCTGGTCGACTCCGTCAGTGTACCAAAGGAAGGACTCAACACGCGCAACGCGAACACGGTGCGGAGTTTCACGCACGAAGGTACGTATCGAACCGAGGGGTTCGATGGGGTGGGCTACATGATGGCTTTACGATCAGCGGCTTCTAGGAAGCTTAGGACACGGCGTCGTCGCATGCAACTCCAAAACCGGTACACGCATGTACATGCCTGATCTCAGGCTAGCAGAACACGAGTTGAACTCCGGCTCCGGTGCGCAACACTTGCATTGCGCAGCTCGAGCTTAGAGGCCACCGGCGGGGGCCAACTTTCTGCCTGCGAAAACGGGCCGAATGAACTTGTTTTCCGATTAATTGTGAAGCAACTCCGCAGGACCGTTTGTCTTGTGCCTGCGCACCCACACAGTTACCTTGAGGTGTCGTACGGCGGGTTGCACAAGAGTATCGACAGCCGTAGATCTGGTGTAGATCGAGAGTTGCTTAACGAAACTCGTTGTGGTTCTACCTTTTCGCTACTCCTATCGACTTAATCTGACCTTATTACATAAGTTTGGAGTTTCCTGGAGTAAATCAGGGCAATGGTTTAAAAGCCAGATTCGTCCGATGCCATGTTGAAATTTCCGGTACAAAAAAGGTACATATTCTAATGGAATGGTACATATTCTAATTAAATGCGCATTTATTTTCACACCTTTTTATCTTGCATCGAAAACAATTCTTGCGAGCTGGACTTGATCCAGAATGAGGTTCTTGAAAGATTGATTACCTAATAGGACCGCGCGAGTTCCTCAGAAGAAGCCGATCAGCCTGAAGCTAGGAACTCGGCAACACTCCAGGCTTGTCGGCTTGTAAACCATGTAGCATAGCAGACTGGTGCGCGTAGTTTTCCGAGAAGCGATTCCAACAAAATGGCTGCTGCATCTAATTGCATTGCCTGGTACCGCGTAATAAATGTATATATTTGTGTACTCTCGATCGGCCACTGTTTACACAATCTCGGAAGACGATTAACGTGCGCTGCAGTCCGTAGTGTGGCGCATTTTGGTCGGTTGTAAACCCCAAAGCCACACCTGCCGTGTTCCCCCAACTGCTTCCCCCCCCCCCCCCCCTTACAACCCATCCGAGCCCAGGCCCGCAGCACGTGTTTGGTGTTGATGGGCAATTCGGTGCGTAAAATAATCGATTGATTTTGCACACGTCGACGATTGCGATGAGGATGCCCTGTTGCCGATCGTCGAGCGGACCACCAACGGCGCATCAAACAAACCGAGATAGGCGGAAAGGCTGCGAGGCAAGTGTTTGCGTCCAGCTGGTAGGTTCAAGGAGAACCGTCTATCGACACTTCATTGCACTACGGATCGGCATGGCTGCGCGATCTTTCTCTCCCTCTCTCGCTCTTTCCTGAGCTGACCTTTTGGAGCTTGTAGTTTGGCAGGAGGTTTATGGCACAACTTGCCTTGCATTCGGACGGTGCAAAGGGGGTTTACGGGACGCTGGACCTTCCATCGCCCCGTTTGGCGGCGCGTAAGAAATTACGCAAAAACCGATTGCGGAGTAGGAACGGCGGCGGGCAAAAAGGGGGCAACAACGGGGTGCTTGTAAACAAACACTCTCTCGCCCGACATGGCCCCAGCACGGTTTTAGTTAGTTTACTATGCTAGCCGACTGGGATCGATTAGGCGGCCGCGCCGATCGCCATTAAGCTGGTGGAAAACCCACGAGGGGCAATTTTCGGCAAATCAATATCGGCGCAAACATGTTTCCCCGGGGTGTGCATGTGTGTGATGCTGTGTGCACAAAAGTGGCCAGATCCGGTCGATCATTTAGAGCTGCTTTGCTCCCAGGCGATGATGCTTATTCTAACCCCCTCACATCACAAACAAACAACTCACCGATCCGCGAATTGGGTCTCTAGAGATGATGCGTAGATTTTCGCCAGAGTTCAGAATTGCATTTGGGCGAAGTCACAGAAGAGGAGGCGGTTTTCCGAATTGGCTAATGGGGTGTTTTGGCGAAACGATTAAAGCGGTTGTTGTTGCTACCGGCTGGCTGGTTTCTATCCGACGTCGCACCCAGACGGAGCATCTCCGGGCTCCAGGTGGAAAGGATAAAGTTGTGTTTACTCAGGGGTGCGCTAAATTATGATGCTCCGCAGATCCGGTTGTCGTGCAGACGGGTTCTCATTCTGTCTGACTTTATATTGGCAAGAGTACAAACAAAAATGAAACTTTTAATTTTTAAGTGAAGGATTAAACGCTCAAATAAGCTTAAATTTACACAATTAGCTAAGCTCTAATTGTAGATTGTATGCCATTTTTGAATGGCATACTTTTCTTTAATCAGTCTGAAACTTTAAGGGTAAGCCTTGGAGATCTACTCAAGTTGGAAGATTAAAGTGATTTATGTCGTTTTATCTACTGTCTTGTATTCTTTTTATGCCTTGCTCAACATACATTGCATGTACTTATGGTTCCACTTGTTTTTGTTTTACTTTCAATTCACAGAAAGTCACATAGACGAGCGGTTCAAGCACCATCATCGCTTCCGGTTACTGTTCAACGTGTCGAGTATCCCGCGGGGCGAGAAGCTGCGCGCGGCCGAGCTGACGTTGACGCGCGACGGCATTCCGAACCTACCGGCTGCCACCTACCAGGTTCTGGTGTACGATATCGTGCGGCCCGGTGTGAAGGGCAAGCGCACTCCCACCTTCCTGCTGGTCGACTCGCGCACGGTCCGCATCAACGAGACGGGCACGGCCAGCTTCGACGTGATGCCGGCGGTCGAGCGGTGGCTGCGGCAGCCGCGCAAGAACCACGGCTTGTTCGTGCAGGTCACCAGCCGCCAGCCGCGGGTGCCAACCCATAACCGACGGCAGCGACGCAGCGTGCAGACCGCTCCCGACCACGAGCACGTCCGGCTGCGGCGGAGCGCCGGCGAGCGGCACGACAGCTGGGTGCAGAAGCAGCCGCTGCTGTTCACCTACACCGACGACGGGCGGCACAAGCAGCGGCCGATCCGGGATGCGATCAGCAGCGCCAACCGGGCCAGGCGTGCCTCGGCTAAGCGGAGTAGTCGGCGGAAAAACGAGCTGTGCCAGCGGAAGCCACTGTACGTCGACTTCAGTGACGTCGGCTGGAACGACTGGATCGTGGCGCCGCCCGGATACGAGGCGTACTTCTGCCAGGGCGATTGCCGCTTCCCGATCGCCGATCACCTCAACACGACCAACCACGCGATCGTGCAGACGCTGGTCAACTCCTACAACCCGACGCTCGCGCCCAAGGCCTGCTGCGTGCCGACGCAGCTCTCCTCCATCTCGATGCTCTACCTCAACGAGCAGAACAAGGTGGTCCTCAAGAACTACCAGGACATGACGGTGGTCGGCTGCGGCTGCCGATGAGCGAATCGCGAGCGTTTTCTCTGAGAAACCATTCGACCGATCCGTGCCAGCAGAAGAGGAGGACGAGATAGGACCATTAGGAACCGGCAGGGCCGCTACCGTTTGTTTTATTTTAAGCCGTTTGTTTTTTAACAGCAACCACGACGTACTAAGCATGAGAAAGCGAAGGAGCGAGAGAGAATCAGGGGAGATAGAAAGGGGGTTAAGCGTAGCTGTAAGTAAGGAGGCATTCAAACATTGTACCATATTAGAACGACTTAGAGCGAGGGATAGAAAAGCTAGAGATCAACTGTTAGGCTTCGGCAAAGTTTGCAAGTAGCGAGTGTGTGCCACCGACATCGAGACGGAATTGTTGTAAAGCGCTAGTTAGTTGTGAGCCAGGGAGGGAGCGGGATCGAACAGTTTAGCAAAGGCACATTGTACATATTTAATTGATAGGAAGCTACAGAAAGTGTATTGCGATGCTGTAGATGCCTGCAGATGCGTGTAAAAAGATAAGGATTAGAACACAGTGAAGAAAATCGGAATGAAAAAAAAAAACGTATGGAAGGAGTAGTACTGACACTGTACATTGTATGCTAAGACAGGGCTGGCCGTTGGGAAATTCGCAAAAAAAACAAACTCCACTTAATCCGTTTTCAGCTCGTGCGCTTTGGGACGCTCGCTGGAAGCTACGTAACACACTTAGGACCTATTTATTTAAATGTAAAGAAACGATGGTGTGCATCTCCCTCTCTTTCTCTCTCTCTCCCTCTCTCGTTGTGAGCAATCGAAGTCGAGCAAGGAAATGAAAGAAATTGAAAACCCAGTCGCCTACCGATTGTCGGATGCAGGGAGAGTGCACAGGGAAACGTTCTACGCACAACGAAATCGCAGAGAGGAAAAGAAAGAATGCGGGAGGGCAAGGAATGTGTCTAGAATGAAATGCTACTTTTATAAAGTTCCAACCTACTCCTTCCGGCTGCATCCTGCTCGGGTGCGCACCATTAGTTCTTAAGGCGACCGGCACCTCCACCTGCTGTTTGAACGATGTTTTTTGTGTGTAAATTTTGTATATTATAACTGTACCTGTAACGGAAAGGAAACGTATTTATTTTACGAAACGAACGCGTGTGTGTAATTGAGGAATAAAAATTTTGTAAGAAATTCAAATTAGAAAATCCGTTGTCGAAATGTGTGTGTTTCTGTGTATTTTATGTGAGGAAAAATCTGAAAGAAACGCATGATTATCCATTTTCCTAGGCAATTGAGAAAAACTGGATACAATTTAATATCACCAGATGAATTAATCGTTTGTCTACTTTTATCAGCGCCTATCTAGATGTGTCTCTAAAACTGGTTCAGGTCCTGTCTGTCAGTCTGTCTGTCCCGAATATACGCCGAAATTTAGTACTCGGGAGTTTTTGGGGCCGGCAAGAAACATGGTGAAGGTTTGAAACCCCTACTCCGTCGCTAAAGGGATGCTCAACAAACAACAGGGAAATGATCAAGGACAACAAGGGTCTAGGGGAACGTTACTGCATGGAACTTCACGCGGGATATAGAAGGGAAAAAACAAGCAGTTTCTCAATCAAGCTCCACTCAAATCCAAATCCAGAATCAAATTATATTGGAATACATTTATACATACTTATATTGATTGATCAAGAGATTATATCAAACACAAGTCATCGGTTTAATAATGATACGATGTTGTAATCTGGGTTGGGGGTTCAGGATAGCCAAGCGCTTACGCTGGCTAGAATAAATTGAGTGTTTGGGCTCAATCATCGGCCACATAGGTTCGAATCCAGACCTGACCTAACCCGGTACGAAGGATTGCCCTTATTGGGTAGGCATGACCACAATGGTCGTTACGGCCAGTAAGACGAACTCTGTCACCAACTTCAGTATGTATTAAAAACGACTCACATTTCATTAATATCCATCGGTACATTGAGCAGCAGAACTTCCCAGTTCCAGTTATGTAAGGGCCTCGAACTTAGTAGTACACCCAATTCAAACAGGGATTTTGCTTGGGCGGGCCTTTCCAAATCGTGGGTCCCACCGCAACGGAAACGCCAAAATAAACTCCCGCAGCGTAGCTCCTCGCAGTCTACCGGGTGGCAGGACGCTGCCGTTTGAAGGGTCAACAGTAAAAAGAATAAGAACAAACCAACGGAAGAACTGCACGGTGGGAACGCGCACACGGTCAAAGGACCACCCAAACCGGTGCCGACAGATTTGGATACAGTGGAACAAAAAGCGAATGAAAGGAAACGCGATTCGGCCCCAAAACGAAAACCAGCGCGTCCATCCACGGTTGCAGCACGGACGCACGTAGAAACGGCCAGGCCGTGGTACGAGCAAAAACACACACCATTCAGACATATTTGTGAAAAATGTTCCCTTTGTTCGGATTCCGTTGAAATGCAACGCACCGCAGTGCCGTTCAACGTCGGAAGGCCACCTGTGAGCCGAAATCCGAAGGAGATCGCTCTCTTCGCGCATCATTATGTTTCTGCGGAGTTCGCGCGACGGAACACGGCCGAGAAGAACCGTCCCGGGCCAAGAACGTTCGCATGAAAAACCCCTAGCTTTCCTTCCTCGAGGACCACCGCAGAGGACGGCAAGGAAAGGACATCCCCATCATGCCCACCCAGCTGCCGTGGAAACAATGGGCTTAATCTGGGGAACATTTTGCGGTCGGTAAAGGCAGTGCCGATGGAGTTCGTCGGTTTTTGCCGGAATCATCTTCCCAGTGCAGTGCAGTAAGATGTTACAGCCGAGTCAAATCTAGATAGTCAATTGAATTTGCTGGCGGCTGTGCAAACATCCTACTATCGCACAGCGGAGGGAAAGTTTTTCTATTACGTAATTTACGCTAGACTTCGGCACGCCATGGTTCCCCAGCTGGGACGTATCGCTTCGAGCTCACGCCGGTGCATGACATTTCACCGATATATTACTTTGCGTGATTCAATTGAACACATTCGGCTCAAGAATGTCGTTTGTAGCATACGTGATACTACCCCGTCTGTAGGGACTTCTATCCACCTAGGCATCGATTCTCTGGCGGGTGTACTAGTTTTTAAAAGGTTTCAGTTTTGTTACCCATACGTGCTATCAAAGATTTCGGTCGATCAAAGGTTGATTCAGTATAAATAGTTAACTGAATACGTGATCGTTAGCGAAATCAGGTTTGCATTTCGATTGGGATCAAGATTTGTACCTTTCCCTGCTTTCTGGGTAATCGATCGGCAGTCGTAAACATCTCGATCTGTCAAACAACTTACCCGCCCTGGCCCTATCCCGTACGTGCTAGATCTGTGGTTCGTTGCATTCACGGATAAATAACTCAAATTTCCCCTTTCCCCTTGTGCTTCAGCATCACGTGTTCCTGCCATCTTTCCATTCCACATCCTACACTTTCATGTGAGGTATTGATACGAATCGCAACACGAAATCGGACAGGCCATGAAGCCAACGCGGTTGCGTGCGCGTGTACATTAGACCTCACTTAGTTCGGTCACTTACTTATCCTTTGTGGCAGGTGTATCATAAGCGAATCGGAATCTGCGGCTAATCGACGGCTATCAAACGGCCTGAAAGTTGTCTACCGAAGTGGCAAAACCGTAATTGTCAGTATGTGCTTAATTACTCCACGCTGCGGGAAAAGAGTCGAGCCAGGCGGGGTTTTATTACCTCCCCGCTTTGGTGCAGGTGCCAGCAGCGTGAAGGTGGCATGCCTTGGTCCACCGGTAGGCAGGTATTGGTCGTAGCCTCTACCTCTACCGAGTGGACGAGCTATTGGAGCGCGAGCGCGCGCGCCCGTTCTCGGCTTGCGTGAATCGAATCGAAATCGTGTCTAATCAGGCGACTAGCGGCGGTTGGATTTTTCTATAATTAACTCATTAATGGAGGTACTAAAAATAACCGATATTTAAAATTCTAAACCACTGTAATTAGATGCTGATGTAGCCGCTGTGACGGAGTAGATGTTTTTGGCATGGAAAACGATACCAGTCGTATAGGCACAGTGGGACTCTAGGTTGCTATCTGCCCAAAAGGCAAGTTGTTTTGATACACTGTAAAATCAAAGGATGGATACCCCACAAGTAAAATCGGTATATCGTCGAATTAAAAAAAGACTGCTTAACGCTACAAAACAAAGATTCAAAATTATGGAATATAAAGAGGGATAGACACAAATGACCCACGATGGCGTATGTTGGAATCCAGGTCTATTAAATTTTCAAGATCTCTCATGACTGAATTTTGATAACCTTTCTGAAGAGTGGTTTTTAGTTTTTTTTTTTCTTCACAATCATCAATTAAAAAAACACAATATAACCTGTTTTTAAATTGATCTTTCATCAATTGATTTAAATAAACTTTCCTTCTATTTATATTGTTCCACTAATTTGATCTAAAATTGGAATAATTGTTCCATAGTATCAATTATTTTAGGAAAAACAAAATCATCCAGAAATTTTGAATAAATTGGGACTATGGAAACTTTCAGATCAATCCAATAAGACGAGTTTTGTAAGATCTCGGTCCATTGTTCACACATGTTCGAGTGGATTAGACAGGGTTACATTATGGATGGTGTCGAAGGGGTTCGCTATCACCGCGTTACAACACTTGCGTGAAGCTGATATCGAAAGCAGCAAACTTCAAGCTTCAAACATCGAGCACTTGGCCAGCGTGAATCAGCTTGATTCCGGAGACGGATCCGAACAAATCCTCACCGCGGATCACCGGGCAGTACTTAAAAACATTGAGAAATGCAAACCAAGGAATAGATTTCTACCTTTGGCAACTGGGGAAAACAGCGAATCGAAGATCGCTCGATCGCTTGATTAGCAACGAGTGCAAAGGCGATGCGAGTAAACCGATTGCGGATCGTGGCTTACTTACCCCGACCGGCTGCTTTGGAACGTGACCCGTGGATGGTGGAGACGCACGGGCGTCGATGATTGTTTTCCGATCGCGGCAGCATGACATTTTGTTTGCGAAATCCTTGGCATCAACCCCTCTCGATCGGGGAGCGAGACATCGCGGGGCTGTTTTGTTCTGCGTGTGGTCGTGTTCGCCGGGGCGCGCATAAACAACTGCCAAGGAAATAAATAAACTTCGGGGGGGCGAGTGGCTGCTTTTCTAGCCTGCAATGACGCGATGCAATTTCCTCTTGCGTGCAGCTATAGTGGATTAGTTCAGAGAAAGTACAATGTCAAGGCCAGCGTGGAAAGATTCCCCGGTTAGACGGATGCAGGTCGCTCAGGGTGAACGTTTGTTTGAAAACGCAACGCCTCGGGGCCCTTATCGCAGTTTATTTGAAAATCTTGAACAATGCCAGCCTGCAGAAATAGACGATGTAACATCGTGCAACTAAGTAAATGCGTCGGAAGTGTGCCTTGTTGTGTGCCGTTTGTATTGTTGGCAGAAAATATTGCGAAGGATTTATTCGACTTCGATGTTGCTGAGTACGAGAGGTTTCAAGAAAACATTCATTCCTGCTAAAATCCAAGAAAGGCGTGTTGTAGTATTTTGCTTCTCGAAAACTTCGTGATCAATATTTGTATTCATATTAATTTCAAACACAATGGGGTTTCCTCCGTTCTTTCCTAGACAGTTTCAGGTTGCAAGAGCAGCCCCATTTCTATTTTTTTTTTTAAATTTCAAAGGTCTTATTATCCTTGAATATCGTTATGTTTTAATCAATCCTTCTGATACTATGTATTTCCTGATTCTAGTAAATTAGCTTCCAATCCAACAGGAACTTTAATTTTTAATTAATTAACACAAAAACCACACGCCGTAAAGGCTCCTCCCGGCTAGCGAACTCAATTAACTGCGCAGTACCGGCCCGATCGTGCCTGCAGATATGAAATGAATTGGCATATTACGGGAAGGCAAGAACGCAAAACGTGGATTCAAACAATCCGTGGATTCTTTCGGCGGTCAGCACGGCCCCATGCGCCTCCCAGCGTTGCCACACACGATCTCGAGAATTTCTTCCTTTGCGAAGAAGAGCACCGGGCGGCGAAGAAAAGGAAACAAAGCAAATCCCCATCGTGAGGCCATTCAACATTCCACCCGGGCTGCTGCGGCAGCGCATTGGATCGAGCTTTAGCACGTTATCCTGCATCGGGAACTGGTCCCGGTCCTGGTCCCCAGGTGGAGCAGGGGGAAATTAATCGTTCCGATCACGCTACGGCGGAAGCCGAACGGACCGAACGTTACTGAGGGCTACGCCGCTCAGTCTGACGATGGAAACGCAGCTCGGCCACCATCGTCGTCGACTCGTTGGGCATGGGAGGTGCGAGAGAGTTGTGGGGGGGGGGGGGAGGTCTGGTTAGGGGGAAACACCAGCATCCAAGCAGGGACAATGGGTTGTCCACATACCACCAAATAAACGCGAGTCTCCATCACGCCGAGATTGTGTTGCCTTTTCGGAAGGGAATCCTTTCGCCGGCGGCGAGACTTGCTGACACGAAGAAAGAACCAGCAAGAAGACCATCTTCGGTGGAGGCGCCCGGGAACGATTGCTGTGCGAGGGATAAAACCGTGACGCAGGGTCTTCCTCCCGATAGCCTGTCACCCTGCTAAACCTCGCATGGAAGCAGATCCTTGTCTCCGAGAGCGACAGGTCGGTACAACATGTGAGGTTTCCATTACCATACACCGTTGCCTCCTTGGCGGACATTACCGGTTCTAGAAGCTGCGGGTTCCCCTTGCGGTACGATGGTACGGGCTGGTAGCTCACGATCGGCTACTTTTTGTCACCATCGACATTACCTGCGTGCTCCGTGCGCCAGGGAACGGAATTAAGTCGGAAAACGGGAAAAAAGGAACGACCAAAGAGACCGTCAGGGGCCAGCTTCTCTCGTTTGGAGCAGTGGGAAATTGCGGAAAAGAGGAAAGGAAAAGGAGAGGAACTAGGCAGGGAGCGATGGGCGGGAGGGTGTGGTCGACGCAACGAGTGGAGTAAAAACCAGACTCATCCGAACACGTTAATAAGATGATGTTATATGTTCTCGTATGTTGCTCATCCCTCCGCTTCCCCTCCGTCTCACCACCACCTCCTCCTTCCGGCCATCCCTTAGTTCGCTTGGGAATTCGTATTTTGTTGCGTCCGCGAGGTCCCAGCCTTTTCAAGGAAGAAGAAGCAGAAAATGAACTGACCAAGAGCGATCCTACTTGCTTGCTTGCTTAATTTCGCAAGCACGCCGGCGGGAAAAATGTTCGGGAGGTCCTTCCCTGCAAGACACGCCGGTGCATAATAAGGCTCGTTCAAGGAACGATCTCCGCCCCGCACCGTCCCACCGAATCCAAGATGCCCTGCGGAACCGCGATGGAATGCAGAATACGCGGGGGGTTTTTTTTTTCCACCGGGTTGGGAGTTGCAGTCTCCCTGTCCTCTGCGCGATAGCACCGCAGGGCTAGGCTGGCTGATGAAGATCGCCATCCACCTGTGTGCGGGACGGGTGGTCGGAGGGAGCGAGCAGAGCAATGAGAAGGGGAAGATTCTCCATTGAGAAACATGGGAAGTCTAGTTCTGGACCATCGGATCGCTCGCTCGGACGGAACCCGATCGAGATCACACACAGATACCGCAACGAGCTGGCAACGATGTGGGTTTTTGTAATTTTTCAACCCTCCCCCTCCCGAAAGCCCACGTTCTCAACCCCCTTTCGTACATAAGTTTTTTTTGTTTTTGTTTCGGACCTGGCCCAGGGTCCTCCTCTTGCGCAGAAAATAATTTATGATTTATCAACGGTTCGGCAGTTGCAGATTTTCGGTCGTCTCGTTTTATTTTGCGCTAAAAAGGGTTAATTTATTCATTAAAGAAAACAAAATTAAGAGGCTCCACACCCCTGCCATCGTTGTCTTCCAAAGCCGTGTGAATGCCAGAGGTTTTCAACAGGTTTGATTAACATCGAGACCAAAATCTGCTGGTTCTGTTCGTGGATCTTCCGTCGAAAAATATTTGCAAAATCTTCAACGGTGGTCTACGTGTCGCTTCCTGTGATCGCGATCGGTTTTATCGCAAATCATTTGGAAAAAGAATCAAGAACATCGCAAGATTCGCAAATTTTTGATCATCAGAATTTCTGTCGAAGCGTTTCGTAGAATCGATTCTTCTCTAATCTCCGTTCGGGTGATCGAAAACTCTTGCCAGAATTCCGTCCTCCCACTACTTTCACCGGGGTAGTTATTAGCGCAACACTAATCATTACACTAAAACGCCATTCCGCTGGGAACGCCATTCCGGGAGTTCGGGAATCCGGAATGCGTGTATCTTCTATCTGCTCCGATCGGATCCCACCGCCGGCGATCGGGGACTTAATGGTCCGAACATGTTAATTAATACCATCCGTTGCCAAATGGGGCAGACAGCGTGTCTTCTTTTTATTTGATTGCTGACGGCGTGTACACCTACCTACCGCTGCTCAAACCTTCCCCTCCGCAAGTGCGGCTCTTCCAACCGAAAGGAATGCGTTGAGTAATGGTCCTAGGCGCGGGGAAAGGGGTGAAAGACGGGAGGATAGAAGAGAGGGAGGGAGAGATGAAGAGAGAGAAGGCAAGAGTACGGACGTTGGTCGAACAGAAAAGGTTGAATTCAGAAGAAGGAAAAGAACCACACACAAAATAAAAAACGAAAAACAAAGCAAATACAAGTGAGTAGTTTGATGGGAATGCAGCGAAACCAGAAACAATCGACAGTTTCTTCAAGATTCGAGAGTTCGATGAGAGCGAAAGAAAGGAAAAAAAACACAGGCTGTTGAAAGTGTTAAAGATTTGTTTGAGGAGACACGTTAATGAAAATTTACTTTACTTGTTCGTGTTATTTACTCGCACATTTTGTTGTCTCTTACCTTTGAAATTGATAGGTTTTATCTTAACCACTAGTTCTAATATAAAATAACATTCCCCCTTTCTCGTGTCTTGCAGCTAACCTCCCCTTATTCTGATCCTTTTGTCAACAGATCATTATTTGTATGCTTCATCTTGTGTCAAAATTGATGCCTTTTAATTAAGAAGAAGAACTAGGCTTTCTAAGGAAAATAGCACAAATAAATATTGGAAAATTTGTGTCTCATTCGAATTTCCCTTAAAACAACGACAGAAACAGGAACATCATTCTCCGCAACAACTGATCAAGTGCAAAGATTTATTGGCTACTGCCTGCCGTCCGGATTTTGTTGGCATAAGTGCGGAGCCTCTTCCCATTCCTCCCCCCCCCCCCCCCCCCCCCCGCCAACCATGGGCGCAGGAAGAGGCGGCGATGTTCTGGGCCCGATAGTGAACTCCGATTGGCGGTGAGTTGCAAATACCCGGACTAAATGAGCTGTAGAAGACCTCCAGCACGGAGGAGCGTATGCACAACGTTCCCTCCTCTCATCACGACCTTCCTCACCCAGCATGCAACCCACGGTGGTTCAACCCCCTTTTTGCTTCCAATCGGCGATCAAATTCATAATGGATACACACGCGGCGGACCCGACGCTGCAGTGGCGGTCCGATTTTATGACGACGTAAAAGAATTCAGAAAATATAGTTATTTTATCGTTACCCCACGCCGCGCCGCTCACCTCACTCACCCCTTCTCCCCTCCCGGGCCGGCCAGCCGACAGTAGGGACCGTAGCGCCGCAACAACACACAATAATGGAGCCGCCTGGCGGTCTACCGCTGTGGAGGTTCTTTGATTCTCGGAGGCTCATCGCAACGGGTTCGTCGCTTGGTGCGGTTTCGGTTTCGGGCGCAAGTTTTTTGTTTGCCGCTCGCCTTCTGCCGCTGCCGTTGTTTGTGTGTCTCGGTGTGTTCGTTCATTCGGGAAAAGCTTCCTCGCTGTCTGTTCTGCTCCGTGCTGCCGGGCGCAATGGGAGGCTGCTGAGCCGCTCCACCTGCCATTTCCCCGCTCCGGTCTCGCTCGATTATCGTGTTCAGCCTGCTCTTACTTGCTTGTTACTGCGGTTCTCGGCGGTCCTTCATGTGGTTCCCTCCCAGCTCTCTTTCTGCCGCTAGCTTTCTCTCTCTCTCTCTCTCTCTCTCCCTTTCGGTGGCTTCGCTCGCGGGGGACGCTGCTATCGATCTCTGTCACTTTCGGCGACCTCACGCGGTTCTTGATCCCTTTGCCGTGCATTCGTGGTTCTGCGTGCGTCCGGATCGCCCCACAAACCCCCGCTCCCGGTGCGATGAGGTTCTGGTTTCTCCTTTTCTCTTATTCATCAGTTCAGGTCCTTCTGCCACTCACCCTCACCCTCCCACTTTCCCTGCCACGTCCACGGCCACCGTCGGCCTGCAGCGCGCCGCGTTCAGTTGATCGCTCGCTTCATCAAACAAAACGCTGATACAACTTATAATGAGGCATTAAAAATCGTTGTTTTATGTTTCATTTTGCCTTCATCATCCAAATTAGATACTTACAATGTTTTGATTATTCGATTTTATTCGGTTGAAGTGGTTGTCCGTCGTCCGTGTTCTTGCGTGCGTTCGGCGTTCGCGCTCTCCTTTTCGTGCATTCTTTCCGGTGCGCTCCCGCGTTCCCTTGCCCTTGCGTCCTCCTGTGGCCCCATTACTCGTGAGTGTGTATTTTTTCCCTCACCCTTTCTCACTCTTTCTCTCTCTCCTTCATTCTTTTTCTTCTGAGTGTTGCTTCGCTTCCGCTTATCCCATCCACCGTTGGGCCCCGATCGATCGGTGCTGGTTCTATTGCTTCGCCGGTGAAGAATATCTCCCATCGGTCGTCCCTTAAGTATACAGAAACACCCTGCCCGTACCTGCCATCGGCCCTTTTCGGGGAGCTACCGTGAAGCTTCGGGCCGGCGAGCGATCGACCGATCATCGAGTTCGAGGGACCAATTCACGGTTTTGATTTAAGTCCCTTTTTTATGGACTCGGGGCCCCCGGGCAACATCAGCTCATTGGCCGGGGCTTTTACGCATTACGGGTTCAGGGGGCTCATGTTTGGGGGCCTTAAAATGCCGCCAAGTCCGTTCTAACCCCAAATAGGTTGGACGGATTGGCTTTTTTTTCATTTTCATGAGTACGTTTGGTTTTGTTTTAAGGAAAAGCTGGTCGGAGGCTTTTTTTTTCGCCCTCCACCGTTCTGTTCATTCTTCTCGATTTAGCTTTTAGAAGCCGCTCCTAATTGACCCATCTCCGGGATGGGACGGTGAAGACGCAAGACGCATAAAAACCCGATGATCGATCGGAGGGAATGCCGAAAATGCCTACGAGAGTGCGGACTTCCCTCCGCCTCACCACCTCGATCAAAACGCCACCCAAAACTGGTCCCGTTCGCCGGAACGGCTTCGAAGCCTATAATTTAATTGAACCTAATCTTCCGCAACTATTCATTGATTAACATCAACAAAGGCAACATGAGCAGCAGCAACAGCAGCATCGCAGCGAGAAGGAATATGTCGGCAAAGTTTTATTGATTCGATTTTAATTTTAATACCTTCACGAAGCACCTTCGGAGCAGGCCGTTTCGGCAGAGAATTGTTACGCTCTAGGACGGCAGGCCAGAATAAGAAAGGCAGCCGTTCTCTGCGCCACGTATGTTTCGTCTGTACCGATGCCCTCTGGGGGTGCTGTAGGATGAAACAAAGCGCTCTGTGAAAGATGCACGGCCTCGGATCGAATAGAAAATCCGTCCCACGGCGAGGGCAAACCTACTATTGCTCCGAGGAGTGAAACAGAACCGTCCCAACCAACCAACGAAGACCAACGTTCGGGGAATTGTTAATAATGATTTGGAAAATTAGAACCGCTTTCGTAGCGTTCGCGAGCGATGCAGGCTGACTGTTGGTAATTGATTTCCGGTATCGATCGCCGCGCTAAAGCAACGAGAGCCGAGAGGGATAATGACCCACGGAGGAGCATTCCAATTTATTGATGAGTTTAGCACCCGAGCAGCTTCGTTTGATGGCGTTACGGATGGCCTTTATTTTCCAATTGTGTTTATTGGATGTGTGTGCAATTAACCACCTTCTTCAGTGGAGCAATCCTTCGCTCCCAGTGGTGTGAGAATCATCACACCATGATCGGTTTGGAGTGTAATTGTGTGAAAATAGAACATCAATTTTGCATCTTTTTGTCATTAATGGCATCGGTAGGGCACTCGACAAATGCTGACCAACGGTGTAAAAATAAGCCATAAATAAAAGACTATTAAGACAAAATCCTTAATTGTTGATATGGGAAGGCCAGCGCTAATAAATCATTAAGTCAACAGTCGAAGAACATCTTGTCGGAATGTTTCCCCGCCATCGGGCACCCCCTGCATGCGACTTGCAAGCGCTCCCATTCGGTGGACTTTGACGAAGAGAACAAAAAAAAAAAAACATTCCTCTGCGATCAAAAACTGTACAAGGAAGAACATGGAAAATAAAGCACGAACCGAAAAGTTGCAGCAAAAAGTAACCGTTTCAACAACCAACAACAACAACGTCGACGGCAAGGTGGACAACGATTCGACGGAATCTGCAACATCGAGAGCAGGGAAACAGCACAGGACAAGTTTTGTTTTCCAGCCGTGTGCTGCATGTGTTTGGCCGTGTTTCCCGGTGGATTTTATTTCAGTCTCATTTAGTCACCGTTTGCTTAATGGATCCGCAGATTTCTTCCTTGTGTTGGAAGCGCAAAAAAACAAAACAAAACGAAGCAGTAGTTTCTTGAAAAAAATTGCAATACTCCACTCGCCAAATCTCACTCACTCATTTCGCGGTTCTCGGGTTCATACCACGCAGGCGAAAGCGTCCAAGGAGTGAGTGAGAAGGAGAAGAAAACCATGGGAAAAAACGGGACGCGAAGGGACTGGACGGGCAGTTCCTCGAAAACTTTGGGCGCACGGATCGACGGGTCGAAGGTCCATCGGGAGGGCTTGAGAAATGGAAACCTGGACGGAATTTAATTAACTCCTTGTTGTGCAACTGTTTTGCGGAATATTTGTCTTGTTCCATCACGCGTCTCTGTAATTAAGTGAATGAATGAATTTGTTTTTTTCTTCTCTCGTTCCCCGTGCGCGTCGATACAAAGGTTGGTTTTGCCGGGAGAAAAAAAACGAGCCAAACAGACATCCTTCCTGCGTCTTTGCGCCTGCTGCTCCGAGTACCTTTCGAGCACGAAGCAGCAACGGATTTTCTGTCCCTGTTTACAAATTCCGGTTAAACTTTGTGTAGAACCTCGCATCGGAATGAAGCGTTGAACGTTTCTGCTCAGTTCGCAGGCGTTCTGCTGTGTTCTGTAATAGAAAATAATTAACTGCATCACAAGCGTTTTGACTAGCTTACCATGAAGATATCATGTTCAGATACCGCGCGTTACAAGCATCCTCTATCGTTCGTGGAGGGCATGATGAATATTTATTAGACATCTGTTTATTTTACTTTTTCGTTCGGTTTCGGGGCGATTTGGGACGATTTATGCAACGATCGTTCGCGAGTATTTTCCCCTCTTGCCGGAGCGCTGCTCGATCGTGTTTGTTGGGAGGAAAATTTGCTGCCACCCATGGCTTAGCGATCGTTTCCATCGGCAAACTCGGACTGCCCTCCACAAATAGAGTTCTCACTTTGACGGTGGAACACGGGACACCGAAGACCTCTTGTGGAAAACAAAAAACGACGGATCATCTCAAGCGCTGAACGAGAAGGTGCATCCAACGCCCATGTTTGTCGGCAAGTGCAGCGGTGCGTGACGCTTGCCGAAGCCCGAACCGTTTAGCTCAGCCGGGAAGAGATTTGGGCTGCCGGTAAAACGACGAACGGGAAGCTAAACCACCGAATCAACAAGCAGCGATTTCTCCACCGCCGAACCGGAAGGGCGAGCCCGGGCTACTGCCGTGCCGGTGGTGCGTTGGCACACGGTATTTGCGCTTCTATGTGTCATTAACACTGTACCGATCAGTCAATACGCGAGCAGCGGGGCCACAACCCCGGTCTGTTGACCGAAAAACGCTTCTGGTATTTCCACTGCAGGCCATTGCGCTAGCCGTTGCCTTACTTTCAACCCTTGGCACCCGGCTAAAGGAAGGGCCTTAAGCGAACGCAAAAGGGCTTTGGGGGGGGGGGGGGGGGGGTTTTTTCTCTTCGCTTCATTTTAGGCAAACAACAGACGAAGACGAAACCTTGGGCGATGAGCGCTAAGCAGTGCGCGATCAATATTTGCGTTTCGTGGCTTTTTAACGGTGGCTTAGATCCTGCTAAGTGAACGGATTTAAATCGGACCGGGGCGATGGTGGCTGGTGGACCGTTCGACTGCGGGGGAAGGGTCGAGGTGGTTTTTGTCTGTTTGTCTCCGCACACGCTGGGTGATCCCGGCACGGTTCGGGAATGCTGGTTGGATTTCGTGGGTTTCGGATTTGGAAGGAAAGCGCAGGCTAGGTTTAGACTGATCTCGAAAGCCGGTGTTCGCATGTGGAATGAATGAAGCATGGGGAAAATTAGGAAACGAGAAAGGAAACGCTAAGGTCGTCCGAATGTCTCACTGTGGCTGTGGCATTTCCCTGCCGAGCCGACCGCGATAAGCGTTGTTCCATATTTTTGTCCATGTAACAAGCGCCTCAATAACGGAAAATGACACATCAAATAAGAACGGAGTTTCGTGCTAGAGCGGGCGAAACGGATGGAAAAGGGGTTCGGAAAACTAAGGGAAGAAACAACCCGGACGTGGCAACCAAATGTCCAATTACGGGCAGCTCCGGATTGAACCATTTGGTTCACGATTTTAATGATCCGATCGTGGATGAGCATGAGCGGGCTCAGGATGGTGCGTAAAACCATTTTTAATCACCCCACAACAGCCAACTGTCGATGCTGGCTGCCCAAGCAGCGGGTGGCCAGACCTGTCTCGGCGAAAACCAAGGGACCGTTGGCAGGTCAGGTCGCAGCTCGCAGTGAACGTGCGTGTTGCCGTCCAAAAGGGCATTCCAACAGATGCATTTTACGGCGAGTTCCTCCACGAACGCCGCTTGATGGGCCTCGGTGAGCCTCGGGGCGCTGGGCGAACATGTCGAACAGTGAGCGGCAGTAAATTATGGCCGTTTGTTGGATGAGCTTAACAGTTCGGAACTAATTATTCCCCAAACAAAACGTCTCACTCGCTGGCGCGCGCGTTGCCCGCGTGGAGGGCTGAGCGTTCCGTTTCCATACCGGACGCTTGTTTTCCCCCGGAAGGAGACCGCCAAGGAAGGTTTGGGAATGTGTCGGGGACGAAGCGTAATGAAGAGAATGCACTTAAGTGTGGATAACTCATAAGTAGGACCACCAACTGCGGGCTGGCTTTTTTCCCTGTCCCTCCTTTTTTTCTGTTGGTTATCGCCGAAGGAATTTTGTAGCGATACACATCGTGACACGTTAGGTGATAAAGGTATGTGATGTACTTTTGGAAAACGGACAAGGGAAGACAAATATTCCCATTACGGAGACGCATTAACGTATTGCATGTTCCTTCCAGTGATATTAAATATTACAAGTTTTAGCTTCAGGTAAAACATCTTAAATTTAAAATTTTAAAATTTTATCGTCTTCATTTTCTTCTACCGATGTTTGCTCAATTTCCCAATCTGTTTCGCTACTTTAGAAAAAAAAAACACACACTTGAAATTGTATTTATAATGCAGCAATGGTTAACGCGAAACTTAACGCACTAAAATTAAATGTTTTAATAAAAACAGGAAAATTGTGCATACAATTCCCTCAGTTCTTCCACAGTTTCTATTTTGTTACGATTGATTATTGACACGGCTATATTTTATCTCACATTGAGGCCACCGCCGCAAACAATAACGCACTCCTCACTGTGCTGAGAACAGATATTGCACGACGCGTTCATGGTGCAACCACCAGAAGTAAGAAAGGTTTGTGTAAACACAAATTCTAACACTGCTTATCGTGAGCGGCACTAGTTACACGTATTATGAAGTAAAAATAACAGAGTTGAACGAAACGCGACTGCACAAACTTTAACTTAAAAACGGAGCGGCTGAAAACATGACCAGCTTAGTCAAGAGTTGACAGAATACCGCAAAACTTCCAATACGAGCAATTTTTCTCGTTTTACCCTTGAGTCGAATGCATTGAATCAAACAGCAAGAGAAATGTTAAAAGTATTACCGATTTGATTCACAAACCGTAGTGACAAATAGAGAAAAATGATAATTTTGGGAGATTTTAACAATGTATTTAAGGTTGTTATCTACAGTTAAAAACAAACCGAAGGGCAAACCTCGTGACTCATCCAACAGATCATCGTCTAGAACCTTCCATTTCTTTGGTGGGAAAATGGATGCTGTTCCCAACGAAAACCCTTGTTCTTTTCCATGCAGACCGGTCCGAGAATGCATTCCAGCGATAAGAAAATAATGAATGACCCGAAACCGAGCCAAGAAGGGATGCGGTGGACGAGATTAAACGGTGAGAAACAAAGCTGCCCGGCACGGCTGTCGCTTTGACGGGCGAGTGCAAGGCAGCGAGTTTCGTGCGTCACTAATGTTGACCGATCAAATTAAAACAAATTAGAACAGGGGTAAACATGGAAATGTGACAAAACTCGGGAGAACGATCGTCGATCTGCGGTGCCTCCGGAATTCTTCGTTTCGGTTTCGTCCCGGGCGCTCTAATTGTTTGCCTCGTTTTAATGGATTGGTCTTCCACGGTGATCGGACAGATTGTGGAAAGTGATCGACGATCTCCGGTCCGGCACACACCGACTCACATGCCTACACAAGGCTAGCATTCCGTGAGAGGAGTGCAGTAACGGCTAAGACGCTGCTTTATCAGTTCGATTTTGGCTTGAAACCATTTCTCCCAGAATGGATCTTAAAAGCTCCCTATGGATAAATCTGATCAATATTTTCACCACACACAACAACAAAATCATGAAATCACGGTGCACAAGACCATCGCCCACCCAAACGCGCACTAAACGG
This sequence comes from Anopheles atroparvus, assembly GCA_914969975.1. Taxonomy (NCBI): domain Eukaryota; kingdom Metazoa; phylum Arthropoda; class Insecta; order Diptera; family Culicidae; genus Anopheles; species Anopheles atroparvus. Next base: position 33,855,711 of record CAJZCY010000003.1, on the reverse strand, counting down.
TTCATTAAAAAGGAAAATAATGAATCCAGGATCCCGCCCTGCCCGCGGAATTCACACGGAATGCGAATTCGGGGACGCTGGGTGACAGTTGAAAGGAAATGCTTGCAACAACACACCTCTGCATGTCGCGTACGCTCACCAAGAGTCGCTGGAATGCAACAAAAGGCCAGCCCGAACACGTCCAGTGCATTCGCACACTGTAATTCCTGTTTGGTTTGGTTTTTTTTTGCCATAGGGCTTCACACGCACGCAGGGATCAGCGATCCTGCTCACGTTTTTCTGGTTCCTTCTGGTAACGTGCCAAGGATACAAACAAGGGTGGGGGAAAAGGGGAACCTCCACCGGCAAAGTTCCGCATCGACGAGAGGCAAAAAGCAAACGAAAAAAAACAAAAAAAACATGTCCCCCCAGTAAAAAAGGAAAATTTACCCACCCTCGAGGGGAGGAAGCCGATGATATGACGATGCTGTCGCGCTGGTGCACTGTTCAGATGTGTCCCGATTTCTGGGCCTCGTCGAATCAGTGTCCCACTCGGGAGGTTCTTGTGCTTCTTCGTCCTCTTTTCCACCGCCACGGAGTGCAGATGGGACACTTAAGGTGAGCAATAAATAAACCACACACAATTGAATTGAAATTAAAATTCCATTAATTCCTCCAGAAGGAGCCAAACGAGGGGGAAGGTGGTCGGCCAACATTGGCTGGTGATTGCCATGGTCAACTCTACTTCACCTCTGGTGCCTCCGGTGATGAGGGATGGAGGCAACCAGGAAGATGCCCGGTGGATCGCTCGAGAAAGGACTTTCGAGCACGCCTTAGCCCCCAGACGCCAAGGGAGGTCGGCGGGAAGTCGGTGCTACTGGCAAAGAACTGCGGAAGTGCTGCTCCCCGTCGTCCGTGTCCAGGTGTGTGGCCTCTACGTCCCGATCCTCCGGATATCGGGACTCGGTTGTCACCAAACCGCGGGAACCTTCTCTCCGAGGCCCGAAACCGAACGAGCGCACCTAAGTAAAATGAATAGCTTGTCCGTGCCGCAATCGACAGCTTTAATGGGGTGATGAGTGTGTACTGTTTCCTGTGCCCTTCTTCTCTCCAACCGACACTCCGCTTATCCCGCCGAACCCACACGCCCCACGGAGCCATTCCGGCAAATCGGTGACTTTTACGCTGTCAACGGCGATGGTGACAGGGTTGCGATGCTGCAGAAAACTTGTCGTTTCCCATTCGTCGGCAGACAGCTTGTCACACGGCACATACTCACACACACGCACATACACATACACACGCGCACACACACACTTCTGGTCAGTTAGTGCCCAATAAATCGCTGGGAAATAATAATAATGCGAACACACACAGTTGCGATCCCGCGCGGTGGTTATTTTTATCCCACCATCCGTTCGAGCCGTAACGATTGGACAAACCTGGCTGGGAAACACCCGAACCGGAATGATGGGGGGAGGCGGGTGACGAGGTTTGCGGTAATCCGTTCCCTCCGGCAACCCCTCCCGCGCACGCTAGTGATAGATGGCACGGTGGGGTATTAGCGCAATTAAGGATTATTTATTGTGGCCGAATATTTCTCGGTGTCGCATTTTTGTCCGTGGCGCATCTGCGAAATGAATCGAATGAATGTGTGTGTGTGTGAGCGTGCTTTGTGCGCCACAACACAACAGCATCTGCGCAACTGCGCTGCACAAAATGGGACAAATGCTCTGCGCTCTCGTGATGAAATGCGGTGCCATCGAGTCGCCAAGTGGACACGGTAAACGGACGACGGCCACGAATCAAACGACTCAAAGCGACGAACCCGAGAATTCGGTCGGTCGTGTTTCGCGTGCAGGTGCAAATATAACGAATCCATACCACGGCCAGGAAAGGCAAGCGAGAAATGCACCAGCTACGGTGAACGAGAGATAATATTTGATTGATTGTGATGTAGTTAGCTTTTAAGCAAATAAGTTCGTTAATCAGTTGCACAATTTGTTGGTTAGGAATCGCTTTTGTGATGTTTGAAGGGAAGTTTTCGTTGGCACAGCAATTTATATGCGACGTTACGAAATCTTATTGCACCGGATTTTTTACAAGTGCATTTGCAATTCAACTGCATATTATGAACCATTAAAATTAACAACCAATACAAATTACGACTTGAGCTTTACTGACCGTTAGTAAGACAAGCAATTTTTTCATTGATTATTGTTTTATTTTTGATATCATTCATCAATGATTATTCTGCTGATCATTTTTCAAACATTCACCGTAGTGAAAATTGAAGGACTTTTGCTAAGATTCATTCTCTGTTATGAGAAAAAAAGCGAAGAATCTGTAAAGAGCAAACGTTTCCGAGTCGGTTAAATTATACAATAAGTACAGTTGTTTAAATTTTCTACCTGTCCAAGAATCTGATCCGATCCTTGATCCAACTCTCGCCGAACGCGCGTCGATGGTTATCCACTCTTCATTCTTCCACAAGGAGCATGCGAAAAAATTAACGAACAAAACAAACGGAATGAATTATCATCAATTATCGGCGAGTGCTTCACTGGAGCTGGCACTACGGGTTGAAACATTGTTTGGTGTTTGTTGCCCTGCACACCCCCTTTAACATCAGGCATGTGTTGCCAAAAACAAAAAAACAAAGAGAGAGGGAGAGAAGTACCAAACCAATCAGCAGCGGAGAAGTGGCTGTGTGGTATTGTGAATATAAATAGCTTTTCGAGTGCAATTCAGTTAATAGCAGCAACAATCGAATTATTTTCGAGTGTACAAAAGTAATAACATCATCGCCTCGAAGATGATGCCCTCGGTACCCTTTGGCATTGCGGGTCGGGTCGACCGGAAGGCAAAAGCGACGCGGAAAGGAAGGGCCCTACCAGCGCACTCCAAACACGGCGTAGGATAATTAACCTTCGGTCGTCTTTTCACACCGGCGTGGATGCGGAATCGGCACAATCGGCGGCCAACAGGTCTACCGGGCGTTTCATTGAGGGCCGTGAATTCATTCTTAAAAATTGTATGATTGATTCCTTCCCTTCGTCCGCCCTCACCGCCTGGCGATGGTGGACTCTTATTGTGCGAAGAACGAACCCGAAATCGAGCGCGCAGCAGCAAGCCACTGTCGAAGTGAAACGCCGATGACGAAGATGTTCCTTCTGCTGTTGCTGCCGGTGATGATGATGATGATGATGATGATGATGATGATGGAGCGCGGATGATGAAGGTGCATACTTACTGGAAGGTGCCTCCTTTAGGCCCGATGATTGAATTAACCTAACCAACCGAGCAATCGTGCGCAACAGCGGGAGTTCCTTTTTCGGCGATTCGAAGATTGGTGGTCTTCCAACCTTCGGCGGGCGAAAAAAAAAAGCCATTCGAATCTCATCGGCCCTACTTTAGTAATCAATCAATTTCCACCCGCCGACACACCAGGACCCGGTTTCAGGGCGCCCACAAACAAAGGGCCCGCCTGCCGAGGGCTTAAAATCGAATTCGATTTGATCGATCGAAGGGCACGAGCATAGAACCCGAGTGTTTGCTCAACGAGGCGCATCATTTCGGCCGACGGCAGCATCTGCCAAACGTTCTACTGGTAATGGACTCCTCAATGGACGCAACCGTTGACTTCAAAGCGATGCAGATGCGATCGCTGCCACACTAAACAACACAAAACACACACAAAAAACCGCGAAGATTATCATTTAAAAGCTTGCTTCGCTGCCGAAAATCGCCGGCGTTTCCGCCATCCCCGACCTCGAGGGAAAGCGCCGGGCCTTAAGACAAAGAATTTTAATTAGATTTAAGCATCGTTCCGGCGAGTCATGCTGGAAAATGAATTCTCATGCCGCAAGGAGAATGGAAGGAGCCGAAAACCCACCGGGAAGAATGCGATCGACATCAAATTGTATGACTGCCAAGATTTGTACCGCTGGCGCTCTTGTGCCGATTCGGTACGTGCAAGAGTTTTGGAAAATGGCTTCATGCATGCTGCTGCCGGGGCCGCTGTTGAGGCTGAAGTACTGCACCGTGCTTCAAGCGTTCCCTAAGTGGCCAGCAGCAAGTCGTGAAACGCCCGGCCCGGAGGGTAAAACAACGGCCGCAGTGCAAGAACAGTGCCTTCCACTAGACGCGTCGAGTGTAGCGACTGGCTGGAGTGGATGTTGTTTTGTTTTTTTTCGTGTGTGTGTTTTTCGCCACCCCTATCCCTCACTAGCTACGATCACGAGGTCGCTTCTCCTGGCTAAATCTTGGCGAAGCACCCCGAATTCCGGGAATACCGAACACCGATTAGAGCGAATGATTTGGTAGGAACGAGCGATGACACTTAATATTTCCAACCGAACCTCAACGACGCGAGGGTTGCCGCTCGAGGACCGGAAACGGTACTATTGATTGGGAAATAGGGAAAAGCAATTGTCGTCATCGCAAACGTGTTTCTATCATTCCGATAAGTACTGGTACTGGTCCGAGGAAAGCTAGGACAGAAGCGTTGTAGTTATGGAACTAAGTTCGCTTAACGCTACAAGCTTTAATAAACGCAGTGAGGAGTTCGTTCGAAGACTTGGCGGACAAAAAAAAGGCCCCCGAAAACCAATCATCGATTCTGGCCCAATCAAATGTTAAACTATTCTGCGGGCAATAAATTAATTTCCTCCACCGAAACGCGTCGTGTAGCTCGAGCGCACAAGCTAATCCTTCCCGTTTCAGCTTTTGGGGAGCAAATGCCTTCTTCCAAACCGATTTGTTTGTTTTGCTAGTGAAGCCAGAGTAAACCGAGCGAACAACCGAGAGAGAGAAAAATACACACACACATCATGCGTTCCAATGGAGGAAGCGGGGGAACCAGGGATAATAAAGTAATTTGAAAAACAAATAATATTTCCCCGAAACTGATTTTCTTCATGCCTTATTAACGTGATGACTATATAAAATGCTGCGGTGGGCTAAGCGGTGCGCCTGGAATCGGCTGTCGGCAAATACCGTGTCATCATGCTGCGTGTCGGGACTCGGGCAAGGGAAAAGAGTGAGTGTGTGAGAGACAGAGAAAGGAAAAAGAATGCATGACGGAAAGGGTGAGAGCGAAACAAAAAACCCCTCATTCCTGGCTCTGCCGATCTAGCGCTCCAGCGAATCGAATCGGGGAAGCCTTCCCGAGGAAGAAGACCGATGTTGGACTTCCGTGAGTTTAAGGTGCTGGGGAAAGGGAGGCGGTGGGAAGTGTGGTAGGCGCCGAAACGAGCATTGTTTTCCAGCATAACCGCGAGCGAGAGAAGATCATGTGGGGATACATGAATCATAATTCAATCCCCGGTTTGCTCGGCTATGTTATGTGTGCGGTCAGTTCGCTTCGTGCGCTCCTTCCCGCCGGATTTGCCGGTCCTTCCCCGGGCATTCCTGGGCTCCCTGGTTCCCCCTTTACCTTCATCGGCAAGAAGGAGAAGCCAACCGGAGGTCCAACGGCTAACACGGTTCCACAAATAACTGCGTGAGAAAATTAACAAGATTCTTGTGCGACCCCCCCGGTTTGCGTCCGGAGCGTCAGAAAGAGACGAAACCGGGTTCCGTGACGCGTTCGGCTCCGCCCTCGATTCTTTCGGGACACTGGAATATATGCTGCATGTTTGTATGTGTGTGTGTATGTGTGTGGCTTTGCCCACCAACAGGCAGGAACTCCGTGCGTTTCCCCGCGGGTTGAAGGTTTCATTCACTTGCAGCAGAACAACTCCACTGCCAAGAAGCAGCAAACGAATGGCGCAGGGAACCGTCAGGAAGCCATAGGGCGTAGGGGATCGTGTTGGGGCTGGTTACCTGCCAGAGACATCGAGCCGCGGTGCAGCACAAGAACGGACCAAGAACGGGCCCCGACCCGGCCGCGATCCTCGTGAGGATCGTGCGGTGAGCTTTCCATTTTTCCCAGCTCCGATAATGGGAATGGGTTTTAGATGCGCGTTGTTCGTGTACGTACGATCGGGCGCAGTCGATCGGTTTATGTGTGCTGTTTACTTTTTCTCCAAGAGTTTTAACGTCCCTTTTTTTATTTTTTGTTGGCACCAGCTCCACCCATGGCCACCGGGGAGACTCGTGAACCGATCGAAGCCAAACGCAACGATGCGATCCGCCTGGGCGAAGAAGAATTGTTTTATGTTGCACCGTTTATGCTTCTTTGTTTTCCTTGCCTCCTGCTCGGCACACACACGCGGCCAGGCAACATAAATAGATATTAATCATCTTTGAGCTGCGCGCTACAAAATGTCCGAACACTACATGAACGAACGCAACGTGCAAGGGGGAAAAGAGGAAGATAACGAAAGGAAACAGCAGGGAAAAACCTACACGCGCATAAGCACGGCGCACCGGATGCCACCCAAGTGAGCGAAAATGTTCGGTTATGGTCGTTTGCCTCCCGGTTTCGTCTTTTCCCTGGTGATGGGTTTGCTTCTGTCCCTTTCCAGAAGGCTTCTTTTTTTCCAAGAATATTGGGGGTCCATTCTAAGTGACTTTCCCAAGGAGAGATTATTGTGAAAGTGCTTAACTAGATTTTAAGATATATTCGCAGTTGAAATATTTACCTTTGATCGAAGGATAATGTCAGCAAATTCATTTACAAGATTTGCCTCCTAGTTGTGCGTCTCATGGCGGTTTCAAATAAAGAAGCAAAACCCCGAAACCTCTGAAACATGTGTCGCAAACTGTCGGAACTAGATCCACCTTCAGGTAACTTTCCGTTCGATCGCTTCTGCGAGCTAAGGTTCCTCGGAGCAATTATGCTGCCAAGGGGACTCTCGAAACAACGCCATCATGGCTGCGACGCTTCCCTGCAAGTCATCCGGCAGCTGAAACAAGAGGTAGGGAACCAGAACGACCTCCCGAAACTCGACCGGGACCGATAGGAATGGTTTCGAGGTGGTGCAGCTCGCGCAAAGGCCAAATAAGGCCAAAACGGTCCGATCCCTCGTCCACTCCTCGGTCCGCCCAGTCCAAGTGCCTTCTTTTGGCGGGACGGATGCGGTAGGATTGCTCCGAAATTATAGGGCCCCGTTCGATCGGGCGCCCGCAAAGAGCAGCCTTAATGTGCTGGCGAATCGGGACGGAAACCGGGACGGGCTAATCGAGAGCTACATTTCATCACTTAATTTTTACAAGTTCCAAGAATGGATTTTTCGGCCGCTCGTTCTCTGGCCCCTCACCCTCCCGCGAAGCCCGCGCACTCTCGGGGCGGCGACTCCGTCGGGGGTCGCCGGTGAACTCTCGAAACGCTGATGCGCTTAATTGGGGTGCCGCTCGCGAACCCTCCGGGTCGCCATCATCTGCCGCCCAGGGTTCTGCCCTGCGTTCCAATGCGTGTGCTTTTTTCCCCGTACTCCTCGTCTCCTCGTTTGAGCGGAAGGACGGCTGCTGGCCGATCGCGGGGATTGTCTCCTTCGCCGCCCTCTGCAGTGACGCTGGGCTGCCGTTCTGTTCTGTTCGTTCCTTTGTTTTTTTTTTCCTTTCCCCTTCGACGTCAGCTTTTATTATCCCCGCCGTTACCGCGCCCCGATGGCGCTTTTCGAGGCCGTGGCGAAGCAGCTAGCCAACGCGACGGCAGATGAGCGGACCCGGCGTGTCTGTCGATGTACAAGTCGCTCTGCCTGGGTGGAAGTTAATAATTTCGGGACGCGACCGCCCGGTATCCTTCGGAAACACGAATGCCATTAAAAGGTGAACGAAACGCAACATAAATGTCCCGAATTTTGGGTTTCCATGTTATTACGAAACATGCCAGAGATGGCTTGTTAGGGAGAGACTTGAAAATGTTGCTTGCGTTTTCGTAGACGAAAATAAAATAGGGAAATATGCTCGATGAAAAACTTTAATTTTTAAAATGCATTAAAATGCTTCAATGTGGCAAATTTTAACCTAAACAAATTGATTTGAAGGATGTGATTTTGAAAACTTTGCACAGATGAAAAGTGCAAACCAAATTAAACGAGTATTAGTGAAAACTCAATCTTGTAGACCAATACAAAGTCTTAGAGAATACATATCTTAAATTTGAGTGATTTGAGTTTAAGTTAAAGTTAAAAATTTGCATATTCAATTCAGGTTAAAGCTTATCAATGTTCGTGCGTTTAAAGGTTTTAAATACTGTAGAATCTTAACACTTAACTTCTTAAAAATCTATTCTAATTTTCAATATCGTATAGGTTTGAAAAATGTGTTAACTTGTTTTCGATCCTCATTGATGGTTATCAATGGAGATTTCAGCACAAAATCTCTCTATTGAAATTCTCAGGCACTGATGTCTCACTCCGAAGTGAGTTAATTTCCCGCGAAATGTTTCAGCTTCCCATCGATCGGGCGTTTGTTTGCCCTTTTTCGATGGCTTCAAAAGCCGCGTTCCGCGAACAAAACCGACACCCCACCACTCACTACACACCCCCTTACAAAACTTCCTGCTTTTTCTGCTCCTCCACCACCAGCCGAACATGGTTAGGCTTGACTTCATTTTGCCCATTTGTACCACCCATGTCAAACAGGCTCGCAAATAAATCATCTCTACTTTTGGCCACACAGAACCTTACCACCCCCCCCCCCCTGGCCTCGCACCTACCGCATTTCCCAGAACCTTCCGCTCGCATCGGAATGGCTTATCGTTTTCGGCTGGTGGCGAGCGCGGGGAATATTGGGTCCGCTAATTTTTGTTTCTGAGATTGGCAAGACAGGCAAGCAACAAAGAGTCCATGGTGCCAGCAGAATGGGGCCGAGGGAGAGAGCGAGCGAGCGAAACAGAGGTAATGGCCCCGAAGGAGTCGAATGGTAAAAATTCTCTCGTCGGTGGACCACCCTCGATGTTTATGCTAGACTTTTTTTTTCACGACGCCCGAGGATGGTGGAGCTGGTTATATTTAACAGTACCCTGGAGCTACGAGCCTTGTCGAAGTGTGTGGTTATTTCGTTTTTCCCGATGGATCCTTAGACGATGATTTGTCGATTGGAAGTCCAACCAATACAGGCGATCATTTCTTGGCCGCGGACTCCATTTTATACCGATGAGTCATCGATTGTTCAAGGGTTTATCTGCGTCATGACAAATAATCAAAACTGAGCTATAAGAGGAGCAGGATAATATCTCTACAATGTTTTACTTGAAAAGCTTTTCTACAATTCTCGCTTTGTTTGTGCTCAGTGTTCTACCGAACGTACTGCGTCCTCCCGTAGAGGAAATTATTTTGCTTTCCTGTGTCTTATTCTGCCACATTCTCAAATGCCTCAATCGCATCCCCTTCAATCAACGGGTCGGCGTGACTGATCCCGTGACCCGGCGCTTTCCACCGGCGCTAAGGTCTGCCAGGGAAGGTCATAAATCACGCCCTAGTGTCCTGGAGGCCGAGATGAAGATCTTATCTGCACTTGCACTCTATTCCGCTCGGCTGCTCGTCATGCGCCTGTGCAGCAACACCTTTCGTTTGTGCGTCGTCGGTGAGGTCCGAAAATTCCATTCCCGTCCCGTTAGGGGTCGAGATAAGAGCCGGGACCCATCCGGCCGTTGCCGATCCATCGATCGATCCTGGAATCAATTTCAAAGGAATGCGAAAACTTCCTGTCCCAGATCCATGTGCGTGTGCGTGTACGTGTGCTTATCGGATTAGGGCACAGGTCGGTTGTTAGCTGCACATGGTGTTGCATTCGTCACAGCGTGAACTGACATGTGTCCCGGAGCGGGGCTAAGTGAAAAGTCCTGTAATTGAGAACATTAAACGTCGGAACCGCCCATCGTTTGCCCCACGCGTTACATCAGCGATGGTTTTTTGTTTTTTGCAGGTGGTCTGCCGGGAAGGTTATTTTTTTATTGCAGGCAAGTAACTGTTAACGGGATCGAGATTCTGTCGTTGGCTACAGGTACGGTTGGGATGGTGTAGAAAGTATGTATGTTTATCTGCCGAAGCTGGTACAAAGTTATATCTAGAAAGACTATATGAAATATGTTTTATATCAAGCGAGACACGATCTAGCCGCATGTCGACTCCATCCTATTTAATGCGAGTAGGACGAACCAAAGGCTTTAACACCGGAGCTAGGGAGCCTAGTATAAAGACACCTACATAATGACAGTTGGTTAAAGGCCTCCTTTTTTTTTTTTTTGGTCTGATGAAATTTCGTTCTGGATCAACACTTGAGCTTATATAAAAATCCTTTCTCAACTTAGGAATTCTCGATACACGATGATATTAGAAGAATACGATTGACGAACGCCACTATTTTAGGAATATTTGAAATTTTATCTTGACGTTCATTAAAACTTGAAACTAACGGCGTTCTCAAGGTAAGATAAGTAAATTTCGTAAGTCCATTAAAAGAACATGACTTTTTAATAGCTTTCTCACGTGAAATATTGAGAGGCATTATCGAAATCGTAAAAACTAGGGCAAATTTTAAAATGGAATGGTTATCTATTTCAAAAAAAGATTTTATGCGAAGGTTTTCTAAAACCATTCAATTTTTATAGCTTTCCTTCCGTTGACTGACGTCCATAAAGTCAACTGACCTAACGCAGCAAAAAAGGCCATTTCATGCGCTAAAACAAATCAACCCGAACCCGAGTCAAATTGGAACACGCTTTCCGGTGAAGAACGAAAAGGTGGAAAGTGGAAAACAAAGAATTTATCGGCCCTTCTTCGCTCATCGTCAAGCTGCGAGGAGCAGAACGCCGGCAATCAATCTTCGCAATCCGATCGTCCGGATCGCCCGGACCATCGGCAGCCATTCCGACTAGGCGGAACGTGTCGAACGATTGACGAAAGCAGCCCTTAGCTCGGGCAAAACGGAGCGAGGATGCGCTGGCCTCGGCCGGTCGATTATCTCCGAGTGGCCTGGCGAATCTGCTCGGCATCCCGTCCCGAGAGCCGGAGAAGGGGCCCCCCTTATCTCGCAATCGCATCGCCGGCCCGAAACAAAGTCGCTCATCCTCATTTCCGAGCCGATCCGAAACCGATCGACCGGCTTTTAGATGATCCTTTGCACTTCCTTTTGCCCCTTGCGCTCGCCCCGGTTGATCGCACAGTTGTTGGGCCAATTGACGTATCCTGGGGTATAATTTACTCCCTCCTTTTTCCCCGTTCCTCCCCCGCGTCACTTACTTCATCCCTCGGTCGGTGTCGCTTTGTGCATTGCGGTACAGTTGTTCCTTCTTCGGGTTTTTCGGCTGTTTTGTCCGTGGCCCGAGGGCTGACGAATCCATCCACCTTCGCAATCGACTCATTCATGACCACGACCTTTTTTTATACCTTCATGCTTTTGCTTCTCCGATCTTAAAAAAAAAACCCCAGCATCCCATCCCGAGAGCGGCGTTTCGAATGTTCTTTTTATCGTTTTTAAACGGGTTTTTTTGTTTCCAAAAGTCATTTCAGTCCTCCCGGAATCGAACTCTCAAACGAAGGGAGCTAGCTAATCATAAATTAAGTGTATCGAAACGCCATCGTATCTTTCGGCAAGGTGGACGAGGGTTTGATGGTTTTTATGCGAGTCCTGGACCTGTCCGCAAACGGGCATGCTTTCGTTTGCGTTTGTTTTCAGCCTCGCAGTGTTTGCTATTAGGTGCCTTTTTTTGGCCCCTGCTTTCCGGCTTCCAGTTCGGCTTCGTGCCTTCGTCGTGGGATAGAACGGTCGGCCCTCGGCGACCGGATGTCCATCACCGCCGGTCGACCACCGGGTTGCCTTTGGTGTTGGGCCGCCAACGCCACGCAGCGGAACGGTGGGACACTTGCCCGGCCCGGAGGTGACGGAGGAGAAAGTGAAGCAAATGATAGCGACTTCTGTGACGAGCTGTGAGTCATCCCTAAGATATAGTGCACCGATGGATCGAACATAAAAATCTCGAATGGTTTTATAGCCGGTCTACCGAACGGGAACCCAAGAGTCTAGAGCCCTAAGAGGAGATGTGTGGACGGTTCACATGGGACCGATCATGCGACCACCTTCGCGCTGGGTTATCGCATTTCAGTTCCTTCCCTATATCAGTGAGGGAACCCAGCGAGTCGTAATGACCATCGGTCCTTTTCGGAATCGGTTCCTAGAATCCTGCACTCCCGGAGAAAAATTCTTTTAGATTCCAACCTGTAACGCCTGTTCTACGTTTCTGAAATATATGTGATAATCTTATTCGCAACAGGTGAATGCAGCATTATCTGTTTTGTTTAATGTACTATCAAAGTATAACAAGTACAAAAATACTCTAAAATATTATTTAGATCCCATCTTAAAATCTAGTCTCCGCTACATCTGATTAGAAAATTTAATCAATTTTAATTTAATTTTCTGTACATATATTCGGAAAAGATCTGCAATAATGTATGACACATTGATCAAAGCAAAGAGCAAGATTCTGTTTGGAAAAGGGTTCGATTTTAAATGGGATTTTATAATAGAAGTTTTATAATAGAACTTAGCCAAACGAACTAAGTTTGATTTAAAAGTTTTTTTTTCAACCAATAAAAAACACTATCCTTTTTAATTTGGAATTAAACTATAAAAATACCTTCTCACGATAACGTTCAAAGTAACTTTCTTTTAATGTACTGTTTATAAATATCCAGTTTATTACATACAAGCCCTAGTCGTATTTTGCATTGTACAGTTTTGAAGCTGAATCAAAATATCCCATCTGTCACCAATCCGCCAAAGAATGCTTCTAGTAGAGTTCCTGACAGTTCTAAACACAAACCCCTTCCCATGCCCATCTTATTGCCACATTAGCCAATCGACAATGTTGCCACCATCGGAACGGATAAGCTCCAACACGCGTGTGCAATAAACGCCCTGCATGCAGCGAGAGAGCATAAAAAACGCTGGCCTGCAATTACTTCCCGATTCGCATCAATCATGGCAAAAATGGAGTCATTATTTCACCGACTCCGTGACAACTGCTCCGCGGCGAGCCAATCAATCCTTCACCTCCTTCCTCTTCCTCCCCGCCGCTCGACACCCGACTCGAATCGGTTAGTCTCGATGTCTTAATTTTGCAAATTGCTGTCAATACAATGTTCGCACCTCGCCGGGGGATTCTCTGGTTTCCCCGTCATTCGCCGGACGCCCCCTCGGAAGGTGCACTGCAATCACGGTCGCCCTTTTTCAGCGCCTGCAACCTTCCTTATTTGTGTGCTCGTGTGTTTGTGTGTGCGACGATGCTGCATCCGATTCGGGGGTTCGGGGAGGGCCACCCGCCTGCCCGTGCGTTAAGCTCTTTCGATAGTCATCCTCATGACGGAGGCTCCGCAGGCCATTTGCGACGCTTTCCGGGGCCGGTCGGGTTGCGTTCCGTTTTTGGCGAAACCACTACCAGCCCTTCCTCTGCTCTAACCCCACCCACCTTCCCTCGTTGGTGTCGAAGAAATCCACTATCTGATTGCATGCATCGATTGCGTTCGCCTTTTTGCCGCCTTCCAGTTCAGTCCAGGTCCGTTCGTTCTCTTTTAATTACCACGAGCTGAGGAAACACTCCAATTCTGTCTTTCCAATGGGACGTGCGAAGAACACAGCAACACCTTAAGCCCCCCCACCACCTCACCATGCCGTCCGGCGGGCTTCCCTGCCCCGATTCGGAATGGTTTCGATTTCCACTTCCACTCGGCGCACTTCGGCTGACTTTTTATGGAATTGATGGTTTGCGAACCCTTTTGGGACGATGCGCGGCCGCACGGGTGGCGCAGTTTTATTTATTTATCTCCATGCCATCTCCCCTCACCACCCTCCATTGTTCTTCTCACCCACGTCCATCTGCCGCCGATCCATCTGCGAGCGCACGGAGCGAAGGAGCCGAACGGACGGGTACTTATGCTCAATTATCACACCACATTTTCCGCTCCAAATTTGGCAGAACAAATCAATTTGATTGCATTACGGAGCGGAACGAGCTGCCGATGCCGCGCCCTGCTGCAGGGAAGCGGTGCCGTGGTGCGGCGATTTGTTCGACAATCGCGGCGATCGCGGTTTCGCGTGTTGCCATTTAATTTGCACCCTTTTCGTGCGCAGCAAAAAGAGGGAAGGAAAAGGCTCGGGAAGGAACAAACCAAAGGCTCCGGCTTCAACGTCGATTTGATTTATGCGAATGCGCGGGAGGCGCCCTTTTATTGGCCAATTTGGGCTGCAATTTGCGAACCACGGGGGGAATTGAGCCGGTGCTGGTGCTGATGAGATGAATCCGAAGTGTTTGTTTCTTCCGCTCGTCAAATTGAGCAGAGATATTTTGTGGGATTTCTTTCAATCACGTACGATTTCATGATGATAAAAGTGCCATTAGTTTATTTGAACTCCTGTTTTATTTTATTTTAAAGTATCAACAATTTACAAAAAAAACTTCCTTATCTTGTAAAGAAACAAATAAAAATTCTAGCTTGTTAAAGATTCTATGGTAGACTAAATTCTTTAGAACGCATCAGTCAACCCAAATCTTCCTTACAGGCTTTAAGGTTTATTATTTGTAGTACATCCCATAACTTTAATGATTTATGCCGTGAACCTGACTGATGTAATCCGATTAACATTAAAAGATGATTCATCTTATCGTTGCACACCTTTCGATTGGGACAATTGGTTGCTTCCTACCAAACTGGTTACGCAAGGTACGTTGGTAAAGATCCGTCAAACTCGTCGATTAACTAGTTGCCATCTGCCCACGCTAGAGAGCTTGCCGCAGTTCGTATTTACGTCCACTCCCTGCCCAGTTCTGGGAACATTCTTAACATTTCTAGCAATATTGTTATCGATCCATCGATCAGTCAATAAATAAACGCGCCCTTCTAGGTAGCTCCCTCAAGGGAGCCCCGTTTGATGACGCGTTTGTGTCGAGCAAACACCGAATGGAAACAAACAGGCGAGTTCGACGCGTGGTTGCATATTATTTGCCGTCCCGCGGGTTCCGGGGAAGTAATTGATTCCCGCTGGCATGATTGCACTGGGCTTGTTCTTGTGTCCATGCGAGACTGAGTGGCTCGGTCGGGATTCGTATGATGTATTTTGTTTTTTTTTTTTTGTGTGTGTCTTGCAACCTTTTTCTGTTTGATTGACCTCCCGCGCGCGGTACCGGTCCTGATAAGCGGACGATCGCCGCTCGAACTCGGGGAATTTTCACCCGAACGCTTATTTATTCCGCGATCGACGCGCAATAGGGTCACCGGATTTGCATTTTATTGGATGGCGTGTTTTGTTTCAAACCTCTCTCCTTTTCCCACGTTCCGATGCCGGCCGCGTGTCCTGCTCGGTGGAGGGCTGTTTCCATTCGCCTTCCATCGCCCTCGATGGACCCTCGCGCTCGCGCGGTGCTTCCCTTTCCCGCTTGGAGCGACGAGCGCACTGCGATGCCACTAGACAAAATGTCGCCGTAAAATTCCTGATCTATTGCCGTCATTCGTCTTCGTTTCGCGTCCGTGTCGTCCGCGACGTGGAACCACGCGTTTGCACCGCGATCCGGCATGGATGTGTCGTGCCAAGGAGATTTTGCTCCGGAGCAATGCCTCTCCGTCCCTCCCACGGCTAGCTGTAGCACTTGTTTTGTATCCCGCTTTGTTTTTTTTTTTTTTGCATGCGCCACCATCGTCGCAGTCGTCATCGTCGTCGTTGTCGTTGTCGTTTGCCAATAAATTTATTTACCAATTAACAGTGTTCGAACAATCCTGCAGAATCCACTTTGAATTTGAAATGAGCACCATCAGGAATCTTCTTCGCTGATCGATGTCACGAGGCGCGCCCGGTCGATCCACCAAGACGGAAAGGTTTTGCCATCGAGCGAGCGATTTGACGCAAAGTCAGGTTTAACTTAGAACGGGTATTTCATTTGCTTTTAGTAAAATGAACAAAAACATAATGAGGCGAGACTAGACATCTGGTATTATAAACGATTGACCATTGGATCGCATCTTTTATGAATAATTTGTGTTATCATCTCCTTAAAGAAATAAAATTAATTATTTTAAAACAATCCACAAGTGCGGATTTACTCAAAATCTGTTAATTAGCAAGGTGCAATTATTTGCTCCAAATTCGATCAGGTTTTTGGTTTTATCAACAAAAGGATGAGGCTGGTGATAAAGTGATAAAAAATTAGATACATAACATCAGCATTCTTTATTCATGTCACCATTATTCTACGATGCGTAATATCCTTAAGAAGAAACATAAATTTGTAAAACAAAATAATCACCCACTAAAACATAAACCCACGCCATGCCGCGAGGGGCAGTTGTTCTGATGAGATTATAAAACTTTTCCACACGGCACATGGCCGAACAGAGACGGTCGGCCCGGGCAAGGCAACAGTGCGGTAGAAAAAGTCGTTGCCGGGACCGTATGCAGAACAGGTTTGATCGCACCGACCCGAAAGCGACTCCTCCAGGTCTGGCTCGGCCCGTGCAAGCGGCAGCCGCACCGGTGAGATTCCGCATTTAATTCGCCCAAGAGGATTCCGCCGCCGCCGCCGCCGCCGACACCGACTATTCCCAGCACGACCGACGTCCCGATGGGGGCAGGGATGTGTGTGGATGGCCGTCGGAATCGAGGGCGCGCCCGGGGTGGTACGGGTGGTATTTGAATTGTAAATAAAAACCGATATGTTTGTTTTCTAATTTAAACGACAACGTGAAAATACAGCGCCTTTCAGCGAGCGGCTCGAGATTCCTTTCGCACAAGTCACCGGCGCGCACCGGACCGAGTTGGAAGGGCGCGAGGGGGCACTGAAATGGGCACCTGTAGTGGTGAAGATAAACTGCGCTATTTGCGTTCATTTTGTAAGGTCGTGCAAGATGGAGGCGCAAGGCGCAAATGGAACTCCGAGGAATAAAAGAGGCTGGCCGGTGGGTGAAGATGAGGCGAACGAAGAAGCAAAACCCACGAGAAGTAAATTTCGTACAATACCTGTGCGAAGGATCGTGTTTTTTTTTTTTTTGGCTGCCCGCCGCCCCTCGACTGCCTCTGGAGGGGCGAGGCTCAGGGGCTTGGCCACGGGCACGGACTCCGGCCGTAAGTGTGTCCAGTTGCGAGTGCGAGCGGGTGAGCAAACACTCTAGCGAGGCGTTGGGGAATGGTAGAAACGCGCGCCTGATTGAAGATTTATTGAAAATGCTAATTTTGCACTTAAAACTAACGATCGGAGAGAAATGATTTGCTGTTGCTTGTTAAAATCTAACATTTTAATGGGTGATTGTATAAGATATGTAAATATTTCCTTGTTCATTTGCCGAACATTGGCTCGAGCCTCGGGAAGCCTCGCCAGACAACGTGGAGACCGTGTTGTGCGCCGTTCGGTGCGCTGGGATTCTTTGGGGTTGTTTGTTTCTGGTTTTTTTTCTGTCCATACCAGGGGAAGGTTTTTCCCATTTGCTACAGAGCTCCCTTGTGAGACACTGCATGCGCATGTTTGAGGCAAAGGAGGATTGCAATCGGGGTGTCAGTTAAAGTGAGTCAAACTGGTAACGATTAATAACAACGGAATCAATCAAAAAGGATTTAGAGCTCTTTAACACGATGCCATGTATGGTTTTTAGTACTTTGTTAAAGCTGCAATTTTTAGTGGCGTAACGAAGGCAATTTTAGTAGTTTAATAAAAGATATCTGAGGGTTGAACAAATTGCATTAACCGTTTATTTAAAATCTGCTATACACCCACTTAATTTTTATCCTGTCAATGGATTCTAGATGAATTTGTTGATAGATGTTGAATCTCCGTTTTCGGAGTCTTAATTAGTTTTATTTATGTTACAATAACAATCAACAAGTCATTCGTGAAAAAAAAAACCGATTCCGAGTGCTGTCAGAACCGATTCTGGTACAAGTTTACCGATTTTGGTACAAGTTTACCGATTTTGGTACAAGTTTACCGATTTGCGTTCAAGTTTACCGTTTCCGTTGTGGTGGCTGTATTTTTTTGGACCAACATCGGTAAACTTGAGCCAAACCGGTTCGGCTATCTAGCGCCTAAATGTAGACTATATGTTTTCAGCATGCCCATAACAGCTTTTGAGCTTTCATTGCATTCAGCATGTATGCAACAGAAACAACACGTGAACGGGTCCCAAACGATAAGTTTGGATTTGTCCAAATCTAAAACGATATGTCCAGGTCTGAACCAGATTAAATGTAAAACATAGTTTGCAGACCCCCTGTCTATAGGATTTGTCCGAAAAATCACGCTTCGCTCGCCCGGTTCGTGAATAGGTTATCGGATAAAATCCGAGACATATCGTTTCAACACCGCTAGAGATTGGATAATCCTGGCTGATTCCCTTATCGTGGCTGATTATTTTAATTTAATGTGGCTGCTTGCTGCTTCTGTTGCTTCTGTTGTTCTATAATCCAAAGGCGTTCTATCAAAAGGATGTTCTACAAGGGAAAGTTTGTTTAGAATTCATCACACTTCAGCCAATTAAATTTGTCGGTGAATTACAAAATCCCACACAACATTAATGAATAACTCGGAAAAACAGTTGTACAGATAAAGGGTGAACTATATTTGCAACAACAATTCACGCTCGTTATGGGATTTAAAAATCTAGTTTCTTCGTAATATGATGGTAAACATTGCTGTACAGATTCGTTTAACATTTAAACACAAAACGAACACCAAACACCAATTTAAATCGCCAGTTGCCAATTGATTTTTGACGTTTCGTTTGACGTTTTACTGTCAGCTATAAACAAGCTGCCAGGGAGTGCCGCCGTTTAGTTGCACGGTAAGAAACGGTTAGTATTCCGAAATCCAACCGGTTTTGCAGACTGAAACGGCTAGTACTTAAAATGAGGAGGAGGATAGAGTATTCTGTTCATTTTCACCGACGAGTTATCTGGACCTAAGCCCGAGTCGGATGGTTGCCAAACTCCAAATTGTTCTGTTTATCCTTGCGAATGGTTCTTTTCGGTGCAAAACGGAACGGAAAGATGCTGGTAGGCGCTACACGAAACTCGCAACACTACAAGTTGATCATGCAGTGTGCCAATTCAACCGTATGCAAATTTCGTTTAATTTGATTTTATTGTAAATGGCTACTAAATCAATGACAGGCACATAGCATCATCGAGGTTGGGGTGCAACTTTGGACAGCACATGCTGCCTGCCTGCTGCACCGTGCGACGCACTGTAATCGACGAATATTAATGAATTTTTAATAAGTTAATTTTTGCCTTCGATAGAAGTGAGGCAGACGATCGCTTGCTGACGTATAAAAGCGGAAAGCCAGACACCAACCAAGAGATGCCGGTGCCATCCTTGCCTTTTCTACCGCCGGATAGGATGGCAATAAATTAAAAATTAAATTACATTTTAATAAAAAATAAATTTACAAAATTCACAGCCAACCCCTAGTGCAAAGCAACGTTGCAGCAACAAATCCTGAGCTGAAACGCAAGAGGACGATCGGCAACCAGCGATGCATGATTGATCGTCCGCGTAACTCGGTGTTTCTTGGCGCGGCCGGTGCATCCTGTACCTTGTTTAATGCAAATAATTGGAGTGAGATGATTTTGTTAATTTGTGAGGGAACGCGTTGCGAAGAAAAATACTTCCATTATTCTTCCGTTCCATAACACCCTAGCTAAATATTTTATGGGCAATTTAGAACATTTTATGCGCTGAGATATGCGTAGATCATTGTGCGTCATGTGCTCGTTAAACATATATTTATTTTTGTAATGAGTTAAATGAGCATGAATTACATTTACGATATCTCATCTGATTTTTGCAAGAAGGAGCGATTAAACGGAACTAAGTTGAAAATTACGAAGCATCCCTTTCCAATCGCCAACGGATACTGATCAACAAACTTACAGGTGATCATTACTGCTTCTAATGCCATTCGCTAACGCTAATCGATCTACGCGATCGGTGCAGCGAACGCGATCGAAGGAGCTGATCGAGGTCGCCTTAAACACGCGCTCAAAGTCTCCACTATTGGAGCCTTCTGCAGTCATCGAAGCTGCCGATTAGTGCACCGAAAGGGAAAACTCCAAATAACGCGGTATCGGATGACTTGTTATTATCCTAACTGTAACTAATGGCAAATGTCCTGCCCGAGATGCAGAACTCACAAACGAACGGTAATTTACATGGCCGACTCCTGGTCGCGTCCTTCGTTATGTTCAAATGTTTCGATCCGATCGTGTTCAGGTGCCCCCGGGTTCGGGTAGCATAAGGTCAACTCAGCATGTCGAACAGGCGTGCGCCATTTGTGTTAGACGCGTGAATGTTCGGCAGGTTGAACCTCCTTTTCTTGCTCGCGGATATTGATCGGTGTTCACCACAGCACATATGTGCCTACGAAGCTTGGTGTGGTGAACTGTTGGTTATTGTTTGTTTGATATTTTAACATTAATCTTTTTAGGCCAAGGTACAGCTCTTCAAAATTGTTGTTACAAAAGTTTTCTATAAACCTTGTAACGGCACAGCTGGATGTAACGGGATGAGTCCTAAGCCATCTTAGTCAGTGGAACTCACGGATAAAACACATATAAAGGGGGCCACAGACGTGAGAGAAACCAGTTGGAGAAAAATTGCTGAATAAAGGACTAATTTTTTAGTTTTATCCCCTTGCGGAATACTCAAGAAATTCCTTGTGTTTTTAATTTAATTCCCTACTCACTGTTGCATTCGCATCAATTGTTATGCATTAATTTTTCATATATTTTTATCATTGCATAGATTTAAGAATATTTGAAAAATTTGCTTCTTGTTTTACGAAAGTTTACCCTATTATTAAACAGATTATATGGCCGTTAAAACGCAGCAAAATATGTTGGAAGGTTGTATGAACTTAAAACAAAAATACTTCATTATTTGCTAAGTTCTCTTTTTTCGATGTATAAAACAGAAAAAAAAAAAGTTTCGATGAATATGTTGGAGAAATAAGCAAGACACTATTGCTTACCAATAACAAGCAATCGATTACTGTAAATTCTCCAATGAACCTGCTATTTGGAATTTAACCATCCCATTCTGGATCATCCAGATGGTGCACACCTTTACTGCAAAGAACAGGTATGCACCAAATTATTTCTTTTGAACAATGAGAAGAACAAGGGACATGCAAGAAGATCATCGCTCTGTTGAAACATGTTGTTCGAAGGGAGGATACTATTGAAAGAAAAGTCTTATTCAACCATCAACGTGGAAAAGGGGTGTAAGACGTTTAACTAAAGGGTTCAATTTTCATTTAATTCAACACCTTGAGTCGGATTGGCGCAATCTGCGACGAGCGAAGCGAGCAACCACTTGGAAGTGTTTTGTGCACGCGCCGTGGAACGAATTTTATTTCTTACTCCGCAAACATCTGTTGCAGGTTGAACAGAACTGTTTAAAGGGAAAGCTGTGGTGTTGAACTACACAGCTTGTGCACATGCTGATTATTTTTAGTATTTGACTTCTTCGCTTGGAGCGTAACGTGCTTCAGTTGTTGACATATCATTGCCGATCATACCTTTTATTTGATACATTTTCTAGGATTTTCACATAACATTAAATTCAAGCATTCCAAACCAAATTCCATTTCGTCGCATGAGGTGTGTTAAATTATGTTTTATCACTTTAATTTACGCTCTTATCATAAAATAACCCTCGATTCCAATGGAAAAGCTCGATGCGCCTGCGGCAGTAACGCAGCAACCGTTCACAAGGGCACGTGACAAATTGTGCAACATTATTTGGCACATCAAAAATCACTTAACCAGCCCTTCCGGCGCAATTGCATGAACATCCACCGCTGGAAATCAATCATTATCATTACGACGCATCAAGAACCTTATGGCTTTGGGGCATATTGGAACGAGGCGGCGAACAAGCGTTCCCTTCGTCGATCCGATCATATGCAAATTGGACACTTTTTCAGTCCGCTCACTCTATCACTTCGGGGATGTCTTCACACGCTAAGGTGCAAGAGTTTTTTTTCTTTTCGACGCACGTTGAGTTATTAACATTGCCGGAATGGAGTGTAACATTGGTTAGTTGCATTTAAACAAGCCATTTACGTTGCGCTTATGATAGTGTCGACAAATTCACACCTCCATTGATCTGGGAGGAAATGTAGTGCAAAAATTGGCAAAATAAAATGCATTAATTTAAGAAGCAAATCAAACTGCACACAACTTGCCATATAAGCCCACAAGCTAACGACTTAATGATGTAAGCAATTTAAAAATGAATACCAATTTGATTTATTAAACATTCAACCTACTAAATTGATTTACAAGAAAAGAGTTGTAGCTTCATGTTCCCGGACGGTGGACCGATCGGGATGCCATTTCATTACGCTCCCGTGCACCAATGCAAACGAAGGATGTATTAAACAATATCAATTCCACAAACTTCACGTCCCTGCCATCCCTGCCCGCCGCCCTGCAGGTTCACTGCGCGAACGGAAATAATTTAAGATTATTTAATTTGTTTACTTTGTATCCTGACGCCACATAACCCGAGGGACAGCTACGGTCGGTGTCGGAGCATAAAAATCGCTTACGAACGATAGGTAAATACGCGAGTGCATATGTACGAAGCGTGAATCAGCGCTTACCAGTTTCTCCTTCTTTCTCTCCTTCTCTTGCTTGGCAACAAAAAAAAAACCTCCACCCCACAGGCTAGCGTAACGTCTCCACCATAAAGCGAAGCGAGATTGCGAGCAGTAAAAATGGCAAAATCGTAACCCGGAGCTAACGAGCCTTCAATCCGTCCGCCAGCCGGTCCTCGCGTCCTCGCGTCCTCATGGCCAGCTTCCCGCATCCACCGACAAAGCGAGGGCGCGTTCTCGTTTACTACCGACAATTGCCGTTGACGATCCATAACGATAACATATTGAGCATGAATAAATTTGAAAAACAAACAAAAATCATTCGCGGTCGACTGATTATTTACCATCTTGGTCTTCCCGCCGCCGCCGAGACCGCACCGTGTGGGAGATGAAAATGGGAAAGGGAGTGGGAAGGGGGTGGGAGGGATTTTCGCGATCTGCACCCGCGCTTCGGCGTCGGATCCTTCCGAGCCAGCCAGCCGAGGGCATCGTTAAATCCCTACGGATGTGCCAGTGTCCCTCTCAGTGTCGGAGCAGCAAAGGAAAAAAAAAAAGCTCGGCCCTCGAGTCTGAAGGGAAAAAGGAACGACTTGAAGGCCTGTGCCTGCCGTCTGGCTTCCCCGGTTGGGATCCTCAATTTTCCTCCCAACGACGATCCGCCATTCGTGACGCTTCCAGGATGCTGCAGCGCCGTTGCCGCTTCTGGTCACTTGCAGGCGGAAACGCAAGAACAAATGAACGAACGAACGCCTGAAAGAGTGAAACCGATCATGTGATCTCTTTTTCTCTAACCCTCTCTCTTTTCCGCACGGACGACCTGCACCGCCGCAGTGTGTGAATAATAAATGATCGTAAAAGTGAAATATGCGTTATTGCAAATTGGATTTTCTGTTCCTCTTTGTAAACAAATTAATGAATATTTTTTTTATTGATTATATTTTGCATATTCTCTCGCATGGCAGACCAATTTCCAGCTCCGGGTGACTTATGGGCCGAGCGGGCTGGGGTTGAGGGTCGGTGGAGGTATGAGGTATGGATGGCCGGGGTAGGGAAAGCCTGACCAACAGAACGCACGGAACGTAGTGAATTAGCGCCAAAATTGAGCCCACTCGGGAGTATCGTCGAGTTTGAGGGCCACGAAGTTATTGAATTGAAATTAAATTGTTCCTTTTCACATCCCTTTTTCCCGAGCAAAGGAAACGCAAAGGGAAACGATCCCTTACGTGCCCTTGGGATCATTATTCTTACGAAGCAGTCGACGTGTAGAGGAATTGATGGCGCTTATATTAAATATATTTAAAAAAAAGATTCCTGTGTACGAAACGAAGTGAGTTGGCCCTAAAATGGAGCCCGCCATTGTTCTGCATTTGCAAGACGATTGTACTCAGGCAATTATTCAATTTCTTAAACAATCTGGTCACAGGATTCTACATTAATATTGAATAATTAAATAAAAATTTTGCTCTATTTTTTTGTGGTTGAAATGCAATATTATCGTTCGGTCAATGTTAATTTAAAAAAAAAACCTTTGCAAAATGGAATATGTTATAATTTGTCTCTCAGGATTGTGAAACAAGAGAAGGTGAAACGAATGAGACTGCGGGCAATTAATCTCGAAAAACACCCTTAGAAAAAATCCCCTTGAGGGCATGCTAACGAAATTAAAATTCGAACAAACGAACAACGGCTCCAAACTTACAACACCAACGTTTCCACCGCATATTTTGGGCTGCAGCCTGCACCGTGCGTAAAATGCAATTTCATTCCCAATCAATCATTCGTCATCAGTCGAATCCGCGTTTTGAGGTGTACGTGTTTTATTATAACCGGGCTTTTTTTTTTCTTCCACCGAACCAATTGCAGCGCACCGTCCCGATATCGACTGGTGCTCCATTTCTGGTCGACAGCAGGGCATGAGTGAGAGAGAACGATAAGGTGCTGAGGAAGAGACGGCGACCGGATTCCGGTGCAATTGCACCTCGGTTCGTCATGGTTCGGTCCGAGGCGTGCTACGGCTAGTTCACGGGAGGTTTATCATGAGGGCAAGAGAGTGAGAGAGAAGTGGCAGAAGTGGTCCGCCGAAGGTGCCGGTGCATCGCGCTGCACTGAAGGAACGCTTGCTGTTTCATTCCGCGCTGCGGTAGGCAATTTAGAATGTAATAAATTGAAGTTCATTTATAACCGCGTCCGATAAATGCCATTCCGTCCGTGCGCGGTTTTGCTGCTTCGGCTCATTTTTATCCCCGAGGAGTAGGGGGAAAATGGAAAGATTCGTCAAACATTACTCGCACATTCATCCGTCGGGGCGGACAGGGCTCGAGAGGTCTTCCTTATCTCGGGAACGAGAGGGGGCGGCGGTGGGGTTGGATAGGACGAAAGCGGATTAGCAGGGGGGGATCCTTGGCCGAAGGATGCGAAACTTCAATCATTATCGGCTGCTAAATTCAATTTGTTAGCATTGCAGTTGATGGGTCGTTTTGAGAGCGTGCTCGCACCACTCCCCCGCACAACCCCCTCCTTTCCCAACCATTTCCTAACCTTTCAGACAGGGGAGGAAGGAGAAGGATTCGCCTGTGGTTGTCTGCCGGAATTCCCATATTTCTTAGGGAGCTTCGGCTTCGGCCGGGACGTTAGGTGCCCGTTGATTGTCGATAATGGATTTCTTCGGCCCTGCTCACCCCTGCCGTACGTCTCTCGTAAAGTTAACACACACACACACACGCACACAAACACCCTTGAAGGCTCTCGGATGCACTCGTGACGTTTCTCGTGGAGTCGGCTCACTCGACGGGGAAAACAACAATTTACGATTGTTGCATCGATAAATTTCCATACTAAATTAGGCATGTGTTGTTTTTTTTTTTAATGCTTGTGTTTGTTTGCGCTGAATGTATGTTTTCTCTCGGTTATAGCCTTAAAATGCGGTCCTTGTCATAATTTTCGTCCAAGCAGTAGAAAGAGGAACGTTCCCTTTTCCCGTTTACGACTGGCTGGCGTAATGGACGCTTAACGATGACGCGACGCCAAAACGTCCGGCAAAAGTCCATCAAATGAGCCACATACGGTCTCGGCAGTGGAGTGTGAAACATGAATCGCTAGGCGATGAGGGGAAAATGTTCACCGCGCGATAATTACCGCCGATGTCCGATGGGTGCTGCAAGTGGTCGAGAATTATGGGCGCATGCGCTCGCTGGCAGCATATCTTCCCTTTTTTATCGATGCTTATGCTTTTACCATCCAGTTCGTGCACAAAATGACAGACAAGCTAGGGAGGAAATGTTTCGGTCGGCCGTTAGGATTGGCGCTCACTGCAAAGAATTGGTAGAGAAAGTGGCACATTGTTCCCCAGCTTTAAATAGATGCATTCCATGTTTTAAATAAATGGCTTTGTTTCAAAAGCTACAAGACAACGGAATTTGGCCAACAGTCAAACTATTCAACATTGCCACAAATTCATATCCATTCAAGCAAAAGCTGTTTCCTATAATTTTGAAAAACCCCCAACGATATGAAATGTTCCAAAAAATGGTAGCCTATTATTAACAAGACACATGTATTCTCTTCGGCTCTGGGTCTCTTCGAAAGATCGACTGAACCGTTTCGATGAACAAACCGGAAACGGGATCGTCAATAAATCGTCCCCCAGAAGAATGGTTTCAAAGCGGGCCATGTTTGTTTTTACCGATCATAGTTGGCATCGATAAAATTAACATTTTAAAGGCAACCTTTTGCCTGCGATCATAAACGAGAGGCGAGTTCGGCCGTGCCACAGTATGCCTTTTGGTACGCAGGGCAGGTAAACATGAGCACAGAAACAAGACATAAATCTGCAATTGTGATCGAAGAAAAAAAAAGCCATCAATCGCTGCCCCGAAGTGAGCAGTCCAAACATGGCAGCAAAATAAACTGCTCCATCGGGGGTGCTCGCGGACGGTCCAGCGAAGAGCGGGCCAGCATTTGGGCGTCCTGCGGCGATAAGTGCGTGTCATCCCGGGCAAATGGTGGACCCAGCCGGACAGCGGCCACCAAGGCACCGCAGCATGCCTTGAGCGAATCGAAACAGTGCGCTCCGAGCATCCGAGCAAGCGGTGGACGATTTTTCGGTAACACCGTCGGATGACATTCCACACCTCATTTAACACCCAACTAGAGTCTATTAAAAGTCATCGATAAGACGATTTAGTATTATTGATGGCCCTCCCCCAGGCGCGTTCAGTTCTCCTCCAACCCCCCCCCCCCACTACCCCGCCACTGCTCTCCATCACACCCGGTGACCAGAATGCTTCTTTCAAAAAGGAACCGGATCCCTTTTTTTAAATGCGCGCTCGTCGCCTGCTCGGCTATCGAAGTCTTTCGTGCTGTGTCGGTGGGAACGGCGGGCAGGCCGAGTTATGATTGTATAATTTTATGAATTTCATAGGATAATCCCCTCTCAGCGTGCTCTCCAACACCTCGTGCGCAACACTCTGTCCCCCCTCTCGATAGCGTGCCGTGTTGGATGATGTTGCCGTCCCCTCTAAGCATCCTCCGTCCCATTCTTCGGCATAAATCCTTCCCCAAGACGCTATCAAACGGATTCAGTCGGGAAAAGGAGCCGAAGAAGGAGTGGACACCAAAAACTCGCCCTCGATTAATGTGCTTTTGAGTGAACCGGCCGGTCCGGCGGGTGTTTATAAATTTTCATTTGAAAACCCCACGCTATGATTGAATTAAATACTGTTGTTGACGAATAAAATGTCCTAGCGATGCCGGGCACGACGGACTCGGCACCGGTTATAATCCCCCCCTTCCCATAGCCGCCGACTCGGCTCGCTAGCTTCCTGTTCGGAATCCAGGGAAGACCCGTGGTGTGTCTCACCGCCCCGGGACGCTACCTTCTTTCAGCGGCTAACGACTCCATCTCGGCGTCCATTATTCGAATAATAATTTTTGTGTCTATCTAATTTCCTAAAATACCATAAATTATATTTTTATTGTTTAATTTTATGTTCCGTTTCATAAAAAGTAAATAAATTTTTATTTTATTAGCTCTCACGGCTGCAGACGATCTTCGGGCCAACGTGCGTTTGTCCTCGGGTCTCCCTAGGTCGGACGAGAACGACGACGACGGGCTTTGCTAACCTCTTCCGACTGGCCCGGCCACGCCGATTTGGATTGGATTCTCATCCGTCACCCCGAAACCGGCCGCTCCAGGGAACGCCGAGCCGAGCTTCGGTGTACTTTGGGGGAGATCGGATTTTCGGTTCCATTTTCCCTGGTCCACGGAGCGCCGAAGCTTACACACACCAAACACGCGCAAAAGACGCGCAACACATGCCTCGTCCGCCTTTGAACCTTTCTCCGGCGCACCGCAAGGGGTCCACCGTTTAATCGCGCAATCTAATTTGATCCGCAGCAAAGCGGCTGCGGCTTTTTTATTGTCTTCCCGAGCGACCGACCATCGCCGGCCGGTTCGTTTCTCTATCCGACATGGGCAAGGATCGCGAGCGGTCGCCGTTTGTCAAAACACGTGAAAACAAATGTGGCCCGGTCTGATGCCGGAGTTTGTGGCGTTTTATTAAAACATAAATTTTCATTAGATTGTTGCCGAGCAAGGAGGTGAAAAATGGTTAATTTGAAATTAGTGTGCATTGTTAATTTTAATGTGTTCCCTCGGGCCGAGCCGTGCGTATTGGGCGTACCGCCGTAAAGTTGAATCATTTGCATCGCATTCTATTGATGGTTAAACCCGAGAAAATAGAATAGAAACTCGATCATATTTGTATTTATTTCATTGATCCTTGGCTAAGCAGGAATTGAGAGAATATTTTTTTCATATTTGTGGAGGATATTCTTCCCCGTTCTTTTATTTTGAAAGACCTCGTTCATCGAAAATGTGTCGAGTTTCCGAACCGCAGCGAACAATCAATCAACTCATTAGAAAAATTAAAAAATCAATCAACTAACGCCGTAATTGCTCAAATTTATTGTTTCAACAAATATTTAGCAGTCCTCCGATGATGGATGATGCTGCGAGTGAGTGCTGGCGCGATGTTGGAGAATGCATCTATTTTTTTTTTTTTGTTGCTTTTGAACGCTTGGCGCTTGCTCCAAAGTACCGTGGAAAGGGAAAAAGAGAGAGGGGAGATCCCTAATAAAGCCGAGCAGAATTAGAGGAATCAACGTCAAAATCGAGACAACGGTCGTGGCATCCTTGGACATGATGTTGATTTTTGGTTAAATGGGTCAAGCCGCGGCCAGCGGACAATCCGCAAAACGGGAGAAAGAGAGCTTCCCCCTCGTAACATCCTGGGCGAATACCTGCACGAAAACAAGAGACGCCGTGCGGTTTGGTGTGAACACTTTCGGTGGTCCAGCGTGGGATTCTGGGAGCGGCTCGGATGTGGTTCAATTCATTAGCGATGATTATAGGGACTGTCGAAAAAAGGGATCATTAATTGTAGTCCGGCCTAATTTGTAGCTCGTTACCATTTTACCGACATAAATTAACGTTCCATATTTTGGTTCACAGCAAGTCGAGGAACAAAATACAAACAGAAGAGAATAGCTAAGCTTCAGTTTTCTATAAATGATTCTACTTCTTTAAAAGAAAAAAAAAGGAAACCAGTCAGGTGCAGGCTTCGTTAAAAATACGCCGAAGAAGATTTTCAAACGTTCACCTTTGAATTTAATTGAACACGAATGTGGGCGTTTTAGTGTGTCATCACTCGAGCGAAATCGAGTTAAGAATTCCGCACATGGATGCGGCCTGATGAATGCACATCCGGAGCGCATCCCGTGCTGGACCGGCGTTCGGCGACTTCGAGCGCCGATCGCAGAGGAGTTTTTAATAATTTTAATGAAATTAAAACCACCGCCTGCCGGGGACAGCATTTACAGCGTGCAGGCCACAAACTGCTGCGTCCGCCGGCATCATGTGAAGACATTTATTAGCCTCGAAATAACGACGAGACTCGACCAAAGACGTTTTGTATACATAGTGGAGCTAGATCGCGCCGGAGATCGCTTTCGGGTTTCCAGTGCGGTTCCCTATTCCTGCTCGTAAAATCGGCCCCTCGGGTAACGACTCTTAACGATTCGTTCTTTCGTTTTTTTTTTCTTCTTACCTTTCATGCGTACCCACGTCTAAGCCGGTCGTCCATCGGTTTCCAATCATATTTCCATATTTTTCACTCTGCACGCTGAACCACAAAACGGTTTTAATACGCGCTTTTATGAAGCATTAAAGCGAAGGAAATCCTTCGCATTGAGTGAATGGTGATTTAAGGAGGAAATAAAAATGCGAGAGTCTCTCGCATTCGTGGGCTTAGTTTTCGTTTTCCCCTCGTTCTTCGGTGGGATGGATGCTTCAAGGACAGAGTCTCCCAAACACAGGCCCGGACCGGGCAGAGGGTGGCGGCCTAGGCATCACGTCATTTGCCGAGGTGATCGTGATCGGTTCACGTCCTGGCCACGGCCACGGAGTGAGATCAACGCGCTACCCCCTCGGTGTGGTGTGGCGTGGCGATGGGAAAAGAAATTAAAACAAAATTAAATGTATTTTGCTTAATATGCTTGCCGTAAACCCGTATTTAAGAGTGTGATTTACGGCAACTCGCAGCGGGAGCACTTCCGCCGTGCGCTTGTGCTGATTTCATTTCGTTTCCCAGTGATCACCGGGCGGCCGATGAGAGTGGTTTCAGGTCCCGGAAGGATCGAGCCCATCGTGAACATCCGTCGGAATATTCGTTTGGCGATTTAACGGGGCCTTACTTGTCGTGAGTCTTTTCTGAAGTTTGTTTGCCGGGATTCATACAGATTGAGCTTTGCAAATACTGGAAATCAAATAAACATCAGTCAAATTATGTTAAAATTCCATTACGTAAGCATTTCTTCCATGATGCAAAGGGTCAAAACATAATTTGTACAAATGATTCATGTCGTTAAATTTTACATTGATTTTAAAACAACTCACTTGGGAAGAGCAAATTTTCTTTCAGTTTAAAATTTAATTGAATTTATCATACTTTCCCACAAATACCACAGATTTGTTGAAGCAACAAAAACGAAAGGAAAAAAAAGTCCTCAGCATAACAAAACGCTCATTGAAAACTCTGTGGCGCCTCAATAATCATTTATTATGGTAAACATCCTTCGCTGACGAGTCTACCACAAGAAAAATCCAATTTTACATGTCATGCCTCCACCGCACTTTAGCAAAGCCTGAAAAGTATTCAAATCTGCGTTCGATTGGTCAAAAATCTTGAGATCGGAAGGAAAGCTCACTCTGAAAAATAAGCTTCATCCTTAAAGTTCTAGTTCTAATTGAATTTGTGCAAATACTATGAATGACGTTTCTTTTTTTTTTTTTCTTCCCATTTCTCTCTGCGCAGCAGGGTTGTGATCTTGTCCACCAGCAGCCCGCACAACATCGAAGTGTGCCCCGTTTAACGAAGTGGATGCTGGAACATTTGTTTATAATTAATTTTTTGACAGCTCCACGAGCTGCAGCCAGAGGTGAATGTAGAAGAAAAGGAGCCTCTGTGGAATGTCCATTCCGGTGCGCTCGGATCGTGCTCGCTGTGCTCCGCGAAGCCTGCCGGACGGAATGGCATACCAGACCAACGGGGAGGAAGATAGAGAGAGAGAGAGAGAAGAGAAGAGAGAGTGAGAGAGAAAACGAAAGTGTGCTTATGTTGTGTTGCTGAAATTCGTCCGAAAACCCGTTGAAAGACCAGCTTCCGCTGCTGGCTCGTTAGGGCTGTAGGTCGGGAGAGCCTCGGGAACGCCCTTTCGCCGGGCGTGAGTGCGAATCGTGAGCTAGCAAGTAGACGATTTTTAATTGATTTTAATGGTAATTGTCTGAAATCTCGGCCACGAAAGGGGCTAGCCTCCACGCAGCCGCCATTTCTCACCGAAAAGGGGGGTGTCAAGAAGGGGCCGTGTGTTGTGTGCGTTTATGATTTATGAATCAAACATGATTCCTTACCGATCCGGCGGTTGCCGAGTGACACAATGTTGCGTGCGCTTTCAGTGGAGTCGCGTTTTCCAAGCCTCCCCAAATTACGATAGAGAGTATGTGGCAGCGATCACCACGTCCGGGCTTCTTGATTGCCCCGGACCGGGCCACGAATGTAAGATCGTGCTGTGCGTTTGGTAAACGCACCATCGCAAGGGGAGGCGGGCAACATTAATTATGACGGCAGAAAATGGCAATCCCGAGTTATTAGTTTTGAAAAGTCACCCCTGCCCCGATGCGCACGGTGCAGAAGTGGAGCAATGGAAGCGAGTGAACACGTCATCAACGGAACGCTTCCGTCGGTGGGTTGGACCGACGCGGGCGAGAAAGAGAGCAGGTGAAGAAAAAAAAATCCAATTATAGCTAACCTTTTGAACCAACTTTATTTTATTTTTTTCGACATCCGGAGCGCGCGTGGAAGCGACCTTACGGGGGAATCACGAGATCTTAGCGAGTAATATATCTTTTTAATTGAATAAAGTCCCCATTCTTCAGTTGGGCCAAGTAGCAGCCTCCAGCGGCCCAACCTACCTCACGGTCCTGTCTCCTTTACTCAAATTTTACTAACCAACGGCCACGGGTGTGTCAGCACCTCATCGACGCACTCGCGCCATTTGACACGACGTCGGTAGAGAAGAAATTTTCAATTAAAAAGCTGCCCCTTGCGGCTATTCTTCCAACCCGATTTGCTTGTTTAATTTACTGTTAATGGTCAAAATTAATCAACACGTGAATGGACCATGTTTGCCAAAGGAGGGCAGCCTTCCCAGGGACCTTGTGGAATTTCTTTCTTTTCTTGGTGTTGAGGAGCAATAGACTCCTATTGTTGATGGACTTAACCTTCTTCATTCAATTCGTCTGGATGTTCTTACTGAACATGGTCAACAAGCTGAAATCCAGGTGCGTTAATTTTTAACTAATATTTATAATCTGATTAACTATTTGGCTAAAAAAGATTTTTTCAATGTTCATTTTCAGCCGGTTTTACAAAATAAAAAACAATTGTTTTCGCATAGCTTTCTGATACTTTGGTCATCAGAATACCTCGTCATCATTTATGAGCCATAACAAACGGAATCCTTGTTTGAGTTCATTAAATAGTTTATTTTTTCAGCAATCAAAAACAACTTAAGAATAAATTCAACCAAATCTTGTCAGCATGGGCTCCCACAGACGTTTTTACATTTTTTTGCCAAATACTTATCTTTGCCTTATACATGTTTTTCTATCGCCTTCGATCTCCACTGGCTAGGATAAATAAGTTTTAAGTACCGTCGAATGGTACTTATTCGCCCTACTTGATGCTTCATTTTCTAGTGGAAGCCGTGGTCATTTCATCCGTTTTGCTCAAGAAAGTAATATTACAAAAAAAAAGGGACAACCGACTTGACATGCCTTGCACGTCGTGCAGAGTAGTTGTTGCTCTTTTCAGAGAGAAATGCTGGACAAGTATCCACTTTTCTACAGTACGATGGTAAGGAAAAGGGCATTCTTTGCTTATAGCCTACAAGGTGAACTAAAAAGGAAAAACAAGCTATGTATGTACACGTCATTTCAAGTTGAACTTTTCCTTTCGCAACCATTCAATTCGTCGAGCAAATTAATCACACTTTCGTGACTTATGTGGCGATCGCTGAAAGGCAGGGGCACCTCTAATGAAGTACATCCTCTTCGATGCCGTTGCTCCTGGCGCTTCCTGCCAGCGACCCAAACGTTTGCCTCTTTCAACACGCAAAACAACGGCGTCTGCAGCCTGCAGTGGCACGATGCTCCTCAAGGACAAGGATCCATTAATTAGCGACTGCGCGTCCGCTCGGAGTCGGTCCGAAAGGCAAACAGATAAATGTACGCACCGAGTGGGACAACGAACCGCCCCCGGCCGCACGGGGAACCGGGCTGTTCAGAATGAAATGAAAATTAACTCCGAAGCGTCCCCGCCCTGCCCACCGTTCAGCGTGTCCTTCCGCGAATCCGGGCAGACGCCCCGCGAGCTATCGATGTTGATTGTGGCGTGCGGAGCTTCCGGCTGCCCGGGCGTTTATCATTGCGGAAAACCAGAAGCTACATTTCCCCGGGGCTTTGGGTCCCTTTCTGCTTTCAGGTTTGCTTAGCAGGAAAATCATTTGCCGATCAGCAGCCACTGAAGGATCGTCGGCCACATTTCTCTTGCGCTCCAGACTTCTCGTATGGTGATAATAGTAATAATCACAGCGTTCGCGAATGACGGATGACGATCCCGTCGGGAGATAATGATGATTCTGCCGCGAGGTAAATGATTTTGATTAAGGTGACGACGTCGACGTCGCCCGGGAAGATGTTTGGGATTTCATTCATTGCCGCCGTTTGATTCGCGCCGCCAGAACGCATAACGTGTCTGGATGACGTGTTTGTTTGTGTTGTTTCGTGAAGCAAACAAAACCTCTCCACACACGGGTTTCGTGCCACATTTCATTGGCCGCGCAATTTGCGGCAATTAGGAGCATTCGTCGTTCTGGAACCACAAAGGGAGGACCTTTTCCCCGCTCGGCGTTTGTCACGCTAGCAACCCAATGGCCAACGGCACGCCATGATGCCCCGTCGAAATAAAAAATAAAAATGGCCCCGAGCTGAAGGGTGAGTTGTTCCTCCTGGGTTTGTTTTTCCTTCGCTTGTTGCGTTGCACGGTGACGTTTTGAATAATAATAACAGCCCTTTCGGAGCTTGGCCTTGGCTAGAGTGAAATTTCAATGAAAGCTGTCCAAACCGGTGTAGGGGAAACAGTAAATGGATTGCAGGGTGGATAAAATGCTTCGTTTCCTTTTCTCGTCGCCATCTTCCGAATCGTAGCCTCCTGGAAAGCCTTCCGAAAGACTTAATTTAGAGCGATTATGATTTTATTCCGTGCCTGCCGTGAAAGGTTCGCCAATTTGATTAATTGTGTTTCCTAATGATCGGCCGTGTGGGCCCCGTGGAATCCTGTTTGTTGCATGTGATCGCAGTCTCATTTCATTGATGAATTTTCCTTTGTTTTTTCCTTTAGATGCTCTGTTTCAATTACCCCTCCCGGAAGGCCGGGAAGACGCCACTTAACGTGCTGGAAGAATGGATTCCAAATGATTTACATACGGTGAAAACGAATGTGAATGCAAAGCTCCTACCCCTAGCCTACTGAGTACGTTCTGGTCGTATTGCTTACGTGCTGTTACTATTGCTTCCACTTGCTCATGGTATTCTTCTAGTTTTTTCTACGTTTTTTTTTCGCCTTCTACCTAGCCTTAAAAAATACAACGTTCACTGCGTTTCACTCTTTGTGCGTTGCGTTGCGCGGTGGATGCCTGGGAGGCTTGCAGGTTACGGCCTAGCTTAGGATATCACTGTGGCCATTCTGGCGCAGCATCTCGAGCCGCAGCTCGTGCTCGCGCGCCTTTAACCGCAGCGCGGCGATGGACGAAGTCCGGCGGTCCGCTTGCGGAGGCGACGCGGAACCGGTCGGCGGGGGCGGTGGTGGTTGCAGGGCGGCCTGAGGAACTGGCATGACGGGTGGCAGGGCCGTTGGGGAGATGGGCGGCGAGGTGGGCGACGGCGGAACGGGCCCGGACGGCATGCCGGGACCGCCGGGCGACATGTAGTCCGTGCCGTGCGTCGGCTTCGAGGGCATCGGGACGGGCGGGCCCCGTTGGGCGGCGGAGATGTTGGCGAGCAGCGTCTGGAAGGAGGCGGACGGCGTGTAGAGAGAGCCGACGCCTGGCGGGAGCAGCGGTGGCGGGGGCGCCCTGCAAAATTCGTCAACGAAAGAAGAAAACGGTGAGGCGCTATTATTGGCGGGGGTGACAATGTTACGTTACGGTGGCGGGCGCAGTGGGTGGGAGCGGGAGAACGGGAGGTGGATCGGAAGTACTTACCGGTGGAACTGGTTGAAGTAGGCCGACGGCAGCACGTGGCTAGCGCCGAGCGACGGATAGCGGAACGCAGCCAGGCTGGCTGCGTCGAACGGCTTGCGCAGGTTGAAGCCAAGATGGCTGAACGGGTTCGGGGGCAGCGAGGGCGCGACGACGGTGGCCGAGGGGACCTGGGCCGCACCGGCCAGGTACGGATTGTACGGATGTCCCTGCGGTCCGACCTTTTCCTGCTTGCGCCACTTCGCCCTCCGGTTCTGGAACCAAACCTAATCGAACGAGACGCAGGAAGGGAATCGGTTAAAAATGAAGGAAAATTAAATTACGGAAAATTACTACTCTCCACGCTGCACACGTTCGCGCCGGGGCCAAGGAAAATACACACACACACACACGTACACGGAAATACCCATGGGAAACACCGAAACCCCTGAAACAGCAGGCAATTTAAGTAGAAAATCGTGCGCTACA
Organism: Anopheles atroparvus; assembly: GCA_914969975.1. Taxonomy (NCBI): domain Eukaryota; kingdom Metazoa; phylum Arthropoda; class Insecta; order Diptera; family Culicidae; genus Anopheles; species Anopheles atroparvus. The sequence goes on along the minus strand of CAJZCY010000003.1, from coordinate 33,819,853 downwards.
ATCGCACAACGCAGCCGACGCCATTAAAGAATTATCATACAAACATTCGACAATCGGAGCCTCGAACGGAGCAGAGACACTCCTCCTCCCTAAGGGGAAGTGGAAAGAATCGTCCTTCGGCGTACCGGGATGCATACCCAACCTCTTTCCAACCGAGAATGGGAACATTTAGCGTAATGATAATTTAATAAAAAAAAAAACAAGAAAAACCTCCAACGGTCTAATATTGACGGAGAGTGGATTCGGTCGGTACGGGACGCGGTCCAATAAATCGCCCCAATGCAAACGTGCCACTCCGTACTTTTCAATTACTTTAATGTCCTTCCCGGAACCTGCACGGACCGAGGAGGATTCTCGTTCGTTTCTCATGCCGAGGCGAAGAAAACTGGCTTGCGATTATGAATGTTTTGCAGAATCATGCTTGCTTTTGTTTTTCATCCGTTTTTATTCAACACAAACGAACGAAAAGGATCTTATACTTTCAAAGGGATGCATGCAGGAGCCCGGCCTGTGATATGTTTCCAATAGTTTGAAAGTGCTTTAATTCACTTGAGGATAAACCATATTCACCATGTTGTTTTCCATCCTGTTGAATTTCCAATCCAATTTAGGGAACTCTGCCTACCAATACATCCAGAAACACATCTAAACGACCCAAGGCTCTTCTTCCAAAAAAAACACCTTTCTCCGAAAAGACAATGAAGAAAGCACGGGGCAGTTTCTACTGCCTTCACATGTCAAACTCTGTTTCGGAGATGAAAAAAGGTCAGGCTTTCAAACCGCTAAATAACACTACCGCTTTGTTCTATCTCACTTGTTGAAGGAATGGAAATCTTCACCGATAAACAGACCGTAAACCTGTGAATCTTTCGGAAAAACGACTAGTTGAGGCCTTCTTAGAGCATCTTCAGGCTTTCTAAGAAGAATACATGAGTACTGGTCGTTTATAGTGTTAATTAAATCTCAAGCTGCCATGCCACAGTTCAACGCGGTATCGACCACTTTGTCCTGGGAGAGAAAGAAGGCCTTGCCAAGGAAGGATTAATGAAGATCACTATCGCTAAATCATTAACAAAAGCCCGTGGAGAGTGTCTTGCGTCAAAGAGCGAGCTATCAAACCGATGAAAAAGTGCGCCGTCACAAAAGTTGGTACCCACGATTGTCGCAACTTTGTCGAGCGTTGGTCCGCTTTTTCTCCGCTTGGCTTACTCTCGCACACCTTTACGATTCATTAAACGGCGATAAAAACGTTAGCATAAGTGTCCCCCGGCGTGTTGGTCGGCCGGCCGGTGGTGCGCGAGTGGCTCGTTAACCGGAGATGACTTACAGCCGCGCGGGTCATATCTTGCGGTTGTTACTCCTCGGCTCGGGTAATTGAAGTTCCTTAGCACCGCGATGCCTCCGGGGCCTGGCAGCTGATTGGTGCAATTAACACACACGTAAACACACACACACAAACAACCATTCGGCCAATCGCGCTGCCCAGCGCGTGTCGACGCAGGACGACCCAAGTAACAACTCCGGCAAACCCTTCCCGAAGGCGATTTGGTTTTCAATTTCTTCTCCAAATGACGGCGGGGCAAAGCAGAGGGTTTTGCCTCCTGGACCGGCGCGAGGGTGGATCCAATTTACCACATCCTGATTTATGGCCAGTAAACACTTAAAACCAATATTATCATTATTGAATTCGCATTCACGTGTCGAACCGCGTTCGTGGCGTCTGCTCGTCCTTCCTTTTCCTTCGCCTTTGCTCATGTGTAAGGAGGCGAAAAAATGTATGCTTATTTTTTTGTAAACACTCCCGCAGCGGGTGGGTTAGCCCGGGACCGCGTCCGGCGAGCCTGGTTGGTGATGATGGCGCTCGTTCGTTTCTCACTCGCCCCTCGCGAGCTCCACCAGAGACGCGGGACAATCGGAGAAGGAGCCCGAGGAGGGTGTTCGGTTCGATGAAGTTCCATTTTTATGCACTCGCCATTTTAAGTTGTTTGCGCCCGAAGGAGCGTGCGTGGGCCGTCAGGGAAGGTGCCAAAACGGACAAACGGTTCCGTGCACACCGAGAGGTGGATAAAACGAATCGTTTCGAGGAAGGGAATACGCCATTCTACTTATCACAAGATTGGGTGATTTTGTACCGAAAAACACGTAGTTGCGAGTGGAGCAGCCCCAAATTAGGCAGGTAAAATTAACATTTTCATTTGCTTTTCTTACGAACGCAGCGCGGTGACACCGAAAAGTGCATTTGTGCCCATAATGAAGGATGAAATGAATGACGTTCCTCGGAGCCCATTAGACACCACGAGGAACCAATTTCTTCCACCGTGCTGCAAAATTGGCACCTTGGGTGTTAGCGAAGGATATCTTCCATAATCGAACCGCTTGCAGCTGGTTGACCTCATCGAACGCCGATGCATCGTTATCGCACCTTCGACCATTCCTTGCTGTCGTTGTCGATTTACGAATCTATTAATACTTCGTACGATTCGAGTTGGCTGCGTGCGTTAGCTTCACAACTTCGAGCCTTAGATAGTGATCTAACTTTCATCGGGCGGCTGATTATCGGGTGATACCGAGAATTTCTGGTGGCAGCAAATGGTCAAATAAACGCACACCAGCAAACCGAGGGAGTACAACTCCCTCAGGACGAAGACAACGACGACGATCTCTCCCGTGGTCCGGCTTTCATTAGCAATAATTTTGAGTCTCGTTTTCGGCGCATCCCCACCATCGTTCTCGTCGTTGTCTCGCCGTCATCGTTGCCCGGGGTTCGACTTGTGCACACATACGTGACCTCGGCTGCGCACACACAAAGGGCGCGAGCAACAGGTGATTAGCGGGCCTCCGTGGCCATCGTTAGCCGAAGCGGGTCCCGCGGCCCGCCGTGGCGTATCCTGGCCGATCGGGGGCCGCCCGGGGTGAATTAGATTAACAATGGCACCACGCTGCGCTCAAAACACATAATTTTTATCTCCGACGATCGAACCGTGGCCGGTGTGCCGTCCGCGGGCCACGAATTTATCCGATTTCGATTTCTTCCCGTCGCCGAAACGATCGAATCAATCGATGTCGGGGCTGGGGTTTCTTTTTTTTTATTTAGCGTTTCTCGTTTTCGTTCATTGCGGCTGGCATCGCCGTTCATTCGCCGTTTTGTCGCTTTTCACCGGCTTCGGGAAGGTCTCAAGAAAACAGTCGATAGAAAAAAAAAAAACCACGCACAATCAAACGGGGCTTGCTCATAAATACATAATCGAAACTAATTCTCGCTCTATTCTTCCCCATTGTTTACGACGCGCAGTGCATCCGTCGAATGATATTTTTTTTCTTTCTTCAGTTTTTCGGCGGCCCTTTTGTCTTTTGTCCCGCCGAAGGATCGGGTTACTCAAAGCGGCGGGAGGGAAAACCACCCGCGGAAAAGCAATTACACGCCATGGCGTCCGATTAGAGCGCTCGGAAGGATCGGGAGCGTGCGGGATTTAGTTGCGGAAGGAGGGTAATGCTGTTTCTCTACCCGAGAGCATACAGTGATGCCGTGGATTGATTTTAAGTTATTGATCTTTTGGGGTCACTTTTCTTCTGCCTCCCGCCTGTATCCTTCGCGAGCGAAAAGTTCTAATCGGGCAGCAAAATAAAGCCAAACGGGGATTGCGTATTAACAGTTCGTTCCGAATTCCGAGTGTTTTTTTTTTATTTAATTTATATAATGGAAACAAAATTAGCGTTTTTCTTCATTCATACAAAATTTGAAGATAAAATTGAGTTCAATAAAATGGTTTCATATCAAATTATGTCCATTTTATTCGTCTGCTAGGTGAGGGAAGATCTAGTTAAAATTATTAGTCAAGTTTGTCAAGTCAGGATCGTCGATTGGATAGCACGGACATTTATTTGCGAATTTCAACCTAACAGAGTAAAGTTTCGCTGTTAAAAGCCCTAATATAAAACAACCTTCCGTAGAGATTCTACTCCAACCATAGCATCTGCGTGCACGATTGGAAAGCCAAAATTATGTTCGCTTGTTCCTCCATTTATCTACATTTCATCAGACGTCACTTTCATTCCATCAATCACCCCCATCACAAACCGATTCCAACAGCTGGCAGGGAGCAACGTCCATACATCGATCAAAACACTCGCTTAGAAACAGAGCCCGAGTCGAGTCGATAAGATCGGTTCCTTCTGCTCGCCCCAGATTTGCCTCCGCTCAAACTCGAGCTCGGTGTGATTCGTTTACTTTACCAAATGCTAATCTGTCAGCGCCACTCAAGATACTGGTGGGCTCCCGAGACAGCCGTTCCGGGCAGGAGTCAGCATGATTCCAATCGCCCAGCCCCGAAACCGATACCATGTGCTGCCACTGCGCAGACGTTGCTGGACGCGGTTGCGGCGGTTCGTTGGTCGAATAATGATATAAATTTGATTATTACCTCACCCGGCATCCGAAGTGGGTGGTCCGGAGTGGAAAACAAACGGACCGTTTGGATGTGGTAAGTATCTCTGCCCCCTTTAAAGCGTTTGCCTGTCTTCATCCGCCTTCTCAACGAGCCAGCAGGAGTAAACTATTGCGCATTCGCTACGCTTTTCCACCGCCATTTAGCGTTGGCGATCTTGATCGTGTGGGGAAAGCGTCGAGGTTATCTCGTATCCCAAGGCTTCAAAGGAGTACGTTTCAGTAACTCGTTTATGTCACTGTCTATTGCCTGCTCGTGTGAGAGTGTGTGTTGTGGTCAGCTTTTATCATTGATGGAGGCAAAGGGGTGGGTTTTTCAGGCGCAGGGGAAGCCTCACCCGCTGTGCTTTAGATTTGATTCAACATCTGTTTCTTTGGCGTCTTAAACGCCGGTTGACGTTGGGTTTTCTCTTCCCAACAGGCCGGACGTGGACCAGCCATTCGGAGCAGGTAAAGGGTATCTCACACAAGACGAAACGTTTCACGTGCAAACATTATCATTTGTGAGGAAATCATTAACATAACCACGTTAAGTTCATTCATTTCTCGGAAACAAAACTATGGCGTTGAAGTGATCCTCGCTGCCCCGAAGGTACGTTCTGTCAAATGGTGATACTTATTTGGAGATGATGATCACGTCACTTTGACAGATGAATATTTAGCGAATGAATTGCTCCTTCTGTACATTCATACTGTACTGTACAATCATAGTAAACTATTTATATAGCTTTTATTGAAGAGCAAATGCTCGAACAATCTTTAACTTCATTTTTACAGGAATTTCAACTGAATTTTGCTTCTCCTTCCAATTTACGATGACACGCAAAAGCATGTCACAGTCGCTTGAGGAACGAGAAAACGAGAAACAACAAAACTCTACCTTCCCCCGTCAAACCTTGTATTCTTTTCGCCGTGTCATTAAAATAATGAAGCAGTTCGATACGGTGCATCGGGTCCGGTGCTTGCGAATTATGCGATTGCATGCGGGCGTTGCAGGAATGTCGGAACGACTTCCCTCGCGCAGGATCGTGCAGCGATCGAAATGGCACGTTTTTGGAAATAAAAAAAATTAAATTATGGAACAACTCCAAAGCGATTGTGTCTGTGTGTGTGTGTGTCTTAACCATACTTCGAATAAAATCCAAATGATTCCCCGTCCGTCGGGCATGATTTTTATGCCCCAATGTGTACGTGTGATGCGTGTATGTGTGATTGTGCATTTGGTGCCGGCCTCGAGAGACAAACGCAACCCGCGACGTCTCCGCAACGAAGACATCCTGGCAGACATATAATTTAGTATTATTAGATTAGACCGTAATTAATGAGTGATAATGTTACCACCTACGTGATTTCCGGTCGAAACGCTAAGGAATTCGCCGTCCACGCCGGTCGTACCGGTGCCCGCCGGCTGCGTCAGGGCTTAGGTAAGGGGAGTAATTAGTAGGAAGCCGCTGTTGATGATGTTTGGACGGCCTTCGGAGTCCATCTTATACCGTCCCGTCCGTCAGTTGTCGTGTCTCAGAACCGGGCATGGGGTTCGTTTGAAATGTTTAGCAGAGTAGGACGAAGGAGGTAAACGAATGAACCGAATAACAGGCCCCCAGGGCCGGCACTCAGGATCCACTGAGGAAGTCGACTTCCAAACGGGCGTGATGGATTGCTCCGGTTGTCTCAAGGTTGAATCCCGTCGCAAAGTGGGGCAGAGATGTTATGTTGTATTAAGAAAAACACTCTCCCTCACCAAGTGACAATCGTATCATACTCTCAGCAAATCTCAGACTTCAGTTGTACGAGACACCACTTCATTCTTTCATCAAATATGGCTCTCAAAAGTTCAAATGTACATTAACGGATAGCGTTACCCTAAACCAGTTGATTAAAACTTTCCGTTTAGTTTCTATTGCATCCATATTTGAAGCTTCCTTGAGGTTTACATTATGGATTTTTATTATGGATTACAACATAATAATTTCCATATGTGTAGTAAAGCATGTCATATTTGTTTTTAAATAACAATATTCCCAGCAATCGCGACGGTTCTACTTCATATGAGCTTTTTCTGCATCGTTTGCTTGATTGAAACGCTTTTCCATCGGGCCTGACAGGCCGAACACCCGATCGGTCAAAATAAACTGCTCATCGGCCCATAAAACCCACCCGTAAACCGTGTCGAACTACGACCGCGCCGGCGGGAGCAGTGAAGTGGCTCGTGTCACCGATAAACGTGTTTAGTGTCATCTTATCGAACATCCAAATCTTGTCGTGTGGTTCGTAGAATCTCGGCAAGACACCAGCAGCCCGGTGGCGCCTTGCTTTCAGAACCGGGTGAAGGGAAAATGAACAAAAAAAAAAAAAGAGCGGAAAGGAAATTATAAAACAATCCACTGACCAACAGTCCCCTTGTCCTCACATGCATCCGCGGTTGCCCGTCGCGATCCGTTTGATTCTGTCCTTTTTTCCGATTTGCTTCGCCCATCTTTACTCGCCCATCGCGGTTGTGTCCGCTTCTTCTCGGGCGTTTCACCTGTCCGCCGGCCGTGTATCGGTTTCCAAACTGCTGTACAATTTGTTCCCGACGCTGCCACCCCGTGCCCCAGAACAAGACGACGCCTGACAATCCGTGGTTTCGACCGGGAAACTGTCGGTTCTACTGGTGATCGCAGACGTACCGAGGAGAAGAACGTTCCACGATCATACCGTGGGATTTTTTTGTGTGTGTCACGCCAGACCGGCAGCATCCTTCAGACCAACGCACTGACGCACACATGGGACACACCGGGAGTACAGGACCAGGGGTCGAGCTTAGGCGTGGAATGGCAGCACGATTGGATGATGATCATGTTTTCCGACGATGATTACTGGCTTTCGGGACCGGGACGACGTGTTCCGGCGACGTTTCCTGCGCCCCGGGAATCTCGCTCCGGCGCTTGTCGCATCTTTTCCGCTCCGTATAATTTACCAATATTTAATTAATATCGGTTATATTAAGTACGTTTCGTGGCGATTGGAGGGAGGAACCAATCGATTTGGATCGTTCACAATGGGAGAAAAAAAAAGGAATCCCTTACACTGGAGACAAATGTTGATCAACCATTCGGCGTCTCATTTTGAAATGTTATGAAGAACGTCTTGTTTCTTGATATTCGAATAAAAAAAGAACTAAATTTCCTAACAGGTTGCGCAAGCTTCCGAAAGTGGAACTGAAGCAAAAACAAAGATCCACCGACACACGTTGCGCTAGTTTATAGGAGCTTTTAATTCGGTAGTATTTTAATGTACGGTAATCTTTCAAAACCAGAGAATTCGCAAATCAAAGCTCGAAAGATGGCTCCCGACATTCCCGCCTTATCTTAAATACTCTGACGCCATTCGCTGTCTGCTCTGGCTCTCCGTAAGCGCCAGCTCTTGGGGTAAACACCACGAAGCCGAAGCATAATCAGGCCTTCTCCGCTGGAACCGCATGGCCCAGATGCCGACCTCGGTTGACTCTACGACGAGTCACCGCGCTGTTCCGCGTCGTGGAGGGAGAAAAGTAATTAAATTTTCAGTTTTTGATAAATGTTCCACTGAGCCGGAGCTCCCAGAGGGTTGCGTTTTGTTTTGGGGCATTCTTTGCGCATCGCTTATGGGCCGAAAGATGGTCGAATTAACATTTCTGCTTCGGGTCCTCCAAAAACGAACCGGGGCGTTCGTGCGTTCTGACAGCTGATATGCAGTTGATACGCGTCGAAAAGCGTCGATCGGGAGCCTCACTGGCGAAGAAGAACGCCGTCGTTGACGAGCCGTCGGAGGAAACAAAAAAAAACAAAAATCCCCCGACTCATGGATGTTCCGTCGTCGGCGTCGTGCACAAAGACGAAGCGAGGAAGCGAGGACGGCGTGGAACGCGGATTATCGTTAATTAAATATGCAAATATTTGACCCTCGCCAGATTAAATTAAGAGCATCTCGTCTTCGCCGCCGCCGCTGGAGCGAGGCCGGCCGCGAAAGACAAAGTCAAAACCACAATGCCGCCGCCAATTTGATTGCGCGCCCTCGCGGAGACCACCACCTTCCTTTACCTTCTCCCACATCATGGCCATCATCAACACATTCCCAGTCGGAGAATCGTCGGTCCGTCCAATCGATTAGGAACGAAATTTATATGAACGACGGTAATTAAACTGTCAAAATAATTTAGAAAATTAATCAAAAAAACTGAAACGCAAAATTAGGTCTCGACCAACACCGACCCAGACACCCCGAGCCTTGTCTTGATGGCCTCCCACCGGCACCGGCCGGGAGGAGAGCGAGAAAAATGACTGGAAAAAATGGTCACAATAATTTGCTCACGCCACGGTTGTTCGAAATGAGAGTGGAGAAGCTCCACACACGAAAACCAAAACAAAAAAACAGCACGAACGACAAGTCCGTTTCGATCGAGAAAAGAGAACAACTGGATGGTTTCAGTTTTTTTTTTTTTTTTGGTTTTGCCCCCAAGAACCGAAAGGACCGAATTCGGGGGAAAGATGAAACATAAATTATATTTTTCATGAGCAAAATCGGCATCCGTCGGGGGTCGATCGGCTTGATCGCGGGGAAGCCGAGGGTGTAATGGATGCCGGTGGTCATTTATTTTTCACCGGGGTGTTAACCGGCCCAATTTGAGGGGTATTTTGTGTCCGTCCCAAGAGCTCGGAGAAGGTTTTCACTTCCCGAAGCACGGGGCTAAAAATAACAACTCGCCGGTTACGGGTATCTCGCGGTTCTCTTGGCAGCAAGTAAAGTGAGTCCGATCCCGATCGCCTCCTAACGAATAGCCTTAAATCCTATTACGAGCCGAGGCGACCTTTGTGAAAACACGATGATGCCGACCGGTCGGATGAATTGCGGTGACAAATGGGAGATTAACGAGCCATTTCCTCCCGATGCTCGCGCTGAAAGCTTCGGACGGCGTTTTGCCTGTGTTCAGCTCGCGTTGGCTCGTGCACAAGAAGGAAGCTAAGTGTCGTCAGCATTTGCTCGTCAAACGACTTAAGTAGGGGATGAGCGAGCTGGTTCCTTTTGTCGAGCTAATGAGTACGTCAGCATTAGGGAATCAAGTAAGTGGACTTCATTAGAACTTATTAGTTGACCTTGAAGCTAATTGGTAGGATTATATAAAAACTTTATATAAGTAGAATTCAAGTTGATATTAAAGGTGGAGGGCCATATGACTCCGGCTCGGCAAGGAAAAACTCTCTACACTACCGTTAGATGATCGAACTGATCGTTTCCAAGACAACAGATGTAAAAGAAGGTTTGTTCTGCGAACTGGGGAAGCAAGGTAACACAAAGACAGCGGCCAAACTTTAGACAGGAAACATTCGCACGCAAAATAGTGAACTCCCCCCATGTGTCGTTGCCGTAGAAGACGGTGGCGAAGGTCACGACTTCCGCCCTTAGAATTGGCGAGAACCTCGCAAACATCGTCTCGGGCGCATTCGAATTCGTCGAGGCCGGGCCAACGCTTACTTGGCTTCTTGTGGCCAACACAACCCACACCTATGCGCACAAGCACATACATAACAAACCGACTAGCAGAAGCAGAATCCCAAATTGGTAGTGTTCCGTTGGTGCGTTGCAAACAAAACCCATTTGCATCGGAATCGAATCAATCAAATGTTCTGCATCATTTCCCGGCTTAATGTGAAATGATTATTTTTGCGTCCATGCGTCGCTGCCCAGGCTCTCTCTATGAACATGTGTGTATTTCTGGAATTGTGTGTGTGTTTGTGTTTGCCTTTTTGTTCCACTTCTAGGGAGGGATACATTCAGGGCATTTCCATTGTGCTGGTGTGTGGTTCCTGTGGGGTTGCGATGTGTGCGTTTTTTTTCCAACGAATCGAAATTGTTGCAAGTCGCATGAACCTACTCGGCGGACGATAAACAAAGATCGAAAGGAGTTTAATTAAACCACGTTTTACCCTACGCAGCCGGGTGTCCTTCAATTAAATTCATTAGCGTTGGGAAAAAGTCATCCGTTTGCGAAAGCTGTCTTCCGAAATGCCTTTTTTTTAAATGGTTCCTCGCTGTGCGAAAGAAATCATCAGCGATTCATCTGTGCGTGGCTCGGTTTGAGCTACTCCCAGGAATGAGAACGGACGTGGCATCCGTCGCAAACGACTCCGGAATTACAGGACGATCGCCCAGCGCTGATTTGGGCTTTTACCGGGGCCCATTTACGACGAAACTGTTTGATTTCCCGCAAAGTTATCATTTCCAATTCGATCAATAATTGAACGATTCGCATCTCGACTGTTGCTCGGACGATTTGTGTTCCGTTCGTCCTGCCCTTTACCCCCTCCCCCATCCATCCCACCCGTTCCTCATAGTGTCGGAAAAAAGGGCCGGGACAATGGTCGGGAGTTTCACCTTAGCTCTTCGTTTCCTTGCAGGATAAATGAAACGTTTAGATATTGTGCCCGTTCGGCTTCCGTTGGGTTTGGTGAAGTGAAACGTTCGTTTCCCCCTTCCCAACACCAGCTCGGGCTGCCCCCGAAAGCAAACGAATCCAAATTAAAGATAAACATTAACATATCGCCCAATCACACTCTCTCTAGCCAATTTAGCGATGCCATTTGATATCCCACCTGAAACCAGGCCAGGGAGAGATCGCAAGGGCTATCGTTAAATGATTGTGTATGATTATATGCAATAAAATTAATTAGCAAACTGTGGCGCAGCGCAAAACGGGCGATAAAGGTGCGCGGAATGGCGTGGAACATGAGTGCAACCGTGGCCGCATTCGGTTGGGTGGCGGCGGCGGCGGCGGCGGTGCGGCATTCCGTTGGCATGAATTTATGCAAATATCACGATCGTACGCGGGAACGAGATCCCCAAAGGGACCAGCTACGCTTTGCGGCCCAGGAACGGTGTGCCTTTTCCGCGAAGCCCACAATGATATGCCCGCGGGATAAGTTCGTGAGAATTGATAATAACGATCCGTCGCATCGCCCTGGCCCGGCGAACCGGCAGCAACGATGGCCACCGAAATCAAGCGCTCCCCGCAAGAGAAGGAGGCGGACGGTGGCTACTGGTTTTTCCCTCCATTTTCACCCATCCTCGACACCTCCCCGGACAAGTCCTCCTAGAAACGAGCCCTTCCGCGGACCAATTACAGGGATTTGTCTAATAGAAAAATCGTGATTGTTCCCGTAACGGGCTGTAAATTATCGGCGTGGCCAACGTTGCCGGCGGGATTTTCCGCCACTGCTCGAGCCGGGGCAAAATGGACGAATCGTGAAATTGATAGCAAACCGGGTGCAGGAGATGAGCGGGTAGCTGAAAGCAAAGATTTCACAGTCCATAATGGCTGTGGAGGATCAATTGAAACATTTCGCTCACCATTCGTTTTATGGACGCGTTTTTACAGCCGATCGAATCAAATGCGCATCGAAATGAACCTTCATTTGGCATTTCATAAATGATTTCTTTCGTTTGTTTGCGTAACTACCATAAATGACGAGAATATTCCTTTTCCAAAAGATTCGAGGATCATGTAGAGCCTTCTTGTTCACGTTAAATAAAATGGCACATAATCCTTTTGCCACTTTTCTTGTGTGGAAATAGTACAACAAATGATTGGAAAAAGTATCCCTTTGCCGTCTGTTTGCTCATGTCAAGTCATTTATATGCTCTATAAGTCATGTTTCATCGATAAACCTAACAAGCACACAAGAAAATGCTCCTAAATATGTTTCAAATGCACTTAAGCAAGCATGGAGCAGCATTAGTTCATCGTTCGTCATGGGATTAATTTATAGGCTCGGAAAACTAGAGCTCATTCAGCAGTAGTAATAATAACTGCTCCATCACTGCGGAGGTCCATCGTATCGCTGTTATGTTTCGTTTACTTAATGGACGCTAATTTCAAGCTTCGCCCGTTTATGCCAGGAAAAGGACTCTACTCTAGGACGCATAGAACGCTAGCCGTGCTCGAACCCTATCGGGACGAACTCCACCGTAGTTCGTTGTTTTCCACTTCCCGATTATCGACATCCTGCCCCGAACGCGCGCAATCGTCCTGCTAGATCAGCTAATTATCCTTAATTTCAATGGCCTCATTTACTAACCGCACAGTGGTGTGTGTGTGTGTATGTGTCTGCATGTTTGTGTGCAGCCCGAAGGCCACATACCGTTCGCCACAGTAGGCTCATATCTATTTGCATAAATTAGGCCTCGCGATAAAAAGGAAACTAAAATTCAATTAGACCATTTGCTGCGCCTAGGATGCGAGGAAGGTCCTACGTGTTGCCGGCAATGGCTGCCTCGGCGACCGGTGTTCTCTTTCGCGGGAGGGCTAGGTGTAAAATCATCGTCATAAAAAACAACTAATTAAAGCAATAAATTTCCGGGACCCGCTGGCCGCTTGCCCTTGCCTTGGTTTCTACGGGCGGCTACTGAACGGGACGAATACATCAACTGCCAGCCGAGTGACCGATTCCCATTAGACGCGACATTATATCCATTAAATTTCCTCACACTGCATGCGATCCTAGGAGAGGGAAAAAAGTTGCCCTGCTGGCCGCCATGTACCTCCACAAACACACACATTTGAGCGCGCTCGAAAAACCGGTCGCACGAGCATCGAACAGCGTCGGTAATCGCAGGTGACATTGCTTCAATTTAGTTCGTAATTAAATCAATCTAAATTTATCGCCGATCGACTGGCTCTCGCACTAGCACTCCCTTGATTGTGCGCCGTCGCCGTCCAATGGAGTCGAGCAATTATGAGCCTATCATCATTTTTGTGCTTTTTGCTTCCCGGGGGCGCCCATGTTTTTTTTTTTTGTGTTTGCCCGCCACACCCGTTCCAGGGCAGGGTTGTAATTCATGGTGGATTTGCTCCATAACGCTAATGGGGAGTCGAGAAATCAATCTCGCCGCACTAACACAACTGCTCGGCCCTACAATGGCTGTGAGACGTCTATTTATACGCCCGATTAAACATTGATCGTACTCGATGACAGCTCTATTTCTCCCCACGGTGGCCCGTTTTCCACCCGGAGGCCAGGTTTGCTTGTATGAGAATCGAGAAACCACAAACCGTGGTGGAAAAAAAAAGAGGGGCTGCCAATCCGGTGGCGTATGCTGCCCTTCGGACGGCTTATGTTGCCATGTTGCCGTCGCATATATATATGTTTCACTCCACCCATCGACCGCCTCGTGAGGTTCCCCAGTCGGGAGGGGAAATTCATAAATGCACGCACCCCGTGGCACGATTGCTTCTCCGTTTCGCTTCCACAGACGGCGTTCGGTTTCACCTTTTTCCTGTCCTTCGTCTTGCTCCTATGTTCGATGCCCTGTCCCTTTTCTACCCTCCCGATCGGAAACGCTCGTACGCAAACATGCATACATGCTCCCTCGCGATGCCAACCGGCCGCATAATAAATATGCTAATGAATGTGTTTATGCATTCCCGATGGGAAGTCCTTTGGGGAGCTAGAGGGAAGGAGAAATGCACGGACGCGATCGGAACGATAATCTGTTTGTTTAACAGACCTGCTATTGGAGTTTTCCGTCGTGTCTTACCGGTGTCGGGAAGGCGAGCAGTTTGGCGTGACTTGAACAGGACACACTTTTGCTGTGTTGGTGGCGCTATACGACCCTGTATGCTACTGCCAGCAATGTGAATTCGAATATGTTTGTGAGGTACGTGCTATGGAACGAAGTGCAACATTTGTTCCAGATTCTACATTCCGGGTCATGATTTAAGAACATGTTTTAAACAATTTCTGAGTGTCTTGTAAGTAAATCATAAAACATCTGGTGAAAATCTTACATTTTATGCATGGAATGATGCAGCCATAGCTGATTATATAACCAAAATGATTCATACACCTTTTCAAGGTGATCTTTCTCAATGATTCATGCGCACATGGCATGTAAGCAAACATGGATAGCAAACAATTGTTGAAAAAACAAGAAGTTATTCCTTCTCTAATTGCATTTATTACACCCTCAAAGAGTTCCGTCTGTCAACAGCTTCATTTCGCAGAAAATGGTGCGTGTCGTACGCCCGACGACGTTTCAGACTAGCGTGTAGCGTGTGTCACACCCTCGAGGAGCCATTTCAATCAAATGTTACAAAGTTAAAACGTAATTAGCTACACCGAGCATGGTGATTTTTCCTCTCCTTCGCCCACAATGCGCTCATCATTATTTAACGCCAATTAGGTGTTGCAAAGCCTACCACCCAGATGCAGAACGGAACGGGATCCAACGCGGCAGGAAGCAAAGGAAATGAACTTGGCTAAACCATCCCTAATAAAGCAGCGCGGCCCCGGCGATTCCGGATCGCAAGAAAGTTAGGCTCCCATCCGATGTGGCTCCCCGACAAAAAGCTCCGTCGAAACACAACTCGAAGCGAACTAATTTAATTTGTTTCCCTTTTAACAAGCAATTGGTAGGAAAGTTGTACACTAATGACGTTGCGTGATACATTTGTTTTTTTGTTGTTGTTTTCAGGAGTTCTACCAGGCGAATGCGAATGTCGTTGCCGCTTTTCTATTGGGGAAGAAGTTGGAGAAAATAAAACTGAAACCCAACAACTTCCTCCAGTTCCCAGTTGCCATTTTTAGCTTCCTTGCCACGCGAAACGCGATCAATGTATGAGTCTCTGGGATAAAGAGTTGCTTGCGTTTGAGCCGTGAACGTTCCATGGGTTTGCCGCTCCTCATGGAGAGCTATCGTGTTTGTATGTCTGTGTATGTTTTTTTTTGTTAACTTGCCATTTTCATTTCCTAGAACGTGCGCAGTGAAACGTAATGGTAGCCTTCATTATCACTCACCTGTATCCGAGCCTCGGTTAGTCCTATTTTCATCGCTAGCTCTTCCCTGGAAAAACAAAATGATAAATTATATTAACTCTCCTTGCAAACAGGGGCAGAGAACAAAGGTTTAACTGGTTAACGCAAGATAAACTGTTTCGAAGCACCAGTTTTTGCAATTCGTTAGTGCTTAATGAAGCGTTACCATTTTCTTAATTTGTTGCTTACATACGCGTTTGTAATCCGTTATTAATAAATCAAACTTCGAAATTGAACCCATCAGCACACCCGCCTAATGTAAGTCCAAAAACAATTCCTTCAAACTCCCTTGCACATTGCACCTCTTCATCGCCCGAAGCTCGGCTCGGCTAAACCGGTGACGATCGATAAGCGAGCTGAGTAATTAAATTTTAATCAATATGCAAATTGCATTATGTTTTATGCTAATGCTCGGTGGTACGTGCTGCACACCGGCGTACCGGCGCGTCATCGTGCCTGCAGCTCGCTATTTGCTGTTCGTCGTGTTTGCGCCCGCGTTAATTGACGTTTGCAATGGAACTCGCAGCCACGGGTGGTGGTGGCGTGATGGTCGCGAACCACACATTCCGGCTCGTGTTTGGCCTGCTCGAAATAAGCCCTCGAAACGCGATCATAAAAACGGCATCCTTTGAATGCGAACGCAGTATCTGGCCCCGGCGATCCCGGGGCGTTTCCTGGTGACATTGTACCGACCGTGCGCTGCGCTGGCCGGCTGTGGTTGGCAAAGCATGCTGATTATCGATAAGCCTATGTTTATTTATCGTGTTAGTGACCTCTCGCTGGGCCCGGCCCGGAAGATGCGAGTCCACAATCCGATCCGAGAATCCGTCAGTCAAGCTCTCGTCAAGCGTTATGATTAATTATGAATACCCCCGGCGTGAGCTTTGCTAATGAGTTCGTTGGCCATACAGAAATGAAACATATCTGTCGTATCAACACGCGAGAAATACAGTTTGTAACAGCAAGCCGCAAGAGGCGTTTGGTTTACTTTGCTTTTTGGCTTTTTACTTTTAAGCTTGTGTTGGAAAAACAAAAAAATTTCAACCTGCGTCAGATTCACCAATGATACCTCCCAATTAATCCATCTCAAACTTTTTCCTACCCTTTTATGGAAAGTCTACTTTCATTACTTGATTCCGGTGCAACCGGGAGTAATAAATTAAATGATTTAGTTCGTGTGTTGACCCACTCCGCCCGATTACCGACATTACCGTGTGCGCAACGATAATGAATGTCAAAATGTCATCCGCACTTAAAGCACTTCTCAATAACCGCTTTTTCTATCCTTCATAAATGCAGGCGCATGGGGTCGACGTGGTGGAAAAGCATGTTATCAGTGAGTATTAAACAACAAAAACAACAACATGTTAAAGTAATTGCACATCAAACCCCTGATCCACCGGCCCGAGAAGGGGGGGGGATATGATTTGGTAATTCATGTTAATTAAAATGTATGTACATTTAAATTTTGCGTGCCCGGGCGACATCAACGGAACAGGCTCGCTTTGCAAAGAACTTCGTCGCCCGTCGGAAGAAGGAGACCAAAAAAAAAAACGCACCGCGAAGAAGCGCCGAGCCGACGAAATGATATAGTTTTTATCGGATACGCATGGTTTAGTGGGTTCGTGGGCAGATGGGCCGCAAGCTCGGGCGGCGACTGTGACAAAATGCCATCCAAATGCCTTCCAAAGCTGCATCCGCCTTGGGAGAGGCGGAGGTGGCAAGGATGTTGGCGCACGAAAGTGCCACATCATGTTTACACTTTTCCCTGCGCACGATCGCGACACAAAACGGGCCGGCAACACTGCTGTGTCGAATCATAGCGCAAATGCCGCCGGGGGCTGCGAGGTGGCGCATAATTTGGTGCATTTCGCACCCGAGCATGAAATTATAATGCCATGCAAAACTTTTAACTTTCCGCAAGGGGGAAGCGGAGGACCATTCGCCCGGAGAGGGGGGGGAGGGGGAAATGAAATGGCACGGTGTGGCACTGTCATTACCGTTAGCGAATTGCTACCATGGCAACGAAAGGCCGTGCACGGAAGGGCAAGCAGTCCGGGAAGTCGGCGACGGTTCGGTGCATTCGAGTCCGGCACATTCGGATAGCTGCACACGTTCAACTGACACGACGGCCAACTTACTCCTGATGTGCTGGTGCTTATGTTGCGAGTAATGAATTGTTGATTAAATAATTGGCGTGGTCAAGCGGGCTGGCTCCTTCGCGCTCTGCCGGGACACGACACTCTCGGCGGGCAACTATTTGTTTAGTGCAACGACAATAATGGTGGCAATTACACCGTTACACATTGGAGCGCCTCTTCGATCGTGCAGTGATCGTGCGGGAGGCCATTTCGAACGTCCAGCGAGCAAAGAGCTGGTCTTAACCGAGGGCGTTACGAGGCAAGCAGCATACAATGTAAGGGGGATTCCTAAAATGTTGATATATCAAAGGAAAATGTTTGCAAAGGTAAACTTATATAGATATTTTTAGAGGCGGATCTCTAAGAAATCTCTGAACTTAATTGCAAATAGATCAAATTGATAAACTTGTCAAATGTCAACACCTCACATGTCAATAAATCGAATAACAATTCATGATGAAATGTTGGCGAGGAACTTCCACCCTGTTACCTCGGAGATTCTAGCCATCCAGACATAAAGTTAAAAAATATTCCACTCGAAGGAAAGCGCCTACATCACAAGACGTACCCTTGCATAGTTAAGTCCGGGAAGCAATCAATTTAGATTGAAGTTCCCCGATTGGACCGACCTTCACCCATCTTCTCCCCGAATTTCTGCGCAATTTTCTTCACATTAACCGATCGCCGATTCCGCTTAAGAGACCGAACACCCGAGTCGGACGTACCTGGTGAAAACATCTGGATAGTGCGTCCGGGAGAACGCCTTCTCGAGCTCCTCGAGCTGGAAGCTGGTGAAGGTCGTCCGGTAGCGGCGCTGCTTCCGCTTCGGCGCGAAGTCGTCCCCGCCGTCGTCGCTGTGCGGGTCGGAGTGGGGGCTGTTCGGGTCGCCGCCGCTGCTGCCCATCAGCTGGCCGGTGCTGGGGGCGCGCTCGTGCGGACTGCCCTGCGGCGGCCGCGCCTCGTGCGGTCCGATGTCCTCCGGCAGCTTGCCCTCGTCCGATATGCCCATTGGTCGACTGGGCTGCTCTAGGTTCGCGAGCCGTGCGATGTTGTAAATTTTGAACCGGTCTTACGCGCCCTCGCCTCGCAAAGCTCGCCGCGTGTGGAGCGTGCACTCGGTGCGCTCCTGGCTCCTGGGAGAAGGCGACCGTTCCTGCGGGGAAGACGCGGATGCCCGGAGCTGGCTTGAAGAGCTTGCCTGTACCTTCAATGGGAAGAAGAGAAAATAATACCAGATTAAAACACCAGCCAACGAGTGCACACGCACACACGCACACTTCAACACTCCGAAAATGGTGCGCCGCCGAAAAGGGAAGCCAAGAATAATAGGTATTAATTTTAATAAATTTAATCAAATGATGCAAAACTTCATTTACAAGATAAACGATTGCTTTTTGCCAATTTATCGACGCATGGGAGATTGCATGCTCCCCTCTGCACATCCCATTTCCCCACCCCATGCCGTGGCTCTGGGGCTTCGTTAAGCTCTCTAAGTGTACTAAACTGCAGCTCATATCCGGATATTTAACCCCATCTCCCATCGCCACCACCGGAAGCCCCCCTGAGGTGGTTCTGTTGCTTTAATGTTTCGATGTTCGTGCTGTCTGCCTGTTTTGCACCGCTTCGTTTTCCCACTGGGAAGCGGCATCATTTATCACACTTTTAGCGGTGAGAGCGATGATCAAAACTTGCAAGGCAGCCAAAGAAAGCAGCCGAATGTGTTTAGTTTATTGAATTTTGAAGCGTATTCCTGCAAGTGGTTTTAATTTAATCGGGTGCTCGTCCGAGCGAAGCCCGTGCGAGTGGTGGGTAGAAGCTTTTTCTTGGGGCAACTGGAAATTCCCAGTCCTAATCGACCACAGATGCTTGGCCTGACGCGTGTTGCACGCCACCAGAACCCCACATTCTGCTTGACATGGCCACATCACACATCAGCTTGAAGAGCTAAACATCCAGGGCGCGCGAACAGTTGGTTCGGCCCCGAGAGAAACCAACGCCCGGAAAGGCGCGGCACGGCCGGACCGATGCGCGGACGGAAGCTTCTGCTCGGCAACAAGTTAATTTTCTTTATGACCATAAGCTGTTTGCTTACTGCGGTGGCCACTTACTTCGTCGCGGTTTGTTACGCGGTTTTCTGAGCCGGTCCTATCCGCTTCGTACCCTTTACCAACGGAGGACAGCTGACGAGGGGAGAAGTTGTGAACAAAAAAAACACAAACTTAGCCAAGGGAAGGCTGTAAGGAATATCAACCGTCGGTGCATTGCAATTGGCATGCAGCACGAGATGAATCTGAGCTGGGCAACCTCCGGGGCACAGCATGCACTCGAAACCGCTGCGATCGCGGCAGAAAAAGACGGCGCTGTCGGGCGAAAACACATCAACTTGCGATTCCCGAGAAGAGCATCCGGCGATATGTGTGTGTGTGTGTGTTTTTTTTTTGTATCTGGGCTTCTTCACTGGTTTTTGCACCGGTTACAACTCTATTTACCAATCATCCTTTATTGGATAGTCACAATCGATCGCTGATCGATCGCGATGCGCGAAATAGGAAGAAAAACAGCGCGCGATCGGACCGAATCGGTCCGCAAGGCAAATGCTGGCGGCGAGAAACGGGACAAGAAAAAACAAACCACGAGCAAGCAATCCAAGGCTCATAGAAAACGGCACAAACGGGAAGGAGGGGGCCCTCGGCGAGCAATCACTTGAGTTAAATGAGCAAAAAGGGCGAGTTACGAAACTCCAACGACTGGGGGAAGAAAAAAAAACATCAACAGCACACTCCCCAGAAACAGAAGCAACAGAAGTAGCATCGAGTGCCGCAAGGCCGCGAAAGGATGTGCAGCTCGATTGAAATTGCCGTGAAGATCGTTCTTTTACGCCGGCTACCAACGACCGGCGAGAACGGATCGATCTCGTCTTCCCCTTCCCCCATGCGATTCCGGGAGTTCATTTACAGACTTAATTATTTATGGAGTGTAGCAGTAATTGATGCTACCAACTGGAGTAAGGCTAGTCCCCCCCCCCCCTCCCTTCTCCTATTTGCCAGTTGTTTAGTTTGATTTGTTCACTTTTTGCTCACCGCTCACTGCCGTTGACTCGTTGACTTGAAGAAGCGTTTTTCTTCGGGGTACTCTAACTTCTAGCATAGAGTTAAAGAGACTCCCATGAGCATAGAGTCAGCAGTCAGCAATCCTCGTTTACTCTATTTGGTCGGAGAACTTTGCGAAGACTTGATTCTTTTCGTCAACCTCTCTGCAGATGCTGGCTAGAAAAAGAACAGTATTGTGTTTTCGCGTTTGCTCCCCGCTGATCAGTGTGATCTTAGTAGCATTTCCTTTTCACACAAAAACTATCCGCTTAGCTAAGAGATTGAAGATTTTTCCAGGTCAATTTAGATTTATCTTAAGGCCACCGGGGAGTCGTTCATCGGCGCTGTTTTCCTTCTCCTCCTCACATACACACACAAACACACATGTGTATTCAAGAGAAGAAAAATGTGCAGTGTGTGCGTTTTCCTTTCCTCTGCCGGGAAATTTCGACCCCGACGATGTTTACTCATTTTCCTTCGTGCGCCCGGACAAGTGTGAAACCAAATGATTATCATAAGTGCTCCGATAATAATGATTACATTTATTAATATTATTATGATTGCCATTATCTGCGCTCCCTTTGGGGCTACCCTCCATTTTGGAATCTTATCAAAATCGAGTTGGTGAATGGACGATCCGGACGACTGAACTCCCGAAGATGCTAGCAAACGGTCGCCGAAAGATACCGGTAAGAAGCAGCGTCAAATCGATTTTATTTAATAATGAAAATTTAATACTAATAATTGTAATTTTCCGTAACGAACGCCATTAAAATGGATATTGAATTTTCGTACCAGCACCCGACGGAGGCAAAATCAGCCGGCCAGCCGTTTCGCCGTCGGTTCCTTTGGCGTTCGTACCGCAGATCGTGGGGAGAATTATCGGTGCTTTGGTGTGGTGTTTAAATGTAATTGGATTCATTTTTGGCACGAAAAAAAACCAGCGGTTTGCGTTGGAGAAAATTGTGGAAGCCGACAGGCTCACATCTGGAAAAATTGGTTTCCCCATGATTGATTGTTTCCTGATTTCGTAATTATAAGAAAGAAATTAAAATATCGAAGCTTCTCAATACAAAACTGAACATTATTTTGTTCATAATTCACAATGAACATGTTTAAAAGCAAAACAATGTCTTTCGAGGGTGTGGATTGCATTGAAAGTCACGTCTTGGGATAGTAAAAAAAATTTAACGCCCAATGGCTAACGTCTTATTTTAAAGACAAAGAGACAGAAGGTGTGTTGCTCTAGTTTTATTTCTTAATTAAATCATGGCCCTGGACACATCGATTGCCACTGGGCCCGAAGAATTGCACAAGCCAGCGCCGCGAGCTTCACAAGTGTTGCGTTCATTAGCGGGACATACAAAAACGCAAAGCGTACAAATCCATCTCCGTCTACCTTTGGCAACCTTGACCAGATTGTATTTTTATTCATCGCTAGTAAAAGCAGACCATGAGAAGTGGCCAAGTGTGCGAATGCACATTCCTCCGGCTAGCGTTGCCTTTCCTCGTCTGCAGCAGAAAATGGAATTGATTCAGCAGATCGGATTGGATAAGATAATGGAAGGTTGGAATCGATGTACGATCTCCGAGAGGTTAGAAAATTGACCTCTGCATGTCGAATGGGCTGCATGTTGAGTTAGTCTTGGGTTGTAGCAAAAGCCGCTAGAGCTTACGATTCCTCTAAAACTCACACCACACTTCCTGAAGCATATGTTTTCTCAAGCTGTTTATGGTAGCAGCTTTGCTTTTAAACGACGATGCGGGATAAATAATCATCGCTAAATTAGCATAAAATCTCGCGAAGCAAGACATTGAAATTAAAAAGTAAAACCTCAATCTTGACACCACATTACATTCGTGCAGCGAAAAACACATCACTCACCGTCGCAAGTGATAATTTTTGCGACCGTACCTTTTGTGCGTACCCGGAAATTATCCCTCACCGTAAATACCACCGCAAACGCGTTTTGCTCGCGCTCGTCGAAACCTTTTGGACGATATTTTGTGGCAGAATGAAATAAAGGAAAAAACTTATCGCACGCAGTGATCGCGAAGCTCGTTCTCGGACATTTGCGCGCGCGCAAGGATGCACTTTTCCTTGCCTTGAAGTATTGTCGGCATGTTCGCTAGCTCCTGCTGTTGTAAAGCGAGGAAAAGGATAGGAAGGGGATGGTCGGGGAGCCTGGTGCGGAATTACATCTTGTTTATGAATTTTTAATTAAAATAAATTAACAAGATCACCGGTTTGTCGTGCCTGGTTCGCGTCCAGTGTCGGCGCACGGGGCGAACGCTCGATGCTTACGGAAAACCTCCTTCCACTTTGGAAACGGCTTTTCGATCATTTTCACGGGAGCCTCACGAGGGAACGTGGAAACCGTAAGCGCTGGTACGCTAATGCGAAATGGGAAACTAAATTCGAGGGGTGTGGAAAAAGTTTAATAACATTTAACTAGACCCGATAAGATCGTTCCAGAGGAGGCTCGGTTTCCCGGTGGGGGACGTGCTGCCCGTGCGGTTCAGATTTTCGACAAGACGCGCTTCGGAATGCACCCGTTCTTCTCCCCCCAACAATTCCCGCACTCATTTGCTAGCAAGGCCCTTTTTTGTCTGTTATCGATAATTAAAATTTGAAGTATCATTATTGCTGCGCGCACTTCTGCGCAACGCATCGCCACGGTGAACGCACGGAAGGCCTCGGCCACGGATTGTTATGTCCGATGAAAAGCGATAAGTTGGCATTTTTAAAAGCAACGACCGAACGCAAACCATCCGGGCTACTCCTTCCGACCGAGGGCAACTTCTTCATTTGCCGTGCGTCCTTTTATGCGCACTCGGCTACCAGATCATCGCTTGCGAAACGGTAGGAGGTAATGAAATTAGTAATACCAGGTTCACCGCAGTCCGCTCGCGAAAGGTTTCAAGGGGAAGGTTTTTTGTTTGGAGGAGGATTTTTTCTTCCTCATCGTGAACATAATAACATAACAACATCCTCTCTGTGGAATTCTGTTGCTTATATGGAAACGCAGAATTATTTGACAGACAGAAAAAAGGTTGTTGGAAAAAGGTTCCAAGGAAAGGCACGGGCCTCTCCACACACTCTAATAGAAACAACGCTTATGTAATTACCACGCTCCGATTTGTCGATTTTCTTGTTAAGATCACTATGGTGCGATAAGCCGGTGGCCTGTGAGAAAATAAGCCTTTCCGAGCACAAATCGAACCCGGCAACGCCCGGTAATTGCCGGGACTCCTCCCCGCGATCCTCGTGCGGATAAGCTGGGAACAAATGAAAATTTTGCTTCGTTTTTTTTCTCTTATTTTTATTCATTTACTAAGTACACCACTCCCCCGTGGCTTCCTGCGCGGGCCATCGTTTTGCGGTTTGATTGCTTTCTTCCCCCGGCACGCCACAGCAGACGATCGGCGGTTTGATCTCAAGGAGCGGGCGGAGGAAAGGCGAAAATTTATTGCACGGTATTGGCGGTGCGAAAAAGATGAACATGATGCACTTGATGAACGGGTGCGTTCCGGTGAGATACAATCCTTGCCAGGGGGGAAAAAAAATGTGAAAAGAAAAAAGTAACGACTCATTTCTTCATCCTTTGCACTGCGGTTTCGAAACTACCGGCGAAAAACCGGCAGGCAACGAAAACGGTAGAGCTCCATTAAAGCGTAAGCGACGAACCCGCGTATCGGGGGCAGGTATCTGCTAAAGTATGGTAGAATACAATCACCCGAAAGCATCTGAAATTGGGATCGATTTCGGGAGTAGTTTATGGACAATGCAGAGAAATACCAAACGACACACCATGTACGATTTTACCAACGAAAGGCTCATGGCTCCTTTCGAGTTACTTTTTTCCCTGCTTCCTGTCCCATTTGTGCCACATGTTAAAATCACCAGTCACCGAAACAACCAACTCCATGTCGACTGTCTCAGGCAACAACTTTTTTACACGCGTGTGTAATTAAATGGCACACCTGGACCTGGGCACATAGAAATTTGAAATAAAAATAAAACACCTCCGCCTAGATCCTTCAATTTAGCACGCACAGACACGCAGGGTAGGTAGGCTGGCATCATTATTTCATTTTCGACATGCCGAAGCGTCCTCAAGCGCTCGAGTCGGGAGGTGCACCCGACCGACACGTAGGCGGTGCGGGCGGGAGTTTATTTAATTTCCCGCCTGTTGCGCAGTGCATTTTCCTGGCAGATCCCTGCCAGCCCTTTACCGTGCGGTATGCGGTCCGTGGAATGTGTCCGATTGACGTTCGGGAGAGTCCGTCAGCGTCGAAGGCTCGTCCAATCGGACACCGAACTGGGCAAGGGGGTTTTTTTTTCTCCCCATGAGCAGCGAGACCTTCACCCTGTCTGGTGGTGCCCACGGTATGCGCATTTTAAGTCCGCGCGGTTTCGTTCTCTCGCGGGACATCCGTCGTCATTCCCCGGTCCTTCCACGGATCGGCTGCGAGCCGAACCAAACCTGAGACCTGCCGCCCGTTTGCACCGACTGTGGACGGATGGACGAGATTCCGATGCGTAGCCCGCTCGCCGTCCGCCACTAGATTCCCCTTGGGGCCAATCTTGTCGGATGGCGAAATAGTTGCACCCAAAACCGCGCACCCTGTAGGCTCGCCGTACGAAATGTGGTCGCACAACGAAACCGGATTGATGCCAGCCTCCGTCTCTCACGGGGTTTTCCCTTCCAC
Organism: Anopheles atroparvus; assembly: GCA_914969975.1. NCBI lineage: Eukaryota > Metazoa > Arthropoda > Insecta > Diptera > Culicidae > Anopheles > Anopheles atroparvus. The sequence continues at coordinate 33,794,637 of CAJZCY010000003.1, read as the reverse complement.
TCTTTTTCTTCCTTTGATCAAACATCCTTTCGTGCATTGTTAAAAAGTGCTAAAATGTAGGCATCATTTTTGGTTTTTGCATACAACAACAAACCGATGAAATCAAACCTCTATTAGTTCCGGCGATTTTGGAACACGATTTTCCTCGCATTCCGGTGACATTTAACATCTTGTTACCCGTCCACGTTAGACGGAACTTCACCGCATCGAATGAACGCATTCGCCGAACCGGAATTGCAAACCAACCGCGCCGACGGGCTTTTCATCCGACAAGTGAATGATTGCATTCTCCGTCCGCCCGGCAAATGAGGTCCACCTCGGTGACAATGCACTTCCCATTGTCCCTTCTGCCCACGGTTGAGCTCCCGTTCGACGAGTCACGCTCTCGGTACCATTCATTATCACTTTGCCGGCACCCCGGCCGAGTGTGAACCGTAAGGGAACGTGTTCAGCGTGTATGTGTGTGTGTGTTTGAGGCACCATTTTCGCCCCATCATTGAGCGGAGCGGTGGCAGTGATGTTTTGTTGCGCGGAATCGCGGTTTGCTACCGATCAAGAAGCACTGTTCACAAGCGATCGGCAGCCTGATGCCTCCAAACTTGGGCCGCTCTTTCGCCAAAAGGCTCGCCATTTCCATCCCGACAGTTCTAAATTCAAATTAACAATTATTCACTACCGAGCTGCACCACGATGACGTGGCCCCTTTTGCCAGCTGCAGCCAGAGAGACTCATACGGACAAAATTGTTTCACTGGATCGCGAAACGAGTGGAAGAAAAGAAAAAAACGAGACGGAAAGCACGCTCGTGCAGAAGAAAAATGTCCTTGCGTCATGTAATTTAATTAATTGTGAATTAATTTTTTCCCCATTTTTTCCCCTTTCATCGCAGCCCGTTGATGGTTGATAATCGAATCATCGCGGCCAGATTGCACCTCTCAGCGGTGGGATTAATGGCGAAACGATGACGGGCGGAAGCACCGGCACAAATGCGAATGCACCACAATGCACTCGTCATCCGGTGCGATCGTGGACGGAGAAAAATGAACCTGTTGAATGCACGACTGCACGTCCGCATGGCCCATAAATTGCTCGTGTGAGGTGAAAACGGAGTTCCGGCGCGGCGGATCGTGCGATTCTCGATGGCAATTCATTTCATGAATGCCAGAAAAGATCTCTATCTCGCACGGTTTATGGGTCAATTGTTATTAGATTAATTAACTTCATTTCGAGCGCTTTGTTGGGAACACAAATCAACCGGAGGCCTACCTATTCGTAAAGCAATAGTTCAATTGTTAGATTTATTGAAACAGAATTAGCCAGAATGTTGCCGATACAAATCATAACCAAATGCAGTTCTGGAGGGTGAACATATCTTCAGCGATATTCATGCTCCATTTGCTCACCGCATTTGCGCTGTCCTTAATTGGTTCCATAAAAGCGCAAAGGCGTACCGAGTGGAGCTTTCCTTTAGGAAACATAATTGCGTTATCTTGAATGGGCTCTCAAAAGAGAGTCAATTTCCTTCCACTCCATCCAGGGCAGCCCGGCCTGCTGCGGACACCTGCGACACTCCGCAGGACAGTCGAAGATTGATCAATCTCGTCGACGAGCCGCGTAACGACTGCTTGATTGAAAGTAATTGTCATCAGCCCCGCGGCTCCAGGGCGGGGAGAGGGGTAGAGGAGGGGACCGGTACGCTGGACATTCTGCGATGTAGTTTCGCCTGCCAACCTGTCACTAGCTCGAACCATTTACACGCATCGCCGGGACGTTGGGAGCGAGCGACGAGCAAAAATGCTTCATTGCAAATGACATTATTGTCGCCCATTTTCGCGCAAAACTATTGAACGAACGCGAAACTGTCAGGGCTACGATCCGATTGGTTTTTTTTTCTTTGTTACTTATTGACAACGATCCGGAGGGTACGTGTCGTCTAGTCGCCTAGCGGCAAGATCTTGGGGGTATCCGATCAATAACAAGCGACAAGTCATCAGGGATCAACGGGCGAAGGTACGACAATGACGATGATGATTAAAAGAACGCTAATGATGGCCACCGTCGCCTGTAGAAGTTGATTGAATTTTCCTTCCCCGATCGAGAAGCGCGCCAAAAACGGACAGAACCTTTATCGAGGACATCACCATCATCATCACCGGCATCGACTGCGCGCACGATCGTCGTCCATGAATGGAAAACGGATTGGATTTGTGCTCGTAAAGTGAGCGAAGATGATGACCGAGCCGTGATGAAGTTGAGCACAAATTAATTAATTTAATCATAGCATACACAAAATATGTTCCCTTGCTATCGTTACGTTGCAGTTTTATTCTCTTCTCAACCCCTTCCCCCCTCTCTTTCACCCTCACCGAACCCCCTTGGACCGTCGGAGCCTGATTAGATTACAGCGCGCACCGTCCCGTCGACGGTTCATCGGAAAGAAAGACCTCAACGCATCCAGCGAGCTGCCAAGCGACGAACCTCAATTGCGCGACGCAACGACCTTACCGGACGTTGAGGGGTGGGCTGGCGGTTGGGTAAGCAGTAATTAGTACAGCAAACATTGTATATGCTCAAGATCGCGATACCTTCATCTCGCACAAACAAACACACAAACACGGACCAGCATCACCGGTGACAGAGTTCTCGTCTCTGAAGGTGGGTTAAATAATTCAATTTTCAGCCAATTTGATCCGATCCCGTCGTAAATCATTCGATTTGCATCGACGTCGTTTTCTCCGTCTCCCTTCATCTGGCACTCCTGCTGAAATAGACGATGTCAATGGAACGGCCCCGAGAGAGTGTCAGCCCAGCCGCGTCCGGAGAACGCTATTAGTAATCACGCGTTAATCTTGATGGAAAATTTATGATTTCTAATCAAGAAATTGTGTGAGCTGTAGTTTTTTTTATGAGTTTGTTTAACGAATCCGAACGCGACGCGGACGCGCGGTTATCGGTTGATAATGGAAGTTCCTGATCGTACACGCCCGCTACGAGTGGGAGAGACACATCGCGGAGGTTGATGGAATATCCGTCAAACGAAGAGAGAGAGAGGGACAGTGAGCGATCTCGTAAATAGGCTTGATTTATGCTGATGAAAATTGAATTTGTCGCGTCGCGTCGAACCATAACTCAGGGTGCTCGGAGAGCGTGGGATTGTGTGGTTGACGACCGATCGGCATTTGTGAACCGTTAGGCCTTTTTGGAGTGGTTAGCTTTTCTTTTTTAATTAGCTGCCCCGTCGATCGCAGCTGAATTTAAGGCAAGGTCACAGAGGATCAAACACATCTAATCGAATGCTGTCAATTGAGTTTACTCACATTCAAACGAGGAGCGTCCGGAAGACTAAGAAAACCCTTACATTTTTATGCAGTCACTTCCAATATTTTGCTCCACCTTGTCAAACACAAAGTAGGGTAATAAGATGTTGTAATAAAAATTATTCCCAGAGCAAACACAATTAAACTCGCCCCGGATCAGACGAGGCGAAGCGAAGGCTTCCAGCTGGAGTCGAATTACACCGAACATTAGTTGCGCAGTCCGGACACGTCCACCGCCAGGGGAAGCAGTCGGCTAGGCTTCGCCTTTTACGATTCCTAATTATAGCGTTTAAGCGTGGTTCGAGACTCGGTGCAGGCCGGAGCGCGGCCGAGTGTCGGCAGTTGGGAAAGTTAAAATTTAATGTGTGCACAACAAACTCGAGGAAAAGATGAAACTACAAACCAACAACCACAAACCACAACGCTCACTCGACTGTGCGTAATGACTCCGGCAGAACGGCCCATTTGCGCTGGAATTAAAAATATTGTGCTAGAATAAATTTCGCAAATGAAGGATGTATACTGCGGCGTATTGTGGATCAGTTAAGGATCAGGCAGGCAGGCGCTCTTATTGACATCGAAGTCGTATACCTTTTTTCTTTAAACATTTTATTTACTCCCTACATCTGGGCACATGACGACGCACGTCGAATACGAAGTAGATTCGTCAGTCGTCGTCGGGTTAAGCATTTCCCGCGTGTCGGCTTGGCCGAAACAACGGCAACGACAACCAATAAAAACGCAACGCGCCGATAAGGACGCTGCATGCCGAGATGGATATCATATCCCGTGCAACATGACAGTAACACAATGTTCAGCACAGGGCTACGCCGCAACTCCAATCTGCACCCCGGCCCGGTAGCATTATTATCGAGCCTTTTTTTTCTTTTTTTGTTGTTGCCCCTTTCGCTCGCGTTTTCGGACGCTCTTGGATGCTTCCGTCCGTCCGGTCGGCAACGGTCGATAATAATACGGAATGTTTCTGCATGCGCAAGGCAAGACTATCTTCTTCCATTTTCCTTCCTTTTCCCGGGGCTTTCCTTCACTGAATTTCGCGACCTAACGACTCCACACACTCGCCAACCGAGAAGGCACGCCACCGTACATTCACAAGTGCATTCGCAGATCGGTTCCGTTCTGCAGGGCGCTGCGGGATGGATTGTGCGGCCGCGCGGTTTGGGGTAGTAGTTTGCTGCTTGAATGTTAATTTAATTAGTTTTCAATATTCGTTTCTCGCGCCAGCGGTGGCTCTAGGGATGGTGAATGAGCGCAGGCGAGGGAGCTGCAGCGGCTCGTATCGCAGAATGTGTTACATCGCGATTGCCTCGCGCTGGTCGCTGCTTCCATAGTTTGCGGTGCAGTTGCGGTCAGGCGAGCCAGGCAGGGGCCCTAATTACTGCTGATTACAGGCTTAAGCCCGGTTGCACGCAGTCCGTCGGCTTGTATATCCTCCAGGATAACGATATCCGATTCGTGAAGGAAACAACAAATAAACGTAAGGGCGAATTGAAATGTTCCCGCCGACCTTCCACTCCAATCCAGCAATGAGACGTGAAAGGGAATAACACGGGCTTGAGTTTCCTATTTCGCTCAACAACGACCTCAGAGAAACAGCTAGGTTCCTAGAAGATCTCCACCTAATTCGCTGGATGCAAAAGTAGATTAATATGTATACATCGTCTCCAAAGCGGCGAGCAACAATGTTGCTGACGGAGAGGAAATCACTCCGAGCGTTTTGCCGACACTGTCGTAAATTAAAATGAATAGCTGTCACATTCAATTACACCCGACTCCGACCGTGCCAATCTCTCACGCACTCGGGATTCTAGCGGCAGCAGGCAATAGGGACACTCCGGTTCTTGCGACTCCGCTCACTCCGACCGGGAGGCTTAGCACTGCCCTTTTGACAGTCGTTGGCAGTGCAATTGCATTGCGCCCTCCAAGTGCCTTATCATCTTCCCGTCCGAGCCGTTGGCCGTGTCGTTCCATTCCGTTTCCACCGCACCTTCTTCCGGCACAATAAGCAAGATGCTCACCTGTCCGTTCGTCTGTCGGTCAATTTGTGAATCTTCTCATTCTTGCCTCGTTACGGACACTTGCCCGGCACGCAATGCGAACAGCTCGGAAGACTTTGTGCACCGGCAACGTCAAGATAAGCCGTATTTTCGTGTTCTCAGGTCATTGCGAGGATTTGACTTCATTCCTTCATTCATTCATTTGATTCAATGTTTTTGGAACAGTTTCGTCTATTACTCGTTTCGATTGCATTTGTCACGTTTATCGTCTTGGTTTGGGCTCCTCCGATAGCTAGTTCCGCTTCCCTTCCACTTCTAGGTGGATTGATGCGGCTACAAATCACGCCCCGCAGGGTCATTCGCTTTCCATGGCTTCCGAGCGCGCCGGGCCGGACATCCCGGGACGCACATTAGACGCCCCGGTCAGCAGCACCAAACGGCACGAAATTCCCGACCACGCCAAATAAGTGGAGTAAACGCTTTCCGCCCTGCGGCCGTCACTGGCGTTCCATCGCTGCGCCTCAATCATCATGGAATGGGCTTCCTTACAATAAACTTACATTTATAATTACCTTTATTAGGTCTGCTCGCAAGGTGCGTGGTCGTCGATGCGATGGAACCCCCCAACAACAACCCTCGCCGGAATGGCGAAGCGGCGCTCTTGCGCTCACTCACTCAGGCTCGAGCCATGTGTGGCAGCAGCGGCCACACATTCCCGGCAGGAATGCATCGAAATTGTGCTACTTAGTTGCAGCAAGCCTGCAAGCCCCGGTCGCCCGCTCGTTGCATCGTTTTGGGGCGAGATACAAAGCAAACAACTAATTTTGCGCAGGAACTTCTTCGTCTTGTGCGTTCGGGCGAACTGGAGGACGAACGGGACGGATGCGTACCCTGTTCAGGCAACTGTTTCGAAAGGCAGTAAATATCGTTTCCACAAAACTATGGCCCGCGCCGGCGATCACGGCTGTTTTGACGGAATAATTTCACCCGTTCACGATCCTCGTGCTTGCCGTTTATGTTTGTGCAATTGTACGCCGAACTACCCGACTGCTTGTTTGCGTACAATTTGTTTCTCCGATCGTTACTTGCACATGTTTTTAATGCTTTTTTGTTGTGTTTCTTGTCTTTCTCGAATGACTTCTTGCGCACGGTGCCATCGAGACACGTGAAGACGGGGGAGACTCAACGGGAGAGATTTATGAGACAGGGCCAGGTGTGGCATTACCGAGAACCTTAATTTCACCTACTCCACTTTACCACCGGACGGATGCGTGAGTCGTTGCACCGGACAAAGGAATTAAGGGAGGTCTTCCCTTGTTTTTGTACTTCCTCCACCAGAGCCGTAGGAAGCACCGGTAGCCGGTGTTTGATTGAAGACGCGGCCGGTGCAGATGGTAATAAAATATTTTTACTTTCTCTCTTCACCAACTCCCATCGGCCCATACCAACGGGAGGAGGCAGCAAGTTCTGCAACAAGTGGGTGCATTCAAATGCCCCACGGGCCGAGGAAGTGTTTTTCATTACTCATTTATTTCATTTCATTTCATAAGCACGATGAGAAGAAGAAAAAAAAATATGCGAGCGTACGTCCGAGGGAAAAACTATCAAACGGAAATTGCAAATTACTGTTTACACAATTACGCATGCGGGTCATGGCTGCGGGGCTATGGTAATGCAGCATTACATTGCTGCTCTCGTGGTGCAGATAAGACCTTCCAGTCCTCTCCCTTCGCCTTTGGAAATCGAAAGGAAGCGCGTCTAGTTTTGCGCTCGGATGCCCGAGAAAAGGAAGCATCCGAGCAACGGCAAGGGGTCGGAGGGGAGGAGAACCGAAACGTGCTCCCTTTGACGGCAATCGCACTTTCAATCATCCTACGCCGCTGCGCAGAACTTCTCATTAGCGGGCGTCATAAAACATGAAGGCAAAACAGATGGTGAAGAATCGTGAAGCCCTAACCCTCACGGGAATGAGCGGAAGATGAGGGCCAGCGTGCGGGGGGGCAATTGAGAGTCGAGAGTGTGAGGAAATATGTCTTGCCGGGTAGCGATCGCCCGCCGTACCGTTGGCGCTCATAACTTCTTGCATAAACATATCGAATTAGTAATTAAAACCAGCACACACCGAAGCAAAAAGGCACTGCACTACTTTTACAACCGATCGTTACTGATAGATCCTTTTTTTTTACTTTTTGCCGCCATTTCCACTATCAACATCCGTCGGCTGTATAAAACCTGCATAAAGTCGAAAAAAATAACTGCAAAGTGCAAATACTTAAAAAATACAACTGCAAAAAATAACCAAAATTAATGTTCAATTGATGTAATTCGAAAGCTGGCCGAGAGAGATCCAACTTTACTCGGAAACGTAAATAATCAAACAGTTGGATGAAGATCGTCTCAACCGTTGTTTCGCTGACAAGGTTGCTAATAGATGGAATCTACACCGTGCAAGCTAAAATCGATACAATTCCAAAAATGTCCCAGTCTGAACGTTGCGAAAATTGAAACCCAAATTGCAAACAAATTGCACAAATTCCTCTGGCTGCACTCGGATACTCATAACATAGGAAATTAATGCAAACAAAATGCTCACAAGCGCTCCGAAACGGCCAGATACAGGAGCAGATAAAGAAACTAAAATACCGAACGGCACCCATTCGGTTTGCGAGACGCACGACTCCCGCTTCCTGCTGGCAGGCGTCTTCTGCATTAAGCGAGATTGAAGCTTTTCCACCATTTTTCTCACAAAAGGGAACGGCGCACGGCCGGCCATGCAACGGACAACAGGTTATCACGTGAGAATGGAAAGTATGATCGAACGGTGGACACAATTTTCGGTTGATGCTTCTGATTCTGCCAATCGATTTGTATGCCTTCTTTTTTTTGCCTCGTTTCAAAGAATCGTAATCAGCAAAGACACGTTAAAAGGAGCCGAGAAACGAAACTCGCTCCAGAACGCTCGAGATGGCGAGTAGAAAAAGCTGTGTTCCACTTTGTGCTGATTTGATTTTAAATGTTTTATTTGTTTTCGTTTTGTTTTATTGCTTCACAAGGGACAGTATTTTTTTTGCTTTCCTTGCTGCGCCTGTGTACTCTGCTGGCTTCGTTTATGGTCGTTAGCGTGCGGACTCGTTACGGTATAAGACAAAATGTTCAATTTTTAATCACTCAATTCAGATCCTTGTGGGCGATACATTAATGCCACCCCGCGGGATACCGTAACATGGCGATTGATTGACGCTTCATCGAGACGAATCGGGCGAAGGAGTTTGTTTTTTCTTTCCTTCTGTCCCCAGGACAACCCGATCGATCTGAAATAATTTACCCAATTCACCGCGCTCGAGAGCATATACCCGCACACGCGGGAGCTTCCTGTCGATCGATCCCGATGGCGTCGGGAGCGATTGGAGGATCGAGGTTGTCAATCCGGGGAAACAAGTCGTCCGACACGGCGTCGACAGCCGTAATGGCCTCAACAAACAAACCCCTGGCAACGGGCAATAAACGGACTCATCAAAAACTTTCCACTCGCTCGGCCGGGAAGCGGGCCTCGAAACCCTTCTCGATAATTGATGAAAGGAGATTAATGAGTGGGCTCGCAATCTGATCGCACGGTTGCGGTCCGTTTTGCGAACGCTTAACAACACAGATCAACTCGATCGGTCGGGGTGTTTAATTCGTATCGCGATCGATACGCGCGCAAAATGCGTGTACAATCAAAAGTTGTTGGTCGTTGTTGTTTGTTCCTCGCCTCAACCGTTACGCCACGGTGTATGATCAGGAGTGTGGCCTCTTTCTTAAGGATCCTCCGGTCACCGAGCGTCACGTTCGGAATAGTTAATTAAACTTTTATCGCTGACCATTGCAATTTTGCGCCCGAAGAAGTTGTCCAAAGGGCGCCTCTTCGCTCGCGAGTCTCGAGACTCGCGAGCGCGAAGAAGTGCACACGAAACGAACCGGCCAAGGACGCCTCGGGCATTCTGATGAGCACGGATCGTCAAATTATCGCTACATTTATGTCACCCATCGGGGTCCATCCCGGCGCGATCGTTCGCGAAGGATCGTCGTTCACTGGGAAACGGGTTATTTTCCATTTGTTAAACATATTTATATTTGCCACTCCGATTCAGCGCCGCTGCAATCGGCTGAACGCACCAGTTGACGAATTAATCATTCTCATACGATCGACAGCCACTAGGGCGCAATCGCAACTTATATTGCGCGTCTCGAAGGAGCGGAGGGCGAACACAGAAAGGTCGGTGCGGGCGTTCGCAGTGGAGTTTATGACGTCCGTGACGCGGGGAACGCAATGCTCACGGTTTTCTGTCGCGAGCAGATCAATGACAATTTGCTCAACCACCTTCGACTTCGCTGCGACACTAATTGCACCCGACAGTGTTCGTGTGCTGCTCCGCGGCGTGCTGATATCGAAAAAGTTGGCACCGCTTAGCATCGGCATTCGTTGGACGGCGCAACAGGCGCAACGTTTCCGCCAGCGCCGTGGCCCGACAAATGGTGTGCTAAATTGTAGCTAAATTGTTTCAATCGACCGCCCCGGGGCGGACTTGCCTCGCTGCCCTTGGCGGGCGACGCCTCTTCCTCAATTATCTCCACACCGGAGCACACACCGGAGGGCTCAATTTGCTTCTCAAAACAATCGATTTTCAGACACATGGGAAACGCCAAGAGACATGCCGAAGAATGGAAGAGCGGAAAAAACACCACGATCGAACGACGTCGCTTTTAGGGCAATGAGATCGTCGCTTCAGATGCGCAGTATCTAAGCTGTACAAATAGCCGACCGACATCGCAGCAGCAGTAATTAATTACTACACTCCCCCTGGGGGGCCCCCGCGTGCGACAAGCAGCTGGTAGGAGCTGGTTCGAGCCGTGCGATGCAGCGTATTTCCTGTAACATTCCATAACGATAAAAATTCTGCTGTGTGTCGTGTCGGTCTGTAGTTTTTTTGTTTAACTATCTCCTAGCTCTCCTTCCTGGGCGCCTGCGTTAATTCAATTTTAATAATCTAATAATAATTAGCTCGCGCAAAAGGGCAACCAGGAGGCAAACATACAAAGACACACACGAACTCCCGCAGAATGCCCCGACGGTGGTGCAATTACAGTGGACGTTTAATTTGCTCGCGCTCCGCCGTCCAGGAAACCGCGGGCCTGGTTTCGGTTTCGTCGCACCGCACCGCCAAGGAAAAACTTTGTTTTGTGGCCCCGTGTGGTTGTGCGCGTGCGCCCTCGGTGCGTGTACAAGATTTTCCGCCATTCCATCACGAAACAAAAGACCCGCATCGGTTCGCCGCGGTTGTCCCAGAAACGAGCGCGAAATGCCTCCCTAACGTGCACGGGGAACGAAAGACTTGTGCGCCATGGCAAGCAAGGAGCGTCGGTTGTAAAAAACAAAACATTTATCCAATGGGCAAAGGCTGAATAGTTTAATAAAAAGAAAATTTTAACAACATTCATTAATTAACGATTTTTAATGGCTAATAAATTATTACTTATATTATAACATGGGAATATGTTGAGCGTTAACTAAAGTTTGAAAAAAATCAAGTCGTTGTCAAACTGACAAGTCAATTTAAAAACAAGACCGTTTAAATTTACAGCAATACAAGGATCAATAAGTCATTCGAGTGCGTTCGGATTGTTGCTCAAATAAATGGTTCCAACCTACAATGTTGTGAACCTCTGCGCTAAAACAGTTATATCACAGAAACACATTCATTAGCACCTGTAATGATAAATGTTGCGTAACAACTAATGCCGATGGCTAGTTGAAAAATTAATTGGAACTTCTGGTCAAAGGAAAACATTGGCTCTCGATCTTGCTTATGCTTGCTTTTCGCTCCCAGCGTGTTTGTTTTTCCGCGGCCGGACAGATTCACATTGCAAACTCCTAGCAACTCAGCACCCGTACAGGAGCCCACAGTTCCCGGAATTACCACCAGCCAATCAAACCATGTGAACCACCTGAGAGGCCTGGATTCCCAACTGGAGGACGGTTTGTCCTGAAGTGAACCCTAAAACACCACCCTGGCCGCGTTCCTAGAAAGATTGTCGTTGACAGATCGGCTGATCCGTGCTGGAAAAGAAGCGAGGGGAACACGCGCGGTAAAACACTTGACAGCTCGAAGCCAATAATTATTTCGTCGCTAAAATGAGCCAATTCAAATGGTAATTAATAAAAGGCAACACAGAGTGACGACGTCCGTGTGACGTTCGCGGAGCGCCATTCACACAAATGAACATTCCCAACTGGTGTTGGTGGCGGTGCAAGGCATACAAAACGACTGCACTCGCGAGATGTCGCGCTCTCACGACATTTAGAGGACGCAGCCCGCAGTCGCCGCTCGGTTTAACCCCTGACGATCGCGCGGCAAGGAGACCCTTTGCTATTGACCAATATTTATTCAATTTCGTCCGACAATCCAACCCAACGGTGGGGGAACGGCCGGAGGGATGCGGCGGCGAACTGATGTAATTATATAATGAGCTAATTGATCGTGTTCAATTATAGCTCCAGACGGGCGACCACCTGAGCTGACAAGTGGCCGGACGGGTAGCTCACTCTATTTAAAGTGTTGCTCATATTTGTCACACTTACAGCTGCGCCACAGTTCGTCGTCGATTCTACTCGAGTGCGTTTTCTATGCTCGCCTGTGTGATTGCCCCGTTGCCGCGTTTTGCCTAACAAATTTTCCAATTCCTTGAAGCAAACATTCCCAGCACTAGGACGCACACGGAAGGAATTGGGGAAAAAACGCAACCCTTACCTTCTCATCAGGGACTTTGGCCCATTATCGGGTGACCATTTTTCCCACACACAAACCATGCTCGCGGACGCTCGCTCGGCAAGTGATGCTTGCATGCTAAGCAGACAGCATCGGTTTACGCACGACTGGAAAATCCCGGAATCGGTGCGCGGTGTTACTTTCTCGACGATAGGCTAATGAGAGCCGCTGTGTTCCCAAGAATGCGGAATGCGAGTGAGAAAGTTTTGCTCCATTTCCTCACTTTCTCACACTGCGAAACACTGGCAGTAGATGTGCTTGCACCTTGAGAAAACACCGACCGTTGCTACGGCGGGAAAAAGTGCGCCCCAATAAGAACGTCGAACGGTCATGTCGATGTCTATTTTCGCGCCGCTAGTGTTCTGCGTACGTGATGGAAATTGCAATCGGAAAAGGGTACCCCTTGGCACCGCAATTGGGACAAACAGAGGGTCGCCGCTTGTCAACCGATATTAATGACATAATCTCCGGACTCCAGCATCCCACCCCGGCCGGCTCGGGGGGGGGGGGGGGGGGGCTTCGATTGCGCTGCTTCGTTCCGATTGACAGGGACAATAATTGATGTTATGATGCCTGAAATGGCCAGAAACGGAGCCCTGCATACGTGAGCGCACTGCCAAGCGGGCGGCATAACATGCGATTACAATTATCGAGGAGAAAACGCGCGGCCCAATCCGGGCGTGGGTCTTAATGAAAAATTAAATACAAAGTAATTGTAATTTCTTCATTAATCCAAACAGCTCGAGCATATTCGGGCATCGAAACCGCACCATAGTTCGGCAGATTGTGTGTGTGTGTGTGTTTGTTATCCCTCATCCCTCTCCCCATGGGCACTTCTGCACAATACAAAGTTTCGTATCGTGCGGCGAAACGGGAGTGCACATTCCCGCAGAGCCCGTGTGCCCGAAATGCCTTCCGCGGTCCGTTTACGGAAGCGGACAAGCGCTGGACCGACTGTCTCCGATTACGGCAAAGTGTGTACCATTAATTTATACCATCACTAATTGAGATAAAAACATTTGTCGATCGATAAATAAGTATTTCGCCCGACGATGTTCTCGCGATTCGTTCTCCTTCGTTTCATCCGGAGCGTACAGCGGTTCATTCCTTTTCTCCGATTCGTCTTGGCGTTCCTTGCCTTCTCTCCCGTTCCATTCCTCGTGCGCTTCAGCTTCCGCTCCTTCGATGCGCCGTTTCGCCGCTGCGCTCTCTGCGGACGATCGTCTTCGTCCCCAAATGGTGTCCCGGGACAAGGCAAGGAGGTCTTCAATCATTCCCGTCCCCTTTCCGCGGCCGCACTCGATGCGCGCCCGCGAAAGATCTCCTCCGATGGCTAACGTTTTAATGCAATTTAATGTATGATTATTTCATTTCCACCGATCGCACTCGTGTCGTGCACCGGGACGGACGGCTGACGGATCGGGCCCAGCGGCGAGTGTTAGCGTCGAGTTTGATTGCGAAAACCACCACCGTGGAATGTGGTCGCCGCATTTGTGTGCTTCATTTTTGGTAATTGCCAGCCGAATGCACCGGCACCGGGCGACGCACTCGAGCGTTCCAGGGGGAACGCGGGGGACAAAAGGGGGAGCGGGGTGGCCAGGCGGACCTGGCCTGGCCCGCTGCTCGGTGTACCCCCGGGGTGTTGATTATGGCTCGTTTTAAACGCACCGGGAGCAAGTTTTTCTGCCCATCCCGCCTCCCTTGTTAGCAGCTCCGTTCCGCGGCCCCATAAGCTGCGCTAGCTGGCTGACTGGTAGGGCCCCGAAAGCGAAAAGCGTTCGTGGCGAGCAGCGAAACGTCGCTCGCTCGTCCAAATTAGGGGATGACATTTTTCCGCACCGTTGTCCTGCCAGGAAAAACGGGTCCACGGTGCGCTGCGGGGAGGAACCTTTCGAATGCAGCAGGCGGACAATCGCAGAGACCGCGCAACCGAACTGGAAATACGCGACTCCAGGCCCTAGACTGAGTTAATGAGTGCGCAGGAAAACGGAAAAGGATTCTTTTGTGCCAGCGATTTCTTCCATTGTCTTCTTGCACGTCGCAACGGGTCCACACGCAAAAAAAAAACCCCACCTCAAAACAAACGACGATCCGAACGCGATCGTACAATCATTTAATTTAATTAAACGCACTCCTTCCAGCGAGCCACCAAACCGGGAGCCGCGAGTGGAAGAAAATATAATTTAATAACTTCCCCGCTAAATGGCCGCATCCGTGTGGCGGCCCTTTTGGCGGCGTGCCGTGTTTTCCCAGCCAGCAAAAGGGGCCCTTCCTTCCTTTCACAGCCGGTGAATACCAGCCGGAAGGGCATTTCGCAGCCTGAAATTCTCGCGAAATAAGGTAAGGCAATAATTAAGTAATTTCGATCTTATTTTTCCGAACCAACGGTGAGCGGTGGAATTTGGCAATAGGCAGCTCAAAATTGCGAGAAATTAAACCGATCCTTAGTGGGTAATAAATGTAAGGGACTTCTTGGGACGAGGGGGGGAAGCTATTTCTAATGAAATTTACCAATGGAGAGGAATCGAGGTAAGGAGTCAACCTTCCGGGAATTCGGTGGTATCCAATAATGCCATTATGGGGAAAATGGAATTTCGTTTTGTTACTAGAACAATAAAACTTAACACGAAGCAAATCCTATCGAGCACCACCTTAACCTGAGCGTTAGAAAATTAATTACCATTCCACAGAAGAAAAAAGAAACATACGTCTCACAACTGCGGCTTGAGTTTGCATATTATCGTGGCATTCGATCACTAGCAGTGCCTTGCTATGCGACTCGCATCGATCGTTCAGCGATCGATCAAACGCCGGACACAGATAACGCCACATCTAATTAACCTGACGTCGTCACTGGCGTTGCTACGTTCGCCGGTGCGTTGCTGAAGGGAAGATTGTTGCATTTATAATCTTTATTCAATTAACCGGCCCTCACGACCGGAGCGTCGAGCGCGGTGCAGCAGGTGCCGAACTCGTGTAAATCTCGCCAACAGCGCATTGTTAGACCTGTTAACGTTCATTAAGTTGCGAAAAAGCTCGATCGCGCCGGTCGGTGTAAGGTAATTTGATTTAGCTTCCAATGCGTTACCTGCATCTTTTTCAGCCTTAATGCGTGTAAAACGGAAACTTTGCCCGTGCGTGCCCTAGAAAGCGATGGCGAAGGTGTAAATTCCGCTGATGGATGGGCTGAGAAAAGATTTGTTTTGCTAATGGCTGGAAATATGCGTGATTTTTGTATTAAAATTGCATTAATACCAGTAATGGGCTTATGTTTAAAAATGCCTTTCACCGAAACGTGGAAGCGTGCGTTCGATGACACCCAAATCGAAGACATTCTTCCCACTCCGTCAACGCAGATCAGCGGATCTCTCATCTTACCCCATCGCACCCCCTTCGGCGGCGTGAGTGTAAGGAAACAAAAAATGTGTGTAAATGTAATTGTAATTTGCATTCTTTTCCCGCTTCATTTTCATTAATTATGTTCACCTTAATTACCGGGCCCGCATGCGCTTGCAAATGCACCGATACGAATCACCCCGAAAGGGAGAAGCATCCCCTGCGCATAACAGATGTAACGGAGCAAATGCGGGAACGGAGGCAGGGAGGGAAAAAATATCAAGTCCCTGTGTTGCTGCGTCGGTCCGACTTTGCGTCAATTATTTGTGCAACTGATTGCAATCGAAACAAAGTTGGCCAGATGAATCGTTTTCGGTGAGGTGCGGCAAAGGCGGAGAGCGAAGGCGCTGGGACGAGGGAAGACATGCGAGAAAGTTGTTGCTGTTGCTGCCCCAAGGGTCCCCTTTTTCTTCCTGCGGTTGCACCAAAGCCGTCAATCCAATCCGACGCGGCATTCGATCACAACGCTTGCGCTCCGGAAAATGGTTGCATAGTGTCAATAATTGATATTAAGATTGCCAAGCGAATTGCTACATCCCCTCACTCACCCGCCCCCAATCCCGCTCTACACATGGAGTCACACACACACACATATATAAACGTAGACACTAATTACCCTACCAATTACCGTACCTGATTAGGGCTGCACTGGCGATGGCTTCGGGTTCATTTAATCCGGGGATTTACGCGGCGCTCGACTGTATGAGCTAGTTCGCGCAGGCTAATGGTGGCTCGCTGTTGGTGGCGATGTATGTAACTCGGAATTATTTTTTAGTTATACTGCCTCGGGCTGCAAATGCAAATCGAAACAGAACAGAAAGTCAGCCAGGGAAGAAACCAACAAACAAAAAAAGTACACGACGCACACTTCAGCTTCATTTGAAGCAAAATTAGCAATCGTTAAAAATAAATATTAATATTAATGAAGGAAACGGCCGCGACCGTGCGCACATGCTGGCCGATGATGCCATTGATGATGCCGATGATAACGATGATGATGATGGCGATGATTCGAGGAGTTCCTCGCTGCCTAATAAAACTAACAAGCCCCGTTCGGCTCGAGACGCACATAAGACATTGCGAATAGAAATCTCCCAGCGAACACGCATTCAATTAAAATACAACAAATTGTTGCTCATCAACGAATTGATTTGCGCCGACGCATAGCAAAACCAAACAGACACGGGAAGAGTTGTCGATCCGCACAGCCGGAACGACGCCGCCAGTCAAAAGTTGGTGCAACTATTCGTTCGGCGTGAAATAGTTTCATGCTAAATTGCGCACCCCCGTACAATGCGTTAGTTTGTTGCAAAGATTTCCGAGAATCGGATGCTATGAGGCTTTGTCAATTCATGGAACGAAAAGTGTTCATGTAAGCTGTTGTCTGAATGCATGGTGGAGCACTTTTACAATAATCACTTGCGAGTTGCGTTTAAATAAAAGTTCTTACTTTTCAAAATCGTCAAAGTCATTGGTTTGCAACTACCTAACCGCTCAAAAGCTTACACTTGAAATGATTCCTTTTACTCTTATAGCAACACAAAACTTCTTCAAAAAAAATCCGCATGAAGTTATGCTCATCGGAGTGAAAATGGAAACGAAAAACTAAAACTACATTCAGGAAGCAGTTAAGCTAATAAATGTAGACAATGAATCGTGATGCAGCGCAAAACATCGCGATCATAACCCCGTTCGGACGCTCGTGTGGCACGTCGCGGCTAATAAACGGGCCTTTGTTCACCTGACGATGTCACATTTCGAACCATAACTCTGCACCATACAGCGTCGGGGGACAGCCGAGACCGAACAAATGATTCTAATTACAATCATTCGCCCTTTTGTTTTGGCCTGGCCAGGAGAGAGAGAGAACTGCAGCCCGCGAAGAGCCACCAAAGGCTTTGGTTAGGTTAACATCGTGTGTGTTTTATGCAAGCTCCCTATCATCAGTGCACATTTGTTCCGCCAGAGTGCGCCGGCGGAACTACACGAGGATGCACTTATCATCCGTTTTCTTGTTCTTGTTCCGCGTGGTATCTTAATTTTATTTTTAATTTTTTGTTCTTAGTTCCTACAGTACTTTTTTTTTCACTCCCCCAGCCCTGCTGCCGTCGGTCGTTTACCGTTCGTAAAATTCGCCAGCAATAAAGATAAATTTTCGGCTTTCCTGACCAACTTATCTCGCTTCCCTGCTCGTCCTCGTGACCATTCCCCTCGTGTGCTCCCTGCCTGCTGGCCGAAAGTATGTCAAGAATGTGCCTCTTTGAAACGCATCCAGCAAGGCAAAGGCCACGGTGCAGGGTGCGGAATATAATGTCCCGGAGGGCGACGGAAGAAGACCAGCGCAGTGCTGCCAGACGAGACGGTTAGCGCCGTCAGCGTCCATCCGACCCGACACGGTCACGTTCTTTTCGGGATGTATTAATTCCCCTGTGTGAGAGTGTTTCGTTTTTTTTGTTTTTTCATTTTTATTTTATGTTATTTTATTACGTGTTAGCTTTAATTCGTTCCGATGCACTTTCCGACACTGTTCGGATGCATTCCCGTTCGTCATCGTCGCTTCGAGCTTGGCTTCGCTCGGCCGTTCGTCGGACCGAAAGCACGGGGGGACGTGGAAGTGCATAGAAATATGATTAATTTTACTTTGTCCTTTGTCTTCGGAGTAAAGCGCCGATGTCTTCCTTCTTCCCATCCAAAGGAAAGCCCCCAACGTGACCAGCCAACCGACAGCCTCGTTCAAGATTGTTGCGAATCAAACGGGCTGCAATGCTTCCGCTGCCGACCGGGGTTGACTTTGTTTCAAATCGGCTCGATGCGATTGGAAGCGGTTTCGTAATTTATTACCCCGCCGGCGCATTGAGGCGCGCGCCGCACCGACTTAAGGGTTGAAAAATGAACGCAAACCCTTCCACTAGCGGCAAGCGGGGCACCTACACCACACGTGCTTCCGGCGGCGTGGTGCTGGTGGTTCTGACGTGAGCATCATTACCCTCCCTTTAATCGCACTGCTCACTTGACGCGATCGACTAATTTCTGATGTAAAGTAATTCCTCCACCGTAACTCGTCGAAGGTGTGTGGGTGTGTGTGTGTGTGTGTGTATTTGTGTTTATCAAGAGATTATGGTGCTGAAGGGTGCGCTGCTTCTGCACACATACATACCTACAGAGACACTCTGTACTCACTGTACAGCTCACCTTGCCGGTGCACTTTGCAGTGATAGATGACTTAATTGCAATTTATTTCCCTCGACATTGCGAGCGCGAAAATGCCATTCGGCTGAGACGTTCGGAGCTTCGTGCGCGGGGGGGAAAAAACATCGGTTCGCTCCACGGCAGAAGCGGCCCAACACCGATTTGACGAGATGTAATTAATGATGGCTTAATTATAAATTCAGATTTAACGCCGGCCCGCTCCGGTTTGGACTCGAGCTGTTTTCTAATGAGCTTGCAGCGAGACGCAAGTGAGCAGGCAAGCAAAATACCTCCAGCCAGACCGCGATGCTTCGGAGGCGCTCGTTGGAGCACAAATTGAGTTAACTTTTAAACCATTTCCATCGAATGCCAATGTCGAATAAATCGTGCATTTTGTCACACGACAACAACTGCTACAAACTGTGTCCATCTTGGTAAAGCTTGGAACGGCGACAGCCACAGTGGGGCGACGGTTCGGCGAATGATTTATGAGGCTATTGTTTATGGCACACGTTTGCCGGGCGGCGTTGATTTAGTCGATGTTTTTACGGTTCATAAATTTTCCACATTGTCTGATTTTCATTCGTAGATTTTAGTTTTCGCTGCCACGAGGGACGCCGGATGCTTAGAAACCTTGTCTTGAGGAGGTCGCTTTGATGATGTCAGCCACGGTTTTGAGATATAATTTAAATTTGGTATGTTTTCAATAAGCACGGTTACAAGAAGCACCAAATAATTCACTTTTATGGCTTCAAATTAACGTACAAGTTATTTTTTTTTTTACACAATAATTCATGAACGAGAGTTTTGACCCTTACGGAGGAATAATGATGACGAAGAATAATTTAGCCAAACGAAGCCAAGCAACACAAGCAACGGGTTGCCTTACGGCACATTTTGGTGCTCCGCCCCGGGTCACCACTCGGACGAACAAATTGAAAAACTACCCATAATAGCAAAACAAATAAATTAAGCCCAGTTTAAACGCAATCCAAAGCCACTGATCGCTGATCTCCTGCGTCGTGAATCATTATCAGTTTCTTCGCCCTCCTCGAGGCACGGCTCTTGACGCGTGAAACATAAGCGTCGAGGTCGGAGTTCACCGCGAGGACGCTCTGTACCATAAATCATTGCCGGGGTTGCTTTCAAAGGCGAGCAAAAAGTAATGCGAATACAAACCCCTCCACACATCTCCGATCCAGCCTAAACGTGCACCCGAGACGAAAGCGCTGACGAAGGCAGCTGAAGACGCGATAAAGGCACTGTGCGCAGCTGAAGTAGTAGCAACCGATTGCAGCCATAGGCTTCCTTAAACGGTTGTGTACCACGTCGCGAAAGGGTTTTGCCTTTTGCTCTTTTTCTTCACTCCCTTTATGCGTGCCCAACCCAGTGAATCCCGGAGCCGATCGAGCCGTCGAGGATTTCTCATCGGAACGGCGCCGCGGGAGGGCGATGTCCATTCGTTGGCAAATAAATTTTCACTTTCGCAACCACGCTCACGTTAGCGCGCTCGTCGTGCTGAAGTAGGGCTTGTAAGAAGCTTCTTATTTGTCAGAATTCATAACGTATGAACACAAATTATTCACGACGGCTTTGTGTGGCTCGTTTGCTGTCCCAGGCGTTGCTTCCGTCATGCGCGCTTGCAAATATTGCGTTGTTAAAGTACGCCTTCCCATCAGTTTCCGATTTGTTCATAAATCGAATTTTCGAATTCCGATTTCCATGCATCGAAAATTAATTTAGATTATTTATTTCATAATTCCCCAATTAACTCATATTTATTAAGATAGAGTACGTGGACCAACTCAATCCACTCCTCAAAATCCTTCCGACGGACGCCTTAGAGACTTGTGACTCATGTTAACATTCAAAACACCTCCAAAAAGACGACCCCAAACGCCAAGGAACCGAAATAAACCATCCAATTTCAAGATAGCGCGTAAGCGGCTTCGAAATTAAAAGCGATCATTTCTCAACGTTCCTTTCAGGTTGAACCATGGTCAGATGATACCCGGTTTCTTCTAGCAGTGAAGAATGTCATTCACCACCGAGGAGAATTTTACAGCACGTGACTCATCCTGGGGTCGTGTTTCCTCCGACTGAGACCCGCGATGGCATTCTGAACAAAATAGCTCCAGTAGATAAGGATGCTTTGTTAGGAATAAACGCCACAAGGCAGAAATGGAAGCACGTTCCCCGGGACCGCTGGACGATAAGTGCGTGTAAGTAAGTCAATGTTCAAGGCTTCAGGGCATAATCATAATAAAGTTTGTCATTTATCTAAATGGTATTTTGGTTGAGGCCAACCGATGACTAAGGGTCGTAGATTCGAGCGGTAGGGACATAGGCCAAAAAGACCATCAACATCATCAAGGAATGCAATTTGGAGAGACACATAATTTTCGATCGGTTTAGTCACATTCAATTAACCCTCCCAACCCTTATCTAGAGCGAGTTTGTGCGTTAAAATAATTAGGGTTCTAGCGTCATATAGAAAAGAATTTATTCTCGAACCTAGAATATAGTTCTTTGAGAATTTGATCATGAATTTAAAACACAATGCAGGTTTGGAATCTGTTTCATCTACAAACTTAATATGTAAAAGAGCAACTCATCACGAGCTCGTGCAGGTCGAGACCCCTGTCAGCGTTAGTTAATCCCTAGTCTTGGCCCAGAAAATATCGTTGCGCTGACCTTCAAAATTACTCGCCTTCCAGCCACAACTCAGGCTTTCGCTCCATTAACCGCCAATGTTTACGACCCGCGCAAGATGTAGCGTCTCACCTTTCCAATCATCGGCTGCAACCTTTCAACCGGGACCACGGATCGCCCCTGATCGTCTAATGATGACGGGGCTTTTGGGGCAAAAGAACATACAACTGTTAGCAAAAAAACAAAAAAAACAAAAAAAGATCAGCTCACCAAGAACTCACTCACCGTTGGCCACCGTCTTTGCGACGGCTTTCTTGCTGGCTCTTGTTAGCGGCAGTGGATTTTTTGAAACAACGGCCAACGGATCTTCACCCAGGGGAAACGATAATTAATCATCGAAAATTTCAAAAAAAAAAAAGCCCCCGCATGTTCTGCTCAGACCACTAAGTCTATGCTCACGGCAGCCCATCCTCCTTCCGAGTCGGCCGTGGGTCGCGATGAGGTTCACATCTGCCCTTTTACCATCATGACACAGTTTGGTCATTGCTTTGCCGGATCGCTATTACCTGCAGAGAACCGGTTCGCTCGTGGTGCGAACAGTCTCGTTGCTTGCTGGTCAATATTTTGCACACCAAAAAGGCAAGGCCTCAAACTGGACCAAGCTCGAAATTGGGCAAAATAAATCATGCAGCTGTGAACTATCTACTCATCGCGTTGTTCCATCATCCGTTTTCCATCGCTCCTCAAGGTTCGACCTCGCACGGACCTTTGCCAACGATGAGAAAACATTAGAAGAAAATTAATAGGATAATTGATTTTCTGTTGCAAGAAATCGTCAAAATTAAAACCGAATGATAAATGATGCCACCGCTCGTCTCCAGAAACTAATTCCAGCCGCAAACGAGCCTTGTTTGTGTTGGGAAATGGAAACTAATGTACGCGAGCAAATGTATCGTGCACTCGCAGGTAAGCCAAGGAAAGCAAGGTGCCACAACGAAATTGCTTCCTCAAGGCACCGCACGACCGTTTCCCTGCCTCATGCAAACAACCGACCAGTTGAAACTAGCGTCAAGTAGATTCCCTGGCGTCTCCAGTTCAACCGTATGGGGCACCTCATCCGGTGTAGATAATTTTGTTACTTAATTGAATTTAGTGTTTTTAACCCTCCCTCCATCGCGCAGTACTTCCTAAGACCTTACGAAGCCCCCCAAGGGAGCAGGCAACGCAGTGGCGAGACGCTCGACTGCCCGAGCGATGATGTTTTCTTACTGATCTTGTCCATCAGCGGATCAGGCTCGCCGGTCCATTCCCCCTGCCATTTGCGATAATCGAAATTAATGGCCAATTAATATTTTGTTAGCTCGTATTTTCTGCGCTTTCGTTGATGTATTTCTTACGCTGTCTGATTTAGTGGTAGCGTAAGGGTCTGATTCGATCCTTCGGTCTTTGGTTTTTTTTTGTTCCAACGCACCAGGATCGGAGTAGGGAAACAAGGAAAGCCGAAGTTGATTGATTAAATTTACTGGTCCTAAAATCAACGGCAAGCGGCGCTTGGGTTGGTGGGAAAACCCCTACCCCCCGAGCACACACCAGCGCACCAGTGCGACCCCTCGCTGAGAACGGCCCCAGAAACGATGGGAGGGATTGTTATTTAACGAAGTGTTAACGAAGTTTTATCCCGTGATGACGATTGTAAAATTTCAGGAAAAGGCGCTTTTCACCTGCTTGATGCTGGCCGATAGTGATGACAGATTCGATCATCTTGCGACCCAAGCAACATAAAAGGCTCCTTTCAAACTCCTTTCGTGAGGACGATCAAAATCAATTTTATGACAAACGACCATTTTGTGGGAAAATCACACTCGGTCGTTCAATTTTCGGTCAGTCGCAATAAACCATTCGTCCATTCAATTCGCATCGTTAAATTTGTCCATAAAGAAAGCTATCAATTGCACAACGTCAGTAAAATCGTTGAGTTGAGTTCATTTAGAATGAGTGGATGTTCTAGCATCAACTAATGATTTCGACGAAAATATTTTCTTTTGAGAGCTCTTAGATTGCTTAGCATAAAGAAGAAGATACATCAAATCTTTTTAAGCTGTTATACAAAGAAAAACGTCTTAGTGCAGTGTCCGTCTTACAAAAATGCGTACCTGAAACAAGAACAAATAGAAAAGAACAATGTAAGATTGTTTGTTTTGTCCATCTCACGGTAGAGATCATAATAAAGAACTTAAATTCCAACTCGAAGTAAATAAACAACCTTTCATCAAAATCATCGCTACCGTACTTGGTTTGTTAACGAAACGGGTTTCTATTCGGCTGATGTTAAATCAGATCCCTACTCTTTACCATGATTGGCGAGAATAGCTGGGAAAGAATTAAATCGATTCCCCCCATGGCCTGGGATCGATGAAACATCTCGACCTTGATCAATCCACCGATCTACACAAACTCAAAAAAAAAAGGAAATCCTCAATTCCACACGCCAACCTCTCCCGCATCGAAATGAGATCCTTTACCTTCGATTGGATTATACACAATCAACCGGAACATCAATCGGGCAAGATGAGGTAAACGAATCGTGGCATCCACCCCGCGACTTATTAGGTCGATGATCAGCATCTATCGGCGAAGATGATCCGATTGAGTTCCTCCGTCTTGCTCCCTCAAATTCGTCCGACTCCTGCTGCGGTCGGATACATGCATTTTTATCCAGTTGTCTATCGTTGCTGCATTAGTAGGAGCATTAGAATTTTGTTAACACGCTGGCAAGTCAAACAAACGCTTTTGTTGATTGTCTTCCAAGCGAAGCACAGCGTGACGGTGAGAGATCTGTGTTTGCTCGAAACTGATCCTGGCGTTTGATGATTTTCATTTTTTCAGCATGTTTCAAATGATGCTCTGTTTGATCTAGCATCTAGCATTGTTCGAGCATATTTTCATACTTTTTTAATTCGATGTTATGAGATATTTTAATTTTCTTCATCGTATCACTTCATACTAACAGTTGAAAAACGAGGACCCTAGACGAAACCCCTAGAACAGTATGTTGAATACAAAAACCAATAAAACAGGAAATTCACGATCTTCACCATTCTTACGATCGTTCCTATCCGTGATCAATGCACGTATCGTTCCGGTTGTTAGGTTCAGGGCGAAACCAACAGAACGATACATCATTTATCAATCACCTTGTATTGACAGCTGCAATTGCATCTGTTTTCTTGAGTTCGTTTCCTTTTTTATTCTGTCGAATGCCACGCCGAACTGCAAATACACACAAGCCATCAGTTTCGTCACGAACTATGCTTGCCATTTTTCTTATTTTTTTTCGGCGGAAACAACGGTAACATTAAGGACGGGGATCCATTTAAAAAGATCCTTTCTGGGGTGAAAAAAGGAACTTATAGAGAACGACGCCTTCAAGTAGCAAAACGAACAAAGACATAAAATGGTTTCCCTTCCCAGGATGTTGTTGATGAGCCGTGAGCGTCCATGAAACCGTTCGTTCATGGGTTTTATTTCGTTTGGCACGAGTTAACGCCACGAGTCAATTGACGCTTGCAACTTGCAACCGTTAGTGCATCGAGGTGGAATGTCTGCTCAAAGACAAACCCAACGAGGCACCTTAAGGGGCTAGGGCAAGATGCACCCTGCACAACCAGTGTCGGAGAACGGCGTGCTTCGAAGCTCCGAAAACAATGGACAACACGCTTCAATGTGATGTCTTTAAAAATGGCGATAAATGTGTCTAACAGCTTGCTCGAAATGCATTTTCGGTTGTCAATTTCATCTTGTTTTTTTTCTTTCTTGTGCTTCTTCTTTATGCACCTACCATTTCAATCCAGATGAACGGAGCGGAATAGATGTCCCTGGACTGCACCAAGACGATGGCTTGCTTAGACATTCGTCCAAGGCTGCTCCGTTTGCCCGAATTTAATTTCGTTCGCCGAAACCAACGCCTAAGAATAAACAAATGCAATCACGGTGCATGCTCGATGTTATCGACAGTCTTGGCTGGTTCTGGTGCTTCAACCCCCCCCCCCCCCTCCCACCGAACGTCAAAGACATTGCCGCATCTAAACCAGGTAGCATCGATCCGTGGACAGGTGCATACAGAACAGCTACTGCTGACAGCCTGTCGCGAGCTCTTTTTCTTTCCTTTCGATGCCTTTTAGTATAATTTCAACTATACTCATTATCTTCCGCGACCCCGCTTGACGTTTGTGGACCAACGGCTAATGCAATAGGAGGCGAATGCAGTTGCAGCCGTAGAGTGCAGCGGCATATTAGACCTTCATCCGTTTATGAAAACTAAATGATGACGCTAGGACCGACGCCAGCAGGTCGGAACTGTTTGACCTTTGAACCATCGTTTGACAATTTGATTTCCGTTCATCGTTTGGATTTAATTTCTGTTTTTCATGTTTTTCATTCAATTTTTCAATGAACCCAATACACCCCAGGTTTTCCGTTGTTATGCATGATTTATAATAAAATAAAGTTTAAAAAATCAATATTCGTTGGTAAGTGTATTTATTCTGAACGTGTTAAAATTTATGTCGGCTAAGGTTTTCAAAATGAGAAATACACCCACCGTTTCCATTACATAAAATAGAGCAGTGTTGAGTGCTTAAGAAAACTATTAAATTTCTTTAATTTATTGACGAAACCTCAGGACAGCTAGCGCCTTCCAGTCGGTAATAGTGTCTGCTAGAAAATAATTGCCTCACTTGATGCTCACGATCACTGGAGCTCCGGTTAAGCCTACTCTACTGCCGTAATCCCATAACAGCCTCCGGGGGAAAACTAGTCTGCAAGCCACGCACTCGCAACAGAAAGCTTCTTTTACACTCGATTTCTAATCCTTCGATCCTTCAAGCTGGTTTCGCCGTGTGCTCGGTGACTATATGTGTGTGTGTTTGAACGCGCACCGACACGCGCTAATCCTAAACGATTGCGTTTTGTCGGCGCCCAGAAAATTCGTGCCGGCATTGTCAGCATTCCCGCACGGCCCTGGTATCCGTATCAGCGACGCCATGCGTGTACTTACTTCAATTGAACGCGTTAAAACACTCTCTCAGAGCTGCACCGGTCCCCTCCTTGCCCCATGTTGACCGTGTTCGTCGACTTTTGAACTAGTTTTGGCATAGCTGAACTCCCCTACTCTACAACTCCTTGGACGCGTTTATCGCCGCGACGTTCGCCAAAAGCGTCAGTGGTGCAGTTGAGCGCGTTGGCAGTCGCTTAATCCTACGTCCCCAATCGGAAGGAGACCCGACCCATCGGCGGTGCTAATCTTACCACTCGGCTTGTATAATTAGATTCCAATTGCATGCTACCAATCGGGGGCTGAGTGGAAAAACCGGCCAAAACGGGAAGCGACCGGAATCACGGGTTTGCAGTTTTCTTCTACCATTCCCCGTGGCACGCATTGTTGCGCTCCCAAAACTGAACGTCGCCGCACGTCGTGAAGAAAACCCCCATCACGATTTAAACGTCAGATGCGAACGTCAGTTTGCTAGTAGGGCAATAAATAAAACAGTGCTACTTCATTATCAAACTTTATAATGCCTCTTAAAACGCATTTAAATTAATTTACGTTATCTTTGCGACCATATTAACTACATTATGTATATTGTGTCCTTCTTATACTTTTCGCCACTCGCGTCGCGTCCTTCTGTCCATTCGGCGACGGTTGCCGCTTGTTTCGGCACGGGTTTGTTTGTTTTGAGTTCTTCTTGTCGTTGTCGCCGGCCGGATCGGGCGGACTCCACAAAAGTGTTTTGTTGAATGTGTCGTGTCGGTCTTGTTCGCTTTTATGCTCCCCTTTTACTCAAGATCTGCTCATGCGCGAACAGCTCAGTTTCACCTCGGCCCGGCCAATTCCGTCTCATTCGTTTTTTCAACCTCCAAACCTCCAAGATAGTCGCTGTTTTTCTCATTCCCAATTCGCGTTGTTGCGACTGATTTTGAACTGCACCGGCGACGCTACTGCACTTTGTGGTGCGGCTCGCTTGGCCCACATTCGGCGACTTATCGAAAGTGTTTTGTCGTCGGGCGAAAATCAATTTCGTTCGAGCTGGCCCCGTCGTGGGCCCTCTCCATGTTTAAGCTCCCATCTCATTCGTGGTTCGGATCCCCACACGATCAGGTAGTTGTCTTTCCAAGTACGGTGGATTTTTTTTTTCTTTTTGCTTATGGATCCTCACGGCGCTTCGCTGAGACGCCATCCATAGGCGGGAAAGAAGGGACCTCTGCGATAGCGAGGGAGAAAGAAAGGTCTTAATCCTAAAATGCACCATAATAAGCACTCGTTTCTGTTTGTCGGCTCGGCCCGGTGGATTCTGCGCGCATCATCGTACGTTCTTGGGACACTGACTTGTGGTGCCAACTATCTAAATTTCACGCTCCTGGTGCTGGTGCTCTCCGGGGGAAACGAGCGAGGCGAAGGCCGTACATTAAGGGATATTTAAGTTTTTTATTCTGTGCGACCCTCGCGATTTTAATTGACGATTACCTTTTAACTACTTTTTTTTCGTACTTTTAAGCCCCTCTCGCGAGCACTCGATTGTGTTCAATGCTTAAGCGATCACCTTCCACAGGCCCATTAAAGCGATAGTGTGGCACGTTCAGATTTGGCGACTGTTTCTTGCGGATTTCCTTCTTTAGCGGGTCAAAGGTCGATGGAAGAAGAACCTTTCTCTTCGCGCCATAGGATTCACAAAGTCCCCTAAGTAATGAAGTGCTTAAGCAATTAAGTAATTTCCTAATGACCTCGTAAATACCATCGTTTAAAGTACATTCACGGCCCTTTGGCCGCATGCCAGTGCGTCCAATCGTGAAACTGTTTAAACGGGATTCGGAGGAGATGTTCGCTAAACGGTTCTTCGCCGGTAGACTCAGAGGAACTGAGAGAAAGAAAAGGAGTCAGAGAGGGAGAAGGCAGGGACCGCGGAAAGAAAGTATGCCTACCCTTTTGCCCTGGTGTCCCTTCGATCTTCGTTGCCTATACTCTGCAGGACGCATCAACCGATACGACAATATCGGGTGACTTAACTCGGTAATACGGCCAATAATAATATTTGGCGCCATTCGTATTATCGACAGCGAAGACGTGGTATGTCCCCGTGGTGCTTCTCCTTCTTCCGCCCGTGCCGATGGAAGCTGCAGTCTTTACATTCTCGACGATTAAGCCGCGTCCAGCGAGGAACGAGAGTAACAAAACGGAACATCAAACACCATTCTTTCACGCGAGCGCACGCGGAAAGGCCTTCCGTTAAGAGGTCGCCTTCTAGCCGCCGCACTGGGAGAGGAAGATTTGCTCCTTCTTTTTGTCGAGAAGTTTTTTTAGGTGCAAGAATTTGGTAGAATGCGCCCAGGGTGTTTTTTTTTTTCGTTCCGTTCATCGGAAAGGTCATCGGGGGCATTTAATTGGAAGGCGTATCGAGATTTCTCCGCAGCGGATCGAACTGAAGCACTCCGGCGGTTGTTTTACGACAGCCAAACATCTTGTAAATAGTTTTCGACAAATAAAAAAAAACCCACCGCTGGAAGATAAGCCGCCAGCCGCCGTAGCCCAGACACAGGATCGCTGGACGTCGAGGGAGGCATAAAGCAATGGGAAACGAAGAGCGAAGCGCCTAATACAACACGGATGACTCACACGGGTCGCCTTCACCACCTCCGGGTGTTCCCGAGCAGGGCGAGGGTGTTGTGATGTGGTTCCGGCAGGTAATGTTTCACTTCCGCTTCGACCTACCATACACCAGCTGGTCCACAGTCCGGCGCGTTGCTGAAATGGTCCCGCCTCGGAGAAGTCGGCGGAACTTACCTCGTAATTGCGCGACGTTCGGTTTCGCTGGCTTCAAGTGCTGACGTTTGAAATGCACCTTGTTATGGGGTGCCAGCGGTATTCAAATAAGCTACACTTTTTTGGCGAACCACCTGGTGAAATGCAGACATTTTAGGGCATAACTGAGAACATCCTAACGCTGCGAGGAAAACGCTCATACACCTCAGTCTGCCCTCGCTTTGAACCAATTAAGTTTCTTCATCCAATTAATTGTTCCTCCGTCAAACGTTGCGCCCAATTCAAATTAAACTTCCCTTCAAGAACACACACTTTGACCGGCCGTAAGCCTTTGGAGTGGAGAAGTCGTACGCCCCATCCAGGCTCGTCCTGGATCGTTTCATTAACAAATCGATAACTCAAGCCTCCATTCCATGATGCCCCCTGACGCCCCGGTCGAGCCAGCCGCACTACGTTATTCGTTTCGTGTTCGCATTTCCCTGCTCAAAAAATCAACCGAAAAGCGCTCACGCTATCGCGCCCATCAAACAGCTACCACCCCCGCGGAACCACAGGAGTACACAAAGAAGTACAAAGTTCCAAATCTAATTATAGTTGAGTACTCGTTTCTGTCCGTAATTCGCTCGCGAGGATGAGGCGGGGGAGCAGGAGGGCGAGGATAATTCGTCCATCCCTACACCCATCCTTAAACGATGCTCCATTTCAAACGCATCAAATCGTTACCGAAAAAAGAAAACCATTTGCGCGCGCACCCCATCCAGAAAAGCGTTCCGATTCCGCTTCGTTCCGGTCTGCCTGCTGGTCTAGAGCAGGTGCTGCTCTAAATTCGGTTCGCGGCGCGATGGCCACCGAGGTGCAAATGTGACGACGGAGATGCAAACAACTTTCCGACCCCTCCGAGCCTCGATCCACCACAACCACAAACAGAACACCCTGGGCAGCGCCACCTTACTCTATGCTCATTTCGATTCGATTCGCGATTTCATGGACCGTTTCTCCTTCTTTCTCTCTCGGCGCCTCTACTCGTGTACTCGTCCTTCAATGGGGCGCAAAAGTGGACTCTTCAATTTCAAGCGAACGCGACGCGCCTCACCTACATCCTTCTACCGTTCCAGGGTTTGTTCCGCTTCCGCCAAAAAGCGAACGAGTACCGGGTAGTTCTGTTTGGAGCTACGATATAGTTTGGAGCTGTGGGTAAACAAGAACAAACGGATAGAGGCAGTGACCGTGGACCGTGCTGGTCGGTCGATCAATCCTGTTGGGGATTGTTTTTCAATTTAAACTCAATTGAACGGACTTTGGTGAAAGTAAGCCGCGACGAACATACAGCGTGGTAAATCGCCTGAAATTGAGAGCCCAAATCGATCGGACACGCGACGGCGACTCTTCACTTACTGCCCGGGCCAATAACGGTTAGATTTTAATTACCTATATCCTGACATCGGCAACACCTAGCGTTAACACCCACAAAGGATCGCCACACGCCCGGTTGGAGAAATAAAGGACAGAAAAGCTATACTTCATCACCCCTTTCTTTTACTTTTCCTTCAATCTATTTCATGCAACTCATCGTTGGGTTTGTGTGCTGCAGGCATTTGTGTGTTTCTCTTTATTACGCGCGGGAAAATCAACATATTTTCCCGCTGACCAAATGGGCCGCAACGATTGACGGATTGACTCCGCGCCAGCCTAACTCTTGCCGAAGGGGAGCTTTCGAGTTTGATCACAACGAACGAGCTTGTTGTCGTTCGATTCCATGCGGCTCTAATTCAAACTCGATGGTCATGTTGATATGTTTGTCTCTACTCATGGGAAGGGACGACGCAAGGGTTTGTGGATGAACTATTGGCGGGCGAGGCGTGCAGGATTGTGCAAGAGAAAATAAGCGTCCGCTCGACTACATCCGCCTCAAACACACACACAAACACACTCGCTGACAACGGACTGCCGAAGCGCATCAAGAACGATAAACTCCCAGTGAAAAGCAGCAACGCGCGCGGGTGCGATGCGATGAAAGTGGGGGTGTGAAAATTGATTAAACAATTTTCCCCTCGTGCGCGGTCCGTTTGGCGAAACCATTCGGCCCAGCTGGCTTCCTTTTTGCCTGAGGATCTCAATTCGCAGCCCTTAAACATCGTTAACGGTTGAACCGTTTTGGAAAACTCACTTCCGCTGCTGCCCCGAACGTTCGCACCCCTGCACACAAAGGCTCGCGTTCCGGAAAGTGTCGGCCGGAATGGGTTTACTAAATTCGATTTGATTTTAAACTTTATTATATTCATTAGAGCCATTTTCAGCAACGGATTCCGCGCACGAACAAGCTCAAACATTTTTTTTTTCTTCTTTTGTTCCAAAGCAACTGCTAGTATGTATGAACACGAGTACCTTTCAACGTTCAATAAACAATTGACAGCTACCCTTAGACCGACGGGTGACGTGCAGCATGGTTGTGGTGGCGGCCAGGTACCGCGAAACGGAGAGAGAAAACTTTCCCGACGGGAAAGCTTTCCCTGATGGTGTTACGAAGCGTTTGATTGATTTTTGCCCGGGGTTAAGACCCCGCCGCCGTACATCTAATTTAATTTAAGGAAGGTTTGGTAAAACGACTGGCGAGAGAAGGAAACATCGAAACACATATGGTGAACCGATGTGAGAGTGAACAACATATCAGCCAGGTGTCGAAACTTATATTTGTTTGTTTTCCATGTCAATGTCAAGCCGAGCTCTAGTTAGGAACAATTTGTTTTTCAACTGTTTGATCTTTTAATAATTATTTTCAATAATTTCCTGTAAGATTATTGAAGTATCAATCAAAAGGTATATTTGTTTGTACCTCCAATATATGTTTTTTAAACGCTTACTACCTTTGTCACCATTCCAAACGTAGCTCCCTCGAGGTCAAATGGTGGGAGGCGATTGTCAACACGCGGTCACCTACCGGCTAAACTGGATGGCGTGCTTCCGTTGCTCTGTTTTGTCATTGATCAGCTATGATTGCATCGACCCTTTCCATTAGAACTGAATCACTCGTTGCGCTTCCCGCCCGTATCATACGGCGTCGTTAACGGACAAATCGTGCCTAATATCGCGCACCGGGATGAATGAAACGAGCAAGATGGCGGATGGTTGACGAACATAAGCGCGCCTTTTGGGGAGCGCCAAGCGGGGCCCAGGGCGGACGGAAGGTAGCAGGCGTAATGATCGGACCAGTCCGTTCGTTCCGTTCCATCGGATACGTAATCAATGATGTGTGTAATTGTGTTTTCGGATTCCCGGAACCGGATCCACTCGCAGCCGTCGCCACCGAAAAACACGTCCCACAATGTCGGCCGGTTTCGGTGGCAGTTTGCGCTTGTCGACGGTTTCCCAGCACAAAACAATGACACCCAAAAAATCGGCATCGGCGTCAGCAGCCACAAAAGCAACGCTGTTTGCCTTCCACCACACGATGAGCGGGTTTTCTTTCACCTTCCTCCCTATCTCCCCGCCCCGGCGCTCTCCTAGGATGGATCGATTTTCTTTTCGCGTTTTTTCGGTAATTTATTTTACTTAAATGGCGTGTCACAGTGATTGTCACAAAATTGTGGCCACTTTTCGGAATCGATTGACTCATAGGAAGCTTTTTACCGCCTTTTTCTTTGTCAAGCTGTCCAACGTTAGCCTTCTCCACGAAACATGTAAACATGCCAGGCACGCCAGCCTGCCCTCCGGTAATTTGGCCTCCCTATCCGGTAATTAGATTATTTAATCGCGCCGCGACATTGCCAACCACACCAACAAAGCCAATCCGATCCTGAGGCAGCAACGGCTCGGGCGCGAATCGCTGGGAATGTAAAAGTTTTTATTAATGTAATTACAATAACACACCATAATTGAGCCGGGGTGAAGAGAAGTTGAATAAAAGAAAAAAATCGCACTGCATGCACCTTGAAGAAGTCCCTTCGTGCAAGCAGCTGGTATGGAATCACGCGCACATCAAAAGACAACCAACACTAGCTCGCAAAACCCGATGATTGCGAGCCCAGCGGAGCCACTTTACTGGGGAATAATCTGCACCGAAAACGAATTTTCTTCACCCGACCCCGCCAGCCGTTCCCCCTCCCTAGGATCGAGGTGTTGAGTGGTGTTGCTTAAAGTTGCACGAGATAGTGTACCAACAACCTGCCCCTGGTGCAATCGATGGAACTGCACTACTTACAATTGCATGCCATCCGATTTTCTAACCCTTCCTTGCGCCTTCGTGTGCAACCTGTGCAACATAAATGCTCACCTGGTGGAAGAGTCGTGGTTCGCCGGGGTGCAAGAAAAAGCAGGAAGGAAGGAAAGCTAGTGAACTTGTTCACGTGTTTGGGATGGGAACGGTTACCCCTTTCGCAATTACGATGCTAAAGTGCAAACAATTTGAACCCTTCCCTAGCCACTGCCATGGGCCCTTATGTCCTTTGCTTGGTTTCCATGCAATTCACTTCAACCCCGCAGTAAACGTGAGGAAAATTCAAATTATCCTGTTTATTCACTTTTTGCCTTTCACTTTGCACACCTTCCGACGTCACAGGTCCTAAACAACCTTCCATGTGGGGAAGTGTTTTAAATTTAATTTAGTTTTGCCTTCATGCACCTTGCCTTGGTGAAAATATATGGCAAACTGGTTCGTACGGGTGGACCGCTTACTTTAGAAGTTTAAGTCGTTCCAATTCAACTGTTGACTTGCTGTATGCTAAGCTACTGCACTATCTTTGAAGTATGTTTAGGCAATTGCCCATGAAACTGGAAAGAAACAAACCGATCTTGATCTTCAATAGCGAGTCTTTTCTATCTATCTTAACGTCGCGTTAAATGAATGTATCTTCCTGATTCATATCTGTCCTTTTGGATTGCAGTGACTGGTTTAAAAAACACACTCCAAATTTCGAGTGCTGCGAATTGTAACCGGCGATAAGAAATATCTTATCTACAAAAGCAACTTGCGCCAACTCCTACGTCATGACACGGAAAGTTGCTTTGGCCAGCTTGTCGTTCGATGACGACACGGACAGTCAGCACTGCTGGGGATATGCCGAAGCACACTGATACGTACCCTCTGAGGGTAGCCTCTTATCGTGCTAATGAAATAATCTACTCACCTGCACATCCAAATCCGGCCGATATAATTAGAAACACCGCAATGCTGATGCCGAACGATTGGATAACCGGAGTTGCGTAGCGATAAATTTCGCCGGATAATTTAATCATTTACAACCGCATCAGTGCTAATTCGAGGCCACACGGTGAAATTGTCGTGACCGGAGCAAAATAATCCGCTTACCCGTTTGCGGCGGGCCCGGGATACACTTTTTTATGACCCAAATCCAATCAGACGGACGCGTACGAAACGATGTTCTCGCGTTGTGCCGATGATTCCTTGCGAGCGCAATGGGATTTGCCCGCCGGCTGCCGTAAAACATTTTGCAGCAAGCAGCGCGCGGTAGCGCACTGTTTATTTTTGCCGCCAAACGTTGCAGAGGATCTTTTTTTTTTTTGCATTCATATTTTCACGAACAAAAAAAACACCAACGACGAAAAAGCTACTTCAACGAAGATCGGAGCGATGAGCTCATGATGTGTTCCCGCGCACCTCGAAATAAGGATTCAATTTATCGGCACATGTTGTGCACACGAAGATTAACCTCGGAGCACTCCTCGAGACAGGCGTATTGAACACCGACTTGAGGGCAATGTTGGAGAATTCCAAGAGTAGTCAACTATTTGGGTTTTCATCAACTACTGATTTATTGGTTCAATTATCGATTCTTATATAGTAATTCTGATTGACAAATTTTCCTTAGTCGACATAATTGCTTACATGTATGTGGCCGTGTTGGTCACCGCTGTCGGCGACTTTTTACCAGCATGTGCATATTTCCTACATTTGTATGCGCCGTTGTCGGCTTGCCAAGCATTGCTTGGTTCTGCTGCGTACATGCATTTTGCTTACTAGCGCTTATTTTGGATAGATTTTTATTTGCCTACATTTCCGTCAGCGACATCCCCGCCCCCGTAATTCCTCGCAGAGGGGTTACAATTCGTGTTCTTCAGTGGGCCTAAAGGGTGGTGGGTCTAAAGTATGGCTCGCTCTTTCTTTCATCCTGATAGCTACATATGCCGCTATAATTGCGACACAAATTGTGCCAATAATGCATGTTATAATTATCTTAAGCGTTACATTTTCTCCTTTTTCCACTTCTTTTCTCTCTTCTTTTGCTTCACGATTTTGCATTTGCAGATCTTCACGTGACGGTTTAAAATACGTTCTGAACGTTTCAAACTTTCCCTTGAATGTTGGGAGTATTTCACGTGTTCTTGTTTGAATTTTGCAGTCCTGGGACAGATTTATCTCAACAACGAAATCTACTTTCTGCGCTTCCGTGACCGGGTCGAATTGATATTTTTTGTTTCTTGTTTTTACTGTTGGCTGTAAGATCAGCGGCTCTTTCTTTGATTGCCTTTATATCTAAGCTTCGCTTCTTCCCCCAACGCAGGTTGTGCAAGTTTTGGGTATTATGTTTCACTGCGTGATCGGCGGTTTTGGTATCGTTAGTTCCTTTGAAGCTAATATGTTTTTCTGCTGGCCGAAAGCTCTTATCGCCCCGAACCTCTAGTACCGCTAGTTTCACGGTGGGCTTGGTAATCTCACTCTTTCCTACTTTAATGCGCGCTGAGCGCGTTTGTCCATCTTTTCCCTTGAATACCTAGACATAATTTGTCTTTGATCCACCTTCCCTTTCGTTGCTCGTCTGGGAAGGTAACAACGTCACCTATGGCCAATGGCTTGGCGGGGTCTCTCCACTTTTCCCGTTTGGAGAGTTTCGGAAGATACTCTGTTATCCACCGTTTCCAATATTCCTGCACAATTGCTTGCGCCTTTTTCCAGTCAGATCTGGTTGCTTCAGCTTTCGTGATGTCTGAAATGTTTGGTTCAGCTTCCCCTGAACAGCCTAACAAGAAATGAGCAGGTGTTAAAGGCTCGTCATCTTCTCTATTCAATGGGATATGTGTTAGTGGCCTGTTATTAGTCAGAAATTCTATCTCTGTCAAGACGGCATCAAGCACGTCCTCCCTATAACTGTCGGCGATCGGAAGAAGACTTTTTATTTCGGCTACCATTCTTTCCCACGAGCCACCAAAGTGGGGTACGCCTGGAGGATTGAATATCCAATTGATGCTCTCGGAGGTGCATCTTCCTTGAAGTCGTCGAATTTCATTATCAGCACCTACGAAATTGGTGCCGTTATCGCTTTATAGCGAGGACACTTTTCCTCTTCTATGCTGCATATTTTTAAGGCAGCGTATGAATGCGTCGGAACTAAGATCAGACGCAATTTCGATGTGGATGGCTCTGGTCGTAAGACACGTAAATACCACGCCCCACCTTTTCTCTGATCGTCTTCCAATTGTCACTAATAAAGGACCAAAGTAATCAACTCCTGTATGAGTGAATGGTTTCTGATACACAGCGGTTCTACACTCTGGCAAGTCTGCCATCATTGGTGGTGTCGGTTTAGCTCTTTTTATTTTACAAAACTGGCATTTCATTACGACATGTTTCAAAGCTGCTCGTATATCGATTATCCAGTATTTTTGACGTAGAGCTGCTAATACAGATTCTGTCTTTTGATGGATATATCTTTGATGGTATCTGGCCAAAATTAAGTTAGTTACGTGGTGCCCTTTAGGGAGGATGATGGGATTTTTTGTATCGTACCTCAAGCAGGCTACGTTTTCTAATCTACCCTTTGATCTCATTATTCCTTCGTCTCCCAGTATTGGGCAAGACCGCGAATCGAGCTATTGTTGCTAATCGGGGTTTGTAATGAAAGCTGTGTCATTTCCGTGGTATAATGTTCCCACTGGGTTTTCTTCAGAAGAAGAACTTCTGCATTGTTTAGGTCATCGGTAGTGATCGTTGCACTAAAGTTCGATCCTGTTGCTTTCGCTCTTAGCCATTCAATATATTTCATACCTATTGCTAATGCTTGTTTGAGCTTGTTCCAGTCGGAGCACCAGTCGACGTTAATGACGCTCCAGTTTTTTTTTTCTAGCGTCTTTACTGTGTGCACTGGTCTTATTTCCTCAAATTTTACTTCATTTTTTGCCATTCTTTGTGACGCTCTTTCGAGCTGTTTTGGCACTTTATTGGGAGCAGGTTTAACCTCAAACTCCTCGGTCGAAAAGTAACCGCACATAACTTGCTTCATGGCTTTTTCTTCTTCTTCCTTTTTTTCCATGATTGTAAATAAGTTACAGTTATCCCTTGTTGCGTCACTTCCTCCAAATATTACCCACCCAAGTCGGGTTTCTTGAGCCATCGGCTCATATTCTTCACCCTCGCGGAAGTCAAATCCATGCGCAAGGTAAGAATGCGGCAATCCAAGTAAAACTGTGGGGATTGCATTTTTATATCCCGCAAAGTTCAGCCCGCGTAAGTGCTTGTACTTCTTTGTAAGTTCCTTACTGTCAACTGTTTGCAGCGGAAGATCAAGTTCCTTCACGCTTCGTAGACCCTTTACATCGAAAACGCGTTTATTTGTGCCCTCAAGCTTCAGGTGAATCGTTTGGCTATTTGATTCTTCCTGAACGTTTCCGTTAGTCCACGACAAAGTTAGTGGTTTTTTTGGCCCGGTGATATTCAATTTTTCTCTTACGCTATCTAAAATCAGACTGGTAGAAGAACCGGGATCGATGAATGCGTATGTGTGCTCTGTTTTACCGTTGCCTCGTAGGCTTACAGGGATAATTTGATAGAACAGCTGATGCCTGCCGTGGTGGTGATTCACTCTGCGCGGAGCCTCTCGCGCTTGCCACTCGGCGGTTTCATTCCTGTGCAGGGCGGTGTTATGTTTTTTCCCACACCCGTATACCCTGCATTGTGGGGGTAGCTGACAATTTTGTGCGTTGTGATTTTTAAGTGCACAGCAATTAATACAAATGTTGTTTTGTGACAGTGTGCGCAATTTCTCACCGACTGTCTTGCCATTTAAATATTTGCAATGCAGCGTGTCATGGGGAAGACCGCATAGCATGCATTTTTTTCCTCGTTGGTTGATTCTGCCCTGTGTGTGATGCGGATTCACGTGATGGGTACTACTTTTGAACCCTCCTTCGTTAGCTACCAATAGCGTTGCTAAATCTTCTGTTGGTTTTAACCACTCCGCGAATTTTATAAGTGTCTTTGGTTTTGCCTCTTCCAGAAGGGAATCGGATAACCATTTGTTCCTCAAATCGACCGGCAGCCTAGCAACAATATCTTTCAAGAGTCTCTGATCGTTGAGATACTCTCCCTGATTGAGCATCGTCATGTTATCTATCAGATCGTGGAGGGCACTTGAAAATCTAATAAATGATGCCGGGTTTTCTAAGGACGGATTTTTCACGGCCAGTAGTTCGTTCAACAACGAAGTGTAAATGTTGTCCGTGTTTCCGTATAATCTTTCAAGACGTTCAATAATTTTCCCTACATTATCTGGGTTTAGCATCAGTCCGCTGACTGAGCGTAGCGCATCCCCCTTTAAGTATTTTTGGAGCCTGTTCAAGTTCTCCAAATCCGAAAAGTTACCTTCGCGTGTGGTTTTCTCGTAAATGCTTTTAAATCGAGGCCACATGTTGTAATTACCGTTAAACTCTGGAAGCTCGGAAAGGGTCGTTTTGTCGTTCTTTAGCGACCATGAATCTATCATTTGTTTAATACTCTCCGTTAAAAGCTTTACGTCCTCGGTTGCAGATGGCATTTGACAATATCTCTCCGATTCATTTAGAAGGCTCATATTGGCCTGTTCTTGTTGTCTCTTAATTTCGTCTTGGAGCTTCCCTAGCTCTTCTTCTATTTTAAGTTTCTGCTCCCTTTCTTTTTTCTCTTTTTCTGACCTATCTTGAAGCAACTTCTGCGTTTGCTGAAGCGCTTCCCTGCTTTCATTTTTCTCAGTTTCTATCAATTTACACTTAGGGCAAACATAGTTCTTAGGAATTACTCTCAAGCTTAGGCACGCTTGATGGAGAAATCTATCGCATTCTATGCAGTGAACCATTTTCCCTGTGCTATCAGCCTGCGTGCATATCTTACAATTCCCGTTGGGATTGTGCTTAAAAACGAACTCCATATTACTTACGATTCGTTACACTGCTAGAAATGGTGACCTTGCCTTAATGACGTCACTCGCTGCTCTTCGTTGACCACCGCCGGGAGCTGGCGTCTCGCGCCGGCCCTTGAGCTGATGAGTTTCGACCGTCCGTCGATTCCGATGCCGTCAGCTTGCGCGCTCTCTTCCTCGCTGCTGACGCTGCTACCTGCTTCCTCACTCGCTGTCCTGGAGTTGCTGGGCACGCACCTCGTCGCACACACTGCTGGTAAACTTGCTGATCTGGCACTGATTTCTGGCTACTCGTTGGCTTTACTGTTAATGTTTCGGCGGAATGTTTTTTACACGTTTTGCGTTATGTCGCCGTGTATTTTTGTCAGACGCCGTTTCTGACCACTGTTTTTTACCGTTCGCGCTCACTTTGTCGCACTAAAATTCCGTCTCTTTTACGCACTTCTAACTGATGCACTTGTGGAGCGTTGCACTATATTTTGGCTGGTGCGCGGAGCTACCACCTACCACCTGCTTCGGCTGTCGCGACCGTCCGTCGATCCGAAATGTAGGTCAGGCTGGGGTGATCGTCCGCGGCTTCCAAACTTCCGTTCTGCTTGCCTTGCAGAGTTGATCAGGCCAAGCTTGCGCGCTTCGACCTTGCCTTCCTCGCCTTCCACTGCCGGGAGCTGGCGTCTTGCGCCGGCCCTTGAGCTGGTGTGCGTCTATCTCCAATATCACGCCGGGAGCTTGCGCGCTCCGGCTCTGCTTTCCTCGCTTCTCACCGCCGGGAGCTGACGTCTTGCGCCAACCCTTGAGCTGGTGTGCGTTGGGCGTTTCCGATATCGGCTGGGCAACCGTCCGTTACCTGCGACCGTCCGTCGCTCCTCAACCGTTGTTCGATGGAACGCTGGGCTGGTGGTGCACACGAGGGTTAACCTCGGAGCGGTTAGCCGTGTTGTGAACACACGAAGATTTACCTCGGAGTTCTTGCGTTCTTTCTCGATGCGGCTTGTGGTGCACACGAGGATTCACCTCGGAGCGGTACTTGCCGTGTTGCAAACACACGAGGATTCACCTCGGAGTTCTGGTGCGACGCACACGAAGATTAACCTCGGAGCGGGGCGCAATGTGTAGGAATTCTCCGTTGTGAGGGGTTAAGTCCTCTCTGGAGCCACCATTTGTTGTGCACACGAAGATTAACCTCGGAGCACTCCTCGAGACAGGCGTATTGAACACCGACTTGAGGGCAATGTTGGAGAATTCCAAGAGTAGTCAACTATTTGGGTTTTCATCAACTACTGATTTATTGGTTCAATTATCGATTCTTATATAGTAATTCTGATTGACAAATTTTCCTTAGTCGACATAATTGCTTACATGTATGTGGCCGTGTTGGTCACCGCTGTCGGCGACTTTTTACCAGCATGTGCATATTTCCTACATTTGTATGCGCCGTTGTCGGCTTGCCAAGCATTGCTTGGTTCTGCTGCGTACATGCATTTTGCTTACTAGCGCTTATTTTGGATAGATTTTTATTTGCCTACATTTCCGTCAGCGACAGCACATTTGGCGCGTAAATCTTAATTGGCGATATAAAATATCGATCTTTACTGCACGGAGCGAACCCGGCTCGATTCAAGACCCATTCCGAGCCTGGCTTAATATTTGTTAATAACCGGGAAAACTTATGAGAAAAGAATTAGAAACGAACCGGGAGGAATGAAAAAAAAACACACACACACACACCCATACACACTAGCCCATCTTCCAAGTCTTCGTGGTGAAACCGAGCGTGTCGTTAAATATTACGCTTTCAGTTTTTTTTTTGCCTAAGCTGATTAAGAACATATTTCCAGTGGACGATTTGCGCGGGCAGGTTTCTTTCCATCCGGGGTAGCGAACAGAGAGTGCAGGGGAAGGGAAAGGGAGAGGAAGGGAGGGAAAAGGCAACAACTGCACAAGCATCAAGTCAGACGTCGATCAACTCGCCG
Organism: Anopheles atroparvus; assembly: GCA_914969975.1. Lineage (NCBI taxonomy): Eukaryota > Metazoa > Arthropoda > Insecta > Diptera > Culicidae > Anopheles > Anopheles atroparvus. The sequence goes on along the minus strand of CAJZCY010000003.1, from coordinate 33,753,350 downwards.
GGAACATCGAGTCCGATCGAGTGGCGGGATCAATTAAATCGATCAGCATTCCCGTTCCTAACTTAATTACCAATCACTAGTACGAGTTGGCGCGTGTGCGTTCAAATGGACGGAATGAGCTCGAAACTCGCGCTCCCCGTTGGGTAATTGTCAGCTTTTTTGTTTGTTTGCCCGTCTCGAATTGTCGATTCGCAGTTTGCTTCAGTTGCTTCATTGCGATTCGAGTCGATCTTCGATTGATTATTTAGCGTTGAACTGCATTTTTTTTAAGTTACTCGTTCCGGTATCAAAGCATGCATCCGTTGCCAGGAAACGCGCGCAAAACAATTAAACTAATTGTCAAACGTTTCCTGCAATTAAACCTGGTTGGGATTGAAGGTTTAATTTGTACAGCGTTTTTGTTTTCCTCTGCACATAGCGCTGTGTGTCAATAAAATTCACACTGGACAATTAAAAAAACCTGAACTTGATCTGATTTTGGGTCCATTGAAAATGCTCCGATAATTGCAATTGTCGAATCGAACCGAGTGCTTAAAATATGTTTATTTCCGTTACTTGGTTCACGGTTGGAAAAGTTTCCCTCCACCCGGCCGTCCAATTGCACGACGTTATCTTGGCGATGTGATCCAAAATCACGGGTATCAGTAAACACGTTCCGCTTACATGGGAATTGATTTGATGATCAATATTTACCATCGGCCTGCAAACGGCGCACCGACAGGCGAAATGTGTAACGCCTTGTTTGCTGCAAGTGCAGCTCGAACCGATGAATGCACCTCCTCGTGGCGCTTGGCTCGTGCGCCGAACCTGCCGTCTGGGACTGCCTAGGAAGAAGAAAGAAAAGCCCTGGTGACATGGATATCAAACAGAAAAGATACCTGCGCACTAAACGTCCCGGACCATTCGAGGAAAATCGATTTGTAAACGATCGATGATTCTTATCGCACTCGACGACGGGGTTTCCTATGATAATTGACATTATCTTCAATTAGTGCATCGCGATAAGGGCCCGGACGAACCCCGGGTGCGTTGCCTACGAAAAAAAAGACGAAGAACAAACCGAATGTCGACATGGGCTAAAACGTGCAACTTGTCATCGATTTGTGTCAACACCGGCAATGATTGATTCACTCGAACGCCCTGATCCGGCTGTGGCTGTGCTGATTAAATGCGATCGTGCACACATTGCACACAGACCACCGTGGCCGTGCCTGGTACGTGCGTGTATGTTTATCTATCCGCGACTCATCGCTTAGCTTAATCCATCAAACGCTGAGATTACTGCACTGCCCTCTTCAGGTACAGACCGCAGACCGATCCGTCACCGGTCGGCCGATCCCAACGCTCTCCAGCACACCTCGCACCTTGGCAGGGCGTAGAGCCCATTGTAGACACACTTGATCGATGGAGGTGGGCTGAAGAGAGCCCGCCTTAAGGGTGACAACTTTAGCGAGTCGATTAAGGGCAAGCACGGTAGAGTTCGATGGCGGGCCTTAGCGACGATAATGTATCGACCGGGGGTTAACACACATAATTACAAATCGGTGCTCGGGGCGCACTCGATTGGGCAACGATCGGTGTGTCGGACAATGTGCGGACGATTAAGCGGCCATCGGTCATCCTGGCCGCCGGCGACAGGAAATTCCACATTTCCAAACGTGCGCTAACATTGTTAGCCACCTCATAGTAAATTAGCACGATTAAACCCGCAAGTCACTCGAATAATGAGGGGGATTTTTGACGATTAGCTTTCGATTTCAAAATCGAATCAAACACATTCCACTTAGCGCACAAATTGATTTCATGTTAGTCATATTTGCTTTCGATTAAGTCGATTAAGGACATTAATCGACTAGGCGATTGTTTTCCTGACTAAAAGTGATTTAATTGTTTCGATAGAGTTTGGCACAATAGCAACATGAGAAGGGTGTGAACAAAGAAACCCCCAAACCGGGGTGCAACTCACGGGTTTTACATCCTGTGACTTTTCTTTATTATTCGGACTCTCATTAAAATAGGCACTTCACAAACAAAATATTGCTTGACAAATATTATTAAAGAAGTTCATCTATAAGTCTTACCCCAGGGAACCAATCAAACACGCAACAAATAATGTCCGCTATGGCAAGGGGTTCTGTAAACCGTTTGCGTTACATTTTACAAAAAAACCCATCGGAAACTCATTGATACCCGATTTCTTCCAATCTCTCGACGTTCACGACTGTATGTACACTCAAGACTGGACCGTTTTGCCGCACCCTCATTACCTTTGGCATCATTGGCCGGACAGAGAAGGGCTTTTAATTTAATTACAAAACGGAAGAGTGCCTCAGCTGGTGTCCTCTGCTGTCGGGTCCGCTGCGTGCCGATGCACCGATTGTACCGGAGTTCGCTGTACGCGCCGATGGCTATCGATTCTCGTGCCCGATCGCTTGTTAACGGTTCAAATTAGGCCCTTGTCCCGATTGCGTGATAACCAGCCCGATTCGGGAAAACACGCTCGCGGCGCCCATGGTGCCCGCCATTGCTCGGAAGTACACCGGCCCGCGGGTTCGATACCTTCAGACCCCGACCCCCCCCCCCCCCCCCCCCCCCAACCGGCGCACTGCGTCGTCTGCCGGTTTTTCTCCAATGTAGTTTGATACGAGCTTCCTTACTGCCACCACCATCCCAATCCCGTTCCGCCCCGCAAACGCTTAATTCGATTAAGCGATACCGCGTGTTTTTGGGCCAAGATGCGCGTATCTGTGACACGAAACGCGGCGAAAAACGCAACTACCGTCGACGCTCCCGTTTTGCGCGCGGGGTCACTTGCGGTTCCGCCGGGACGCGTTGTAAGCTGTCAAAAATGGTGCTCGTACAATACTTTCCACTTTTCCTTAAGCGAAACCGCCCCAAGAAAGGAAGGGGTAGTGGGTTTATTTTGTCCTGTTTGTTGCCTCTTCACTTTGCTCTTCTTTTTGTACGTAGGAAGACCGTATCAATCGAACGAGCTCCGGTGGATCTTTCTCTGTCTCTCTTGCTCTCTCTCTCTGTGTCAGTTCGAATGCTTCAATCAACCGCCGAAACGACGAGGGACAAGACACGACCGAGGAAAAGCGGCACACCTCATTATTGAGTGGGTGTTGTAAATTAAGCAAACAAACCGCGATCCGCGATACGAATCGCTACCGGCCGACCGGACGGAATCGTCTCTTCCTTTCGTGCGGTTGAATTTATTGCTAATTGAGTTAGAAGCGGTAAGTGTTGTTAGTGGGGTGATAAGGTGTGTATGCATGTGCCCTGTGTGCATACGTGGCGAAATAGTGGAAAAATGAACTCACGTGTTTGAAAAGATTGAAGAGCGAGTACACATGAAAACACCGACGATGTTTCCTTCGTAGTGGTGTTTTTTTTTTACAACCAAACACTAGATAAAGCTGTTATTTGATCAATCAAGAAGCAATGGCAACACTTTGATTAAAACGAAAGTAATTTTATAAAGCCCCACCGTATTTGTAAATCAATTATTTTTAAAAAGGATACACCTTTGAACTTGAAGGTTGATCAAGGCTGTTTTCAAACTTAAAGGTGTAATTCATTTTTTCACAAACTAGTTTAATCAATTAACAGATATTTTCATCCAATGGAAAAAAAGACATGACTCCGTTCTCACTACGTCGTTCCAAAGGTGCAAGAAACCGGAGAAGATCTAATCTGATGGACCAAATAGATTTTCTTTACACCGCCCCACAACCACCCCGAAAGCTTTCCCAAACCCCTTCCCCAGCCGGTGTGGCTGAACGACCGTGGCAATTAATTAGTCGACCCCGTGTTTACAGGCTCATTAAGGGCAAAACTTTATGGCCCTTGCTGACGCGATACTGTTGCGCTACTGTCTTACGCCCGCTAAGACTCCGTGCTAAGACAAGCGTCACGTACGTCGTCGCGAAGCATCGGCCAGCAGCAAGCTCCAAGCGCTCGAGTGAGCGTCAGAGCACGCGGCAAACAAAATGGCTTCCAGCGAGTTTGGGCGGAACAGACGGGCCGAAACGGAGGCTAAGGGCTGGCTGGGTGGCCTTTCATGGAGATGCTTATGTGTTGATTCAAATGAGCACATTTTATTCGCGACCCCACAACAACGCCACGGAGAAGTGCGCTTCGGTGTGCTTGGCGAACGTCGCGAATTCATTTATGTTTAATTAGATTTTATTACTGCATCATGCACGAGCGATGGGGAGTGAGGATGTCCGTGCTGCAGAGTAATCAGAATGAATTTCGATCAAAGCATAAACGAAAGTTCAACTAAATTAATTTTGGTTTGTGTTTAAAAAAAAGAACGTCAATCTAACGTCAAACACGCCCATGGAATCAGTGTGCTGCGGGAAAGGGTACAATTGTTGTTTACTACCACAAAGTGACGACGCTTCAACTCGTCAAGCACCTTGGCAACTTGCCCCCATCCTTCCCTTCCGCTGTATCATTCCCGGTGGCAACCTTTTACGCTACCGACCAACGCGCGCACAGTGGGTGCAAAGTTAATGATCACATTTCAATTTTCGAACGCCCGCCGCGGAGCGAATCCCATTTTCGTAGCGCTTTCCCGCCTACGGTGGGTGTGCTTCCTGCGCCGGGAAAAACGAGGAAATTAGCCTAATGATGATCGTAAAACTTTGCCTGGTTTTTTTTTTTTTTTTTTCGTGACGCTGCTTGATTGATGGACGCTAGGTGAAGTTTTGATGGCCGATGTTGGCGAAAAATTAACGAACCAACACATCCTACGGAACCTAACATGATTAAACATTAGCCTCATGCGTAAAACTCCACCTTGGAAACACTCCTTTTTTTTAGTGCTTTCGTTTCCCAATTTGAGGCATTTTATTAATGTCTTCATTTACATGCACAACATTTGTTTTCGGACCAGAATTGCTTTCCATTGTTTTATCTAGGATCTTTAAGGCACCACACCTACCCACACAAACAAAATACACAACACACGGTGTTTATTGCAGCAGATTTCGTGTGCTTTCAAGCAGCATCTTTTTTTTATTTTTGTTCTTCTAATCAAACACTCACTAGCGAACCGCGTTCAGAAGGAGGCCTGGCCTGAGGAAAGGCGAGTTCTGTGGCAAACATTTACAATGCAAATGGCGTCTGAAACTCGTAATGGGATTTCACTAATGGAGCCGCGATACCGTGGGCCTCCGCTAAGTAGGTATGTAATGAAATGGTATCCGCCATTCGCCGTTTTCTGGTTGGGCTGTGTGTTAATCGGTTTAAAATATAAATAGCAAATTTTGCTGCACGAATCGGACGAGCGACATCTGCTTATGTTAAGCCGCGCCAAACTCACCTCAGGAGAGCAAAGACCGACACAAGTGGCAGGCTGAACGCAAAATAACCTTCTTCATGCCGAACTGCGTTGGCATATTTTCTCAAACGACATTTTGAAGCAGACTTTGCACCATTCACCATTGCTGCAAAGGTGTTGTGAAATAGTTTCGCTTTTAAATGATTCACATTAAACGTAAGCGATTATTGCACATGCTAGAATTTCTGTTCACGTCAAATTCCGTCAAATATCTTCCACACGCAGCCAAAGCTCGCATCAGCCATACAAATTCGTTAGCATAATTCACGAAATCTATTTCTAGTGCTGCAATCAGCAATGCAGCATGTGATTGCTACGAACGTTGTGCCCCAGCACTACGATGTTGCCGTAATTGAATTCAATGTTCAACGCCAAACCGTTTTTGGCTGACCCCCATTTATTCTACTTTTGGGTAATTGGCAGTTTCTAATTTGTTGCAATTTAATTTTAAAATTCAACCATTCAACTCCCACGAGGATCCGTTGCGTGCAGCACTGTTCCTTCGCAACATGGGCGAAAAATAGAAGAACACTTTTTATCAGCAACATTTTGCGCATAATGCACGCGCCAATAGCACCGATTTGACAGTTGAAACAAGGCGAAATGTGAGCCTTGGCACGTTTGAATAGAAAACGCAAACGCATCTTCGGGGTCTTCGGGGGATATAAACGCCGCAAACTGCCCCACTACTTATACTTATAATTGCTGCGTTCAGAAATCGCTCAGAAAAACATCCTTTGGAGGAAAATTATAAATTCGCAAAACAAAACAGAAAGAGGCCAGCTCATAGCTTTCTTGAACCACTCTTCGAGTTTAACCGCATAGTAGAGTTTAACAACTCCCTGCACGGTCGCCTGTGGCATCGTTTAAGGGATCTGGAGCACATTACAAAGCCTTTTGCACTCACTCCATTCCTTTTCGTAACTGGTTTGCGGTTGGCCGTCGTGATTAAGGAAATTGCGTAATTGGGAGGATTTCCTGGGCAGATTAACTCGTTCCAATCCGGACGAGCTGGCTAACCGCAAGCTGGTCAACAAGAACCTCTGAACGAAAGAAACCGCAGTCTTCCGTTTCTGCGCCAAACCCCCGGCAGCAGTGTGTCGCTCGGTTTTGGGGTGAGAAAAACAATGAAACCGATCCGCTCTGGAGTGAGCTTCTTCTTACCTGGTTTCACGGCAACAAGTATGGCGTCGTTCCGAAGCGGTTATCCTTCGAAAAGGGGGACTTCTTGTGTACACTCGTTATCGAACCCGGTCAATAAAGTGTATCTTCTGGTGCTTTCTTGGTTTTCACCGGCCGGATGGCTGGCTGGGTGGGTGTGAGTACTTCAGTACCGCGTCAGCGATAACACTCGAGCCTCTTCAGGGTGGTGCTAATTGCAACTAATTGAAAATCGGCGCACCGAGCAGAGTGCATTGGGCAAATATTTGCGCACAATATGGAGCACAGTTGCGTAATTCACTCGAACTCTCCCAATCCATAATTCACTCACTTTGCAGGCGGAAAACACAACTGAACAGCGGCAAAACAACAACATCAACCCTCACAACAACAAAAACTTCCTGCGCGCCCAGGAACTGTGAAAAACGTCGTTTTCGTCGAATGAAGGGCTGTTAATTTTCGCACTTTAGAAAACTGCTCCATCCGGCGAACGGATCACTTCACATCGGTGGTACTTTCAACGTGCAGACTGACCTGAAACGCGAAACGCAATACTGGCTTGCGGAACACTCGAAACTGGCATGCATTCGAACTGCACTTCAACCGCAAACCAACAAGGTCCTCACGTGGGGTGTCAATTGAATTATCTTTGAGTTAATTTCACCTGGCACATCACACCGAGAGTACCCGGACCCGACTCACTGTTCTCGACCGGATACCTTTGATCTTGTTGATCCTCCCGGTAGCAGGATGCTAATGCAACGATGGTCTAACGAGCCGAGCACTCATTGAGCTTATTATCGTGGCCGTTGGTATCGTTTCCTGTTGATGTGAATGTTTTCCGAGCGTCATCTATTTTCGCCATACACACACGAACTAGGTCGTATCGATTTTGCTTTCACGGTCACTTGAGTTGACTATCAATCTGTCTTCTCTTTACGCGCACAGGTTGATGAAAAACGTTTCCAAACAAGCGCTGCGTGAAAAACTCGCTCCCGCCGACGGTCGAACGAACCAAAACCGGCGTGCGAACGAACGAACGAACGGGCGAAAACAAACGGAACGAGCGCGCGTGTCGGTCGAACAAACTACGCAAAGCGAACGTCAAACTACGACTGAAATATTGCCCTCACCTGTAAACAAGGTAGAGCCCCACATAAACCGCTTCCAGACCGGTTGCGTGACGTGCTGTGTCTCGGTCTCTTTCGCTCCCACGTACGCGTACTGCCATGGCGAGCGAAGGTTTTGTAAATAAATCACCAACACTAGCAACGCGAAGTACCTGGTTCGTGGTAGCTCCGACACACCTGCGTTCTTCTGCGGAAGAGGAGAACAACTTAAAGCCACGCCTCTCGCGCTCGCAGTCCTATCGAACTACGTTTTATGCCATTCGCCTCGATCGGTACACTTGGATCCCTTTTTGGGTGGGAGAAACTGTTCCCGTTCGTTTCCCTCAAATTTTCCCCTTCTATAACACGCACACACACAGACGGGGCCAATTAATTTCCGCAGAAATATGGTGACGCTCACAGCATTTGATCGATCGATCGGGCAAACAAATAAATTTTGCGACAAGCGCTGGTAGCGATGAGTTGTGGCCCTTGTTGTGCGGTTAATAATGGCCCCTCTGGGCACCCTTCCCTGCCCTATCTTTCACTGTTTCGTGCAGCAATCCGTCATCCGTCAGTAGAACGCCCACCGTCATTACCGTCACTGCAAATCATTCACATCATACTCCATCCGCTTCACCAGCCGCTGCAGTCACTTGTCGCAGCATTTTCCACTTCCATGGGTTTTCCATTGGCGTGCTGCTGTTTTTCTCCCTCCCACTTTCTCCCACACACACACACACACTTGAAAAGAGGTTGCCATTGTTTTGCTTTGAACAATTTACATTGAATTACATGTATACATACTTTCGTGAAACGATTTTTTTTCATGTTTAATTTATTGCATTTATTTACGCGTTTGGAGGCCGCATCGGTGTTGGGGTCCAACTGTGGTTTATTAATCAATGGATCGCTTACATTAAAACACAATTAGTACAAACACCATCGCCACAGATGGGGATACCGTTTCAGCAAAAATCATCCCCTTGCTGTTATGTTTACAAAACCGATTTTGATTTGCCATTTTAATCATTTTCCTTCTCCATATTTTTTTTCAATTACTTCCAGCAGCCTCAATTGTGCCTGAATAAAAATACATGATCTTATAGGCCGCTTTGCATCTAAAGACGGGAGGAGAATCGAGGCGTGGTCAATCTGTGTATCGAGTGCAAAAGCAGTGCGTTTCATGGCTCGGTTTAATAAAGGTCAAGACTAATCTGGCATTGTCCATCCACCGGCTGCTGGTCGGAGCCGATGATGGAGCGGTATTTTTCTCACGTTTTCTCGCCACGCCAAGGTTCACGCCTTCACTTCACCAACCAAGCCAACGTGCACCGTGTGTTCGAAAGGATCGAAATGTAAATAACCTAATTGTACTCATACTTTTCCATTCATTTCCATCCGTAGAGCGCTCCGGTGGGAAGCTTGGAACCGACCTGAAAGAAGGGAACATTCCGTCGTCGTACGAGGATTTCAATTTTCCCTCGTGATTGTGGCTAAGTGACCGTTTTTGATGCTGTCAGTGAACAAAGGATATTGCATACACTTTCGACGCCATTGGAAAGGGGTTCGCTAGAAAGCGTGAGAAATGCTGAATGGCAGCGGGCAAATGGAATCTTTTGCCATCAAAAGACGTACATTTAATCAGCGAAACGATGCCAAACAATATTGCCTCAGCTAAACACAACGATCAACGGTCATGCAAAGATTAGATTTCCGTTCTTTTTTTTGGTCATAGTTTTTGTCGTGCTGAACACGACATGCTGACGTTTGAAATTTAAAATACAAAATTAATGATATTAATATTCCAGTGTTGATGAAACGTGTACATCCCAAGTAAACCCCCCCCCCCCTCCCCCATTATGTGCAAATTAGAGGCAAGATTTTTTAGTCTGGTCTGTGAAGCAAACAAAAGCTACACAGTTAGTTCCACAAAATTAGCTTCCTAAATGCCCTACAACTGTGGGACACATATTTATGTAATTTATGAGTTTTAAGTACAAAATCTGATAATATCTGACGTAATCATGATTTTGGAAGCGTACTTGTCTCCCCCGACCTATCATGCTACTGCCTGCGTATTTTTCAACGGTGTACGCATGGAATGGAACATGCCCACGTAACCCCCGGAAGCTCATTAATGAGTTTTTGATCATTCTCGTTGCGTTTTCGACTACATTGAAACCACCATTCGCACGTGCCCATTTCCAAACGATCCCCGCCGTGTTGCTGTTGAGGTTGACATAATCAAAATTGTCACTATCTGGGCAATGAAATCTTGGTGGTTGCCGATTAATTGCTGTCCAGTATTAATGTCAACCGCACGTTCCAGTTTATTGCGTAATTTTGATAGTTGGCGCAATTGCGCGTGACATATCGGGACTAATGCTTTGCAAAGCACAACCAAAGGCATGATGACAGGTCAACGAGCTGTCGGTCAACGCTCGTTTGCCATAACTGTTGTATAATATGTTGTCAAATTCGGCTGGAAATTAAAAAAATGGGACCACACCTCTCCAAAGTAGCATAAGTAGATCTTTACCGCAAGTCCTTGAAGAAATGATTAATAGTTCTTTCATCTTTTGATCCCCGAAAGAAGCGCCTCCCTGCTTTCCCTTCTCGATAATGTGTCTAGGATGAACTAGGGCTTTTTCGGCCAATCGTTAAGGAAAATCGGATTCCATATCAACAGAAGTCATCTACAGAGCTCGCAGGTAAGCTACTGTTGCTCGACTTGTGCTCGACAAACGATTGTTGGATTTCAAAGATATTAATGAGCAGATAATGAAATTTATATTCTGCCTACGCTTCGGCGCGTGTGTGTGCTGAGCAATCGCCTCCGTGCTGAAACATTGGTTAAACTAAGCTGAACTTATCGCTCTAGTGGATCTTAATACGATTTTAATTGAATGGAAAACTAATAATCACCCAAAAGCCCAAAGGTCATTTGGTTCGGTAGAATTTGGACATTTTCGGGAACCAACTTCAATCAAAAAGGTAACGGTTCATGTATCTATAAATTGTGTGTCGAGAAATGTGTACACAACTTCATTGGAGGCAGATTGTGTTGAGAATTTGAATATCATTAACGCATTCTTTCATTATTTAGCATCATTTTAGCTCATCATCATTTTAGCACAAAACCAAATTGTGAAACAAATCTGCACATTTTTCATTAAAAAATAACGATAAATTACTGCAATTAGGCGTCCAACTGATTTTAATGAGCCTACAAATGATTCAACAACAACGGACGCGGGTCTGTCACATTTAATTTCTCATATAAGGCTTGGTGTAGTCCGTTGCTTAATTTCTTTGATTCGAAAAGTCACACGTACACGAAATGCCATGTTGTTAATTCTGTGTCGCGTACAGAAAGCCATAAAAAGCACCCTCAAGCACCTTGAGGGCGACGGCTTTCGTTCCCTTTCACGACTGCCTCTAGAACGTCAGTACCCTCTCGGTATGGGCAGATTGGATGTTTCGGATTAATAAAATTCAAATTAACGCGTGATCCTCGCCGCCCTGCGGTGGTCTCTCTTGAGCTGTCCGCGTGGAACTGTCCAACAGTGCGAGAAAAAGCGCATCTCGTCGTGCCGATTGAGACAAAAAATAAAATGGCGCACGTGGGTGAGCAGGCTAACGCGTGACGCGAGAAGGGTAACCGTTGGGGATTGAAATGCGTACTTTACAGGCGCTCAAAAACCCTCGGAGAAAGACAATGTTTTACGTAGGCGATGCCACTCGAGAGAATCGAGTGCACTTAAATCCCACTCAGCGGCCGAAATCGGCTCCGAAGACGCAAACGGATAAAAAAAAAGCAAAAAGACCAGATAATGAAAGGCCGAAAACGAACTCGTTAAATATTGATATAAAGTGCCGTAAAAAACACATTAAAATAAATTTCTTAATACATTCACTGACCACAGGCTTCACGTGTTTGGTTCATTTCGTCAGTTTTCGTCGTAGACTGGTGGGTCCTACGAACAATCACTTTTTATTTTAATCAAAGAAACTAATCCGATATAATCAAAATGACCGTCTGAGGCATGTTTATTTCTCAGTCAATTATAAAAATAACTCATATCTTATAATTTTTCTGTTAGGAAGAACGAAAGACATCTATCAAAATAAGTTAATTAATAATAAAAATGCTTTGAAAATTCTTCAAACTTGTCTTGATGCTATCAGATCAAAATCAAACATCAACTCCAATCTTGGTATCGCTCCGCAACCATTCTCGCATTTCATCACATCCATGCCAGCCCGAATAAGTAAGTAATCTTTGACTGGCGCCGTTGTACCAGCGGGATACGCGTTAAAAAAACACAAACTGTTGTATGTTATTCCCCATCAACCCTCCTGAACACCGCGAGCCCGTAGCGAATCACGGGAAGACTCAGCGTTCCGCGCAGGCGCTACAAACCTGCGAGAATAAATCTAAATTACATTAAAATTGGATTCGCTTTCCCTCGGAAGCGATCGAATTCCCATTCCAATCGGTAAACTGAACGGGGCCATTTCGTGTCCTGATCAGGATCAGGAGGCTGCTGGTTCGACTGGCGGACCTGTGAACACGAAACACTGTCCCATCTACCATTAGTGGAATGACGCAGCGTCTAGCTGGGATTTCGGGAGCCCCGGCCGGGCCGTTTAAGGTTCTCTCGATTGATCATTTGTAAGCGGATCTGCTTGCCTATCGGGCGGCTTACTGACCGGCAGGAAATTAACCTTACGCGCTTCCTTCTGCCGCTGAATCTAGGAGCTCATCCTGCATCGGTGCGTCGAGAACTGGGCAACGATCTTTTAATCTGCCACGCTCCGGGCAGGGCCAGCCACTCTCTGGCCTGCCGTTCACTGTGACGAACGTGAAGCCTCTAATAATCCAATAAATTAACGATCAATCTGCGCGGAACCACGCTAACAATGGGTGTTTCTGAGCAGTCGAGCTTCGAGGAAGATGAAATGCGGAATAAAGTTAAGTTGCAAGCGATGATCGATGGCTGGCGATAAGTCTATCCTAGGTAGTTTGTTAGGAATGGCTTGAAGATCATAAGCAAATGCGTTTCCATATGAAGCACGTCACATATCACAAACATATAAAGTATATACAAAGTTATACAATGTTTGTAAGTTCATATATTTAAGACTCTTTCTGTCGTCAGAAAATGCTTGTCTTTAACTGCCTTTCAAGAAAAAAAATATCCCCACTCGAACCCAACTTTTTCCCTCTTACAAAACATCGTGCATGTCTTCAATCAACAGCACATCATTACAATCGTTTCGTCAATTTTCCGGCCACGACCCCCACGGCCTTTCTGGGCGTTTGCTAACGGCGTCGTCAACGAGCGGTGAACTTACAAATTCAAATTTCTCTTTTAATTACTCCGAACGCTTCCCCCCAGGATCAACTACGTCCCGCGAGTGGCCCGTGCCAGTGCGGCCTCTGACCCGAATGTTGCCTCGCGAGTCCACAGCACCGTGGCTCAATCGATCGTTCGATCCAATTCCCCAACATGAGATGCAAAAAATCTGCTTCGCTACGCTCCAGGTTTTGTTTGCTCGCCTTACCCGCAACCCCTATTAGTTCAGGGTTAGTTTGTTTTTCGAGAGAGTTAGAAGGACGTGTTAGAGAGAAGGAGACTCTGGCTGACACGGTGGGGAAGTAAATCCAATTAACATTATCTTATAATCTAATCAAAACAATGCCAAGAGGAATCGACCGCTTGAGAACGGTGGGCTGAAGGATAAGAAAGAGGGAGGCATGGATGCCTGCCGGCGGTCCGTGGACTTGAAGGTAAAACAGTTTCCAGCTCTACTACGCTTCACAAACAGCAAACAAACTTACTGACTCCTCCCAATTATTTTCGGTGCTGAAAACCTGGCAGCACTGCCGCGTCGTCGAATTGATTATTCCGATTACATACGCTTAGTTCTCGCGGGAAAAGCGCGAGACGAAACGTGATCGAGGGACGCGAGTGTAAATGAAGAAAAAAACTTCTTTCGGACGGAGCCAACAATCCCTCCAAAACGATTAACGGAGGGAAAAATCTAATAAAACCGAAATCTAATGTCTATCAAATTGCTTTAATGCGGGTTTCGCTTGCAGGGTCTTGCGAGATTAGAGAAACGGGAGGAAAAGCAAACCAACCGAGGGGGCTGCATGATGGAAAGGAGCTAGAGGCTGGCTCAGTTTGCTACTGTTCGGGTGGCTTGGTCTAAGACACTGTCCACGCCGCTGGACGAACGAACGAATGGATCCTTTTAACCCGGCCGACGCGGTAGATTAGGACGGCCGTGGTGGACGATCGTGCCCTAACCCCGCAGACTCCCCCCTTGGGGCGGCTCGGAAGCTACGTAAATAAATAATAGAGCGGATTGATAAATTAAAAAATTCCACCGCCAAATTAATTGCCTCCGAAAACGGTGGCCAAATGGATACAATCTCCCACCAGGCACGGGTTGGTTGGATGGTTGCTCGGTGGAGAGCAACGGTTTTTCCAGCCTTTTTTCTCTTCTTTCTCCGGCCTGGCCGATCAACGTGAACGGACCAAGGGGCGTAGCGAAGTAGCTGTTCGGCATCATTTGTCATTTTCGGCCGCGCAGCGTTGACTTACGGTTATGACTTATCTATGCTTTGATTAGCTTGTAATTTTTATTCAAGTCGATCGATCGGATATTTCGCTTTGATCCGCGCGATGACGCAGCCAATCCGTTAGTTTGACGTTGGAAGAGTAAGGAAAAAGAGTCGCACCATGTTTGAAATGTACCGATGGAAAGGAAGACGTAAGGTAAAATTTGGATAGACCTTAGAAATTGTCATTTAAGAAAACGGCATCAAGGACAATGCGTTCAGTTTCATAAAAATCCAAATTACCTGTCCACAAAACCCTCAATGTGATGTTCTCTTGGATCTTCAGTGCAGCAAATCACTCTGATGAATGTATATCACATTTAAATAGGTATTATTTCATTTCTTGGTGTTTCACAAAACCCTCGGAAATCCGCGCCAAGCATCGAAGATCTCGATGAGCACCTTTTGTAGTCAAGTGCGTGGGACGTTTTGGATCGGAAAGAACTATTAAAGAGCCATTAACAATCCACCACTAAAACACAGCTTGGAGCTGAGGGCCCCCGTTGGTGTGAACATTCGTTTACGTTAGTGTTCCTTCGCCTTTAACGCCATAAACAACCCCGTGGAACAAGTTTCGGGAGATCGGGTCGTCCATAAAATGGTACGCTCTTTGTGCGAAGAAATAACGAAGAGAATCAAGTTATTGTTGATTGAATCAATCACTCCCTCGCTCGGAAACGTTGCGGAAACATCAAATCCGTGTCACTGAAAGCCTGGCAAAATTTGATTAGTTTGGATTGGGATATCTTGTACTTACTCTGTTTCTGTTGATTTGCATCTTCGATTGGAAAACATATGCATTAGCAAATTAAATCATAAACGTATCCGTTGTGTACGTTTTTCTGCAAAAGAAAAGCATTACCAAGCGCAAACCATTTGCTTTGCAGATTTCAAACGCTTCCATATGGTATGCGATGGTTTAAATACCTCAATGCATCGAATCACCCGCCTTGGGAAATCTGTACAATTGTGCAATTACCCCAGACAATGGTGAACCGTATCCTTTCGTTCGCCCTAACCATTATCATTTAACCGGCCCAATCACTTCCTCCGGTTAAACGGTTTCCTTTTGTGCTTACGAGCAACATTACAAGCACCCGGTAGGGGGTTTTCAATTAGTTTTGCTCCAACAATCGAAGCCATTACCGGGCCCGTGCATTTACGTGCATAATTTCATATCGTTCGCGGTTTTCTCGCAGGAAACTCGTGCTCCACCGCCCCTCAAACCAATCCCTCCCTCGCGGGCGTCTCCGATCAGTAAGGAGAAGGTAAGCTTTTATGTAGGCTCGTTTTACGGTTCGCTTAAGCCGGTAGGCAAATGCAATACAGCCTGAAGATGAATGAAATATCGATGGCCCTGTGGTAATTAGACAACTTATCGAATGCTTTATCATAGGTATAGGTCATTTTCAAATAATGAGAAAAACTTTTTCAAAAAATCCACTCATTTAGCAGTCACTCTAAAACCTCATAATATATATGCTTCTAATGGACACCATATGGGACACCACCAAAGGATGTTCTCATATGGGTGAAGGATGTTCGGGTCGGGTCCAACCACTTTGCCAGGTTGCGGTCGTCGTTTTACCGTGTTCCGATGATACCACAACAATTGAACTTTCCAACAACTGTTCGGCTCAGAGAGTGTATTACTAAAACAAACAGTGCGGTTTGTACGGGACACATTTCGAATCCTGCAAACACATCAATCATTCAATTAAAGGAATCCCTTCAAAAAGCTGCCTCAGAGATTATTGGAGCTGTTTTCTTTTTGCAATGACGATTAAGTACTTTAAAAAAAAAACTCTTGCTGTGGTTGCTTTTGAGTTTGTTCCAACAAATGTTCAAGAACAAACAGGTGAAAAAATAGGGGCAGACAAAGTATTTTGTTTGATCCTCGTATTCCTTTCCTAGTGATCGTTTGCGCTTAAAAGGTGTTTTCTGTCTTGCACAGTTTGTCACGACCTAGAAGATTTATAGCAGAACAGATATTTCGAAACTGCCCCACATTTTTTGACACAACCAGTGACTCATAACATCATAACACAACCAGTGAATCATTTCCTAA
This sequence comes from Anopheles atroparvus, assembly GCA_914969975.1. Classification (NCBI taxonomy): domain Eukaryota; kingdom Metazoa; phylum Arthropoda; class Insecta; order Diptera; family Culicidae; genus Anopheles; species Anopheles atroparvus. The sequence goes on along the minus strand of CAJZCY010000003.1, from coordinate 33,737,028 downwards.
CGTGTTACAGAGCAAGAATCTCAAAGGAACGGTTTTCCTACACATTACACTCCACCAGAGTGTTTCCCGAGATTATTCGCCATGGTAACAATGTGTGCTCTGGACTGAAGGATAAATTATGGGGAAATAATATATGATTCGACCGTTCCACCACGGCCTTCCAGCCCTTCCAGGTCTTCCAGGCTTCGAGCAGCCAGAGCTCGATTAACGATGACAGATGGACGTGGTCGGACCGCAGCGTCAAACCGCCCCACTCGCTTCGAGCACTTAACCCATTTGAGGTCGCGTTCGTACAAAACGAGATCATTATTACTGGACTCTCGCACAAACTATCCTCACGCCGGGTGCAGATGGTATGGTAATGGGCCGTGCGACGCGAAATCACGTCCCGGCCGCAAACAAGATGAAAATCACTTATCGATGTTTTATTGCGAACGTTTCGCCAACGAAAGGCAAGAGCGGGCGACCCGGCATGGGGAGGGTATGGAAATTTGATTATTTATAAAACAAATGACGGAATTATCGCTTATTACCATTACGATTTCCCGCGTGATTGACCACGATCGTACGAGGATCTCGTTTTCTCCCGTCCGCCGATCGAGTTCTTAAGGACTGCTGGCGGGGAAGGCAGGAAGCAAGCCAATGGAGGTGAAGGAATAAGCGAAATCGGACAATCGGACCAGGTGAGAAAAGAAAACCACACCGAAACGGGCGTCTCGTTCCGGGGAACTGTTTGCAAACGATCTGATTTGCAAGCGATAGGCCGGGGATCGGCCGGAGCGGAGGGAACACGCAAAAATCGAATCTTATTGATTCCACTGACGCCCAAGGTGTAGCTCGGTAAAGCAATGTGAAGGATGGCTTTTTGTTGTTGTTGTTTTATGGCAAAAAAAAATGGGAAACTACGAGCAGCAAGCAAGAGAAAAATCAATTACGTGAATTATCGTACGCCCGGGCGGGGGCGAGCTTTCCCCCTGCACGAATGAATCACGGCATGGCACGACCTAAATGTAAATATGAAAATATTACGATCAGTTTCATCACCATCATCATCACAGAATCCCATTAAAAAAAAGCCTTCCCAGCCCGGGACAGGGATCGGGCTCCCAAAATCGGCGCCCCCTGTGGTGTGAAAGTGTAATCGATTTTTCGGATAGTTCCGTACCGGGATGTTCTGCCGCTCGCCTCCACGCTCCTTCGACTTCACGCTCCGTGAAGGCATGATAAATGACGAATGTTCCCCCATTAGGATTAATAAATGTCAAATTTCCCTGTCGAGCCCGGGATGCGTGGTGGGCGGCACTCGGGATGATCGGCAAGGAGGACAATTCTGTGAGCGAGGGCGCACATTCTCTCTCTCTCTCTCTCTCTCTCTCTGTGATGTGTCACGCGCGGGGCAGTTCAGTCCTGTGAACGTGAGAGCTCCGTTAGCAAAGCCGTCGTTGCGATCGGGCGAAGATAATTTCCATATCGCGGGCGCGGAAAGCCCCCATTTTCGAGGGTTTGATTTTTCAACACGATCGCTCCGGCGTTCGTTAGGATGAACGCGCAGTCGTACGCGCGCTGTACGCGGAATTCCTAATCAAACACGTGTTAACGAACGGAGCGCGAGTCGAATCCACCGTCGGTCCGTCGGGGCTGGCGGGTGGCCGATGCTGAAAGGAGCACGTCATGCTGACGAGATGAGCCATTAAAGAGCTGACAACAACCGGCCACTTGCGACGGAATTCGAAAGTCATGCTCTGCTCTCTATTTGCTCAAGAAGACGAGCTTGTAGGTTTGTTTTGTCAGTGGCTTTATTGTTCGGGACGTGCAGGATTGCCCGTAAATTAGGTGGCTGATTCACTCCGTCCTGTGAAAAATGTTAATTTTCTGATGAGGAGAAAGTGTCTTAAACATATCGAATGAGTTTGATGCATTCGTTTCTCGAATGGGGTGGGAGGGGGGGGGGGAGGTTTTCCACAGTACAGTATTCGAAGAGCATGTAGCTTTTTTGAACAGTTCTTTGCATTACTTGTGCTAAAAATCTCTTGTGACCTCATCGTTTCAAAGTAATTATATGACACTCTTGTTAGATTTATAGATGAGGATTTGTATAATGTTAATGTCATCAATTCACTTTTTATTATGAATAGTTTGTCTAAAATATCATGTACACTCACTCTGAAGTGTCGGCTTATTGAAAGAATGATTAAATCAATAATATTTACACACCATGCCCTTCTACAAGGGATCGTTTTAACCTAGCCACCATTTCTTGTGATTTATCGTGCGATCCGCAGCGTTTCTTACGTTTGTCGGTTCCGCCTAAATTACCCAACGAAAAACCACACAACTAACACCGCTGGCCACCCAGCCGGGCTCATTTTAATTATTATTTGTTATGCTAACCCACCGACAGCCGTCAGACGACAGCGAAACGCAATTGCGGTGCAGTTCAAACCGACCCACCGCTCGACTAGAGCCGTCCCTGTGACCACCGTTTGCGTTTGCTCCCATCCGATCCGTAATGGTTTAATTTGGCCACCCTGAATCACCTCCAGCCGGACGAAAAGTGCCCTTACGGTGGACAGTGGCGGGGACAGTCAAAGAAAAGCCGACACACCGTGCGACACGGTTCCTGTGCCGAAAAGAGGAAGTGTTCGATAATTGCCGCCGGCGCCGGAAGCTGATAAACGGGGTCGACCGATCGCGATCCCGGCGCGCCATACCGACAAAGCCCAAATCACCGAAGAAAGCCGTCGCGTTCTAGCCGACCAATGCGCTCCGTTTCGAACGCCGGTTTCCCCCAGTTTCAAACGTGGCTGCACTTCCGGCAAAAGGTTCCAATTATATCATCCGTATGCACTATTGGGACCCACCAGCTGTTTCGCGGTAGGTTTAAAGTTTATTGACTTGTCTTGAGCTCAAGCTTAAGAAAGGACACGATTGCACGCTGGACAGATGGTGCTAGGATCTGCCGAATGCGATAGAGGCCGGGCAAGAGCTCGGGATGATAAAGTGGCAAGCATGTTTGACTAAGCAGAAGGACCTTTAATAGTAACGGGATTCTATTGTTCGGGAGCCACCCTTTTTTCGGTCGAAACAGATGGCGATGGTATCTTCTTGTTGTACAACTTAATACTTTTCTTGGCTGTTTCACAACACTTTGGACACACTTTCGAAGGGACATTTACATAATCGCTTTTACGCCATGTGTTACGTTGAGCAATCCCAGGGAAAAGGGAATCGTTTTTTTACAATTAAGTTTTCCACGGCAGTTTCGTTCTGGTGTTGTACATTTTTTTTTTCTTTACATTTTCTCTCAGTAACTTGTTCAGATTCCCGCAAAAAGAGGAGCTTGCAAAAAATTGAAAAGAAAAACTAGTAACACATACATCCCCTCATTATTATAATTTTTTTATTTGGTATTGAGCCTGAGAAAACAATCAGAAATCTTCCTATCTTGCATGCATTTCACAATTGAATAACGTCCGTCAATTGCTTTATGAAAAGCATTAAATAGGGCACGATCTCTTAGAAACGAGCCCCAAAGCAGGTCCCTTGCAACATAAATCAAAGACCGGCACCTTTCAAACCCGTCGATTTTATGGTTCGATCGATGTTTTTAGTGCCCCATCATCCACCAGTTATGGCCTTTCATATTGTATTACATGGTTCAAACGAAGAATCCACTGAATCTGAAACACGCGATTTTACAACCCGAACATTGCAACTCGATAAAAGCCATTTAACGCTCGTCAATCGATGCTCGTCAGGAGAATTGATTTTTACTGGGATTTTGTTTGTTCAACCATCCCGGAAAGCTCATAAATTGGAATGTGCGTGAAAATATGCCACCATCGCTTTAGGCTCGACTCGATGGGAGGCTCATCCGATCCCGATGCTGCGGTAACACACACTCAATCATAAGATGGATGATCTTGGTTTTAGAATTGGTTTGGAATATTTATTGGAAAAAAAAATCTCCGAATTAGATAGACTCAACCTCCTTTTAAGTGATTTAAGATAAACGGCAGAATGTTGCCAAAGAAAAAATCCGGAATATTGGCTAAACGGATCACATTGAGTGATTGCAATTGATTTATTTTGTTATTCATTATGAGAATGCAAAATGTGTAGTTGCCAGCAAAGTTTAGCAATGAATCAAAACGTGCGTGATACATTAATGTACTTCATCTAATTCTCCCGTTTCACCATGTGTAATTGAACTTCTCACGCTACCTGCATCAAATAAATTTATCGTGCAATTAAACTTCAATGAATAAATTGGCATGCATGTCCGTGATCCCTCCCTTCACGAATGCAATTAATTGATCCCCGCAACGAATGTGTTTTCATGAAGTCAAGCACATTTCGCACTTAGTGAAATCAAACGACAGCAGCAATGGTTTTGCCGTTCTCACTGGAGTGCAGTATTATTTTTCCCTTCCACTTGCAACTTTGCGTCTCACGATCGCGATCGTCGAACACTGAACGATGATGGCGTCTTGCTGTGATGCAGCACGATTCGCACTCGCTCCGTTCGACGTTTCCGAGCCGTTTCCACGGCGATGCTAATTTCTATATTCACACTTTGCTAAAAGGCATATCGTGCACACGGCTTTAGCTCTGCTTGATGGACAAACTTGAAATCACGGGGTGTCCGCTAATTGGACTGCGCGGAAATAAATAAATCCTTGCTCGCTGCGACCATCTTTGTGATCGGTTTAAGGCAACGAGGCTATGTGTATTGCGAATTTATTGCAATCTGAAATGGTGGACTTTGTGCAGGGAATAGATTTTGAAGTCACTTGTCCATCATTAGCGCAATGTTTTGGTGCACTAAGTTTGCCGTGCAAAACGATGCAACGCCTGGACGGGAAGAACTCGTGATCTAAGGAAAACCTCTTGAATATCCTAAATTATTCGTTGCCAACTTAAGAATTGTTAGTTAAAATTGCCATCCACTTCTAGTATGAGCAAAAACTAATTAGAAGAATGAAAAAAAAATGAGACCAGCACCTGAGCGATTTGCCACTAACGAACCTTTTGTGACCTCAGGTGAGTACGGAATGCATCGAATTTAGCGTTCGTAACGATGGATAAGCGTTTTTTTTTTATCTCCCCTGTCGATGGTTGTCAGAGTGATGTTTATCAGGGAGTGCCGGGAAGTAGGTCCTACAAAAAACGACACCCGTAATACGCTGTTAACACGCTCGGAACGCAGTTCATTTACTTGCGATCCCAGGAAACAATCAGGCCGAAGGCTCGTTGAGGCGGGAACTTCTTACCCTATCACTGCCGCTCTCATTCTCTCACTCCCTCGAACGTTCGAATGCACGGCTTAATTTGAAGCACAAAAGTCCAATTCCGCTTGTCCGATATTCATTTGCGGCAAATTCACGGCATACTGCCAACCAGTATCGCCAACTGCACGACCGCCGGACGCAGCATAATCATCATAATCAAATGCATTAAACTCATTAAAGGAACGTGATTTGTACGCTCACTTTTTTCCCCTCGCCCGGCCTGCTTCCGTGTGGGTCTAATTTGTCGATCAACAAACGAACGTGACGCCGCTTTGCTTTCGAGAGAAAATAAAACCAGCCGCGTTCGAGATCATGCACGCAGCACGTTTTGTCTAACGTTTGGTGCACTGTTTTTTTATCCAGAAAAAAATCAACGGATTAGTGGAAAATTAATCCTCCAGCTAGGCTTTGCAGAGCAGTGTAATTGGATGATAAATGTGTTTATTTATTTAGTCGAATTTGAAATCATGTTGCTTTTTCTTACGACTTCTAAGCCATTCATTGCGAGCCGAGAAGCACTATCTTCGCGGCGACGTTCGGTATCGTAATAACATTTATTAACATTAAACTGTTCGAAAACACCGAACAATTCTTCATGCCCGGATTTCGTGCTTCCCTCAGCTTCGTGCAAAACGCGATCTTCTTCACTGACAGAGAGCAGCACGGCAAACTCGAACCCATGCCTCGCAATGTCATGAAAGGCAGCTTTTGATAGCCTGCAGCCATCCGACGCCGTTCGCCGACACGATTGCGGCCGGGCATCAGCTTTCAATCATTAATCTTGCCAACACCTTGACAGCGCAAAACTTTCGAAACATTGTCGAGCGAGGATCGGCCAGGGCCAGTCGCGGCCCAGCCCAGTGCCGTGGAACCGCTTTTCCGATCGTTAATTTCGCCCGTACCCGCGCGATCAATTTTCTAATTAAACGGGCTTCTGTTCATCGGCCGCGGGCAACGATGGCGCACGGGCTGTTCCCTTTCCGAGCCATCCCGAGCAGACCAACCGCCGCCCTCTCCTCCCCCTCTCTTACCAATTCATCTTTTAATTAGATCCGTCCAAGTACGCTCGCTTGATCTTATTAACCGCACCGGGAATGGCTCGCCAGCCATCACACCGCACCGCGATTCGCGCTCGCCGGGTTCGTATAATCGAAAGCCCAAATATTTAAATTAGAAACACCAGCCAACCGCAAGGGGAGGGGTAGGTGGAGAGGAAGGAGGGCTTTGTTTGTTAGGGCCGAGAGCGCGCCAATTGAGATGAAATACCACTTTTTAATTGCTTTAATGATCGTTCGATTCGATTGATCCGGCGTTACGAATGGCCGATCAAATATGGCGATGCTGCGATGTACGGTGGCAGGATTTTTCTTGGCCCTTTTTGTCTGGCTTCCACCACCAACCGGCGGGATGCGCGGAATGCCGGAGCATGATTTTCAATTCCGCGATGCGCATTGGGACGGTTGCAGGCGTCGGGACACGTTCTGCCGTTAAACGTGTGCTGCGAACGGTTTGAGTCGATGAAACGCCGATAGGAGCGTCGGCTTATCTCAACGGTTCGGTATTAGGCCGGGAATTTGATTAATGAACGGCTAATGATCAAACAGCAGCCAGACACCGTCGCTATCGTCCGATCACCATCTGGAATTATCACAGAAAGAAAGTCAGCTTGATGCAACCCAAAACTTATGCTTGATGTTTAGGAAGTCTAGAAAATTTTACGAGCGATCCAAAATTGATCAAATTTCATGAAACATATAATCTCTTGTATACTCTCAACCGGTTTAGCCTTCCATATACACAGGTAAGTACATCTCGAAACAATCCAAAACTTTTGTGAAAGAGAGAAATTTATGACTATCACAATTTATTACTGGCTCTTCTCAAAAGTCGCAGGAGTTATTTAGAGGTGTAAAGTCAAACAGATTTTTTCATTGCATATTTAGAGCACGAGCTCATGAGGGTATTCCATTCATCTAATAACTATTATTATAATGATTATTTATGGACTTCATTGCAAACTATTTTCAACACTTTGTGTCACAGGTTTACTACCCATATTGTATTTGTTTTTAATTGATCTAGTTTCCAGTAAAAAATCGTAAAGCGTCTTTAGCGGTTTTGCTTTGAGCATTTTTCTTAAATCGAGTTTCGATGTTTTTCTAGTGGTTGCATATTGCCATGCATTGCTCATTTATTTCAATCATTGTCGCAGAACTCATTTGCGCTATTCTTCCCTCTTGTTCTCATAATTAAAAAGCCATTCGGCGCAACCTAAACGCGATCAATCTCGGATAATAAACGTCGCATGTAAATGGAGCTACCCCCCTGCGACCTATGACATCCGACATCCATAGCACCGGAGCGCAGTGATTATTTTCAAATTAGACCACTGTTTTTTGAGCGCTTTATTTCGCATACCCAAATTAAGTCAACGCCCAGGCACAAAGGCAAAACCAGAGAAAAACCCGTAGCAGGCAAATCGTTTTCCAGACGACGAAATTCGGCGCCTTTTTCTATGATTTTTCAAGCACCAAAGCTGCCAACATTGTCCTCGTCCGGGGACGAGTTATTGGGTTAGAAAGGTGTCATTTGTCAACTTATCAGTGATCAGAAAGCAACCAAATACTCACGACCCGAATCGCAGTCGAAAGCACGGCGGGAAAGCCTTGTGGGGAAACCAAAGCCACCGAGCCGAAAACAAAGAGGCGAACTGCCATTTTTCATTGTTTTCCATGCGACCCGCTTGGGCTAATTATATTACAGGCGAACGATTAAATAATAATTTGCTTCCTGTTGACATTTCGGTCCAGAGAACGCGTGTGCCGGCACACAGACACAGGTGTACCGAGCGGTCCCAGATCCCCGAAAACCCATCGGCGCGCGTATTTGCTTGGAGTCGCGGGCGCAATTAGGCGACCTCATTATTTCGATGGTCGGATCAATTTCGGCGGTAACCATGCCTAATGACTTTTGATTATGATAGTTTCCCGGGCCTGCCAAGCTTACACACGCACACACGATCGTGAAGTGTTCCATCGAGGTTCCCCAGTTTAAGCGGGATTGTGTTTTTTTTTTTTTCTACATCTACCATCTCTTCTCTGATGTTGCCGACGACGAGGGCAGGCCGGGAAACACTGATCTGAGCATAATGAATGGCTCCTCGAGGAAAAAGGGCCAACCCGGCCCAATAGCCGGCGAGATTAGACATTTGACGCCGTACGGAAGTTAATTACGCCCGGGGATCAACCTCCCCGCCGTAGGACAAAGGTCGTGGACGGGGGTGAACCATCGCAACCGGTGGTCGTGCAGTACCGTTTCGGTGACAAAAGCCGGCGGAGACAGGGACACGATGACCACATTTCATCATCCACACCGCTGCAAGCAGTTCACATCACAAAACTAAACTAAAAACTGATGGACACCCGGATGGGCAGATGATTAAAATATCAATTTCCGATATTAGACCACGTACCGCCCGGCGGCCCACATTTGGACTCACCCCCCCTAGCCCAAGTACACATCAATTACAAGCTTCCACCTCATTTAATCGAAGCAATTACGCTTCGTCCAGGCACAGTCTGCGCACTGGGCGGTGCTGAAATGAATCTTGGGAAACGCTGCTAGCGCCGGCCGTTGCGGTCAACTTTGTCGTCACGCGCACTGCTGGGAAAGCCGGGTGGGAAAACTGCACCGGTTCTCACATTCTACTTTGCCGAGGCCTCTAGGCTCACTGGTCGGTTCGTGTCTGGTTCACTATACTTTCTAAAATACATTAGGAGAATGGCGAGGCTGATGTAAAGGTGCAAGTTAAATGAAAGTTATATGAACTGGTTCTGACTTAATAGAACCCAACACAATAATCACGTGAGTTTATAACAACAAACTTTATAAATTTTAATTTCAATGTACTTTCCATTTTTCAAGCGAATAATACTATTGAAGTTGATAAATAGTAGAATATGCTATTTTATCTGCTCTACAATATAGTTATCTTTTAAATCCGGTGAAAGTTAATGAACGACAAACCGCTGGAGATTGTTACTACTAAAACGTACCGCTTAAAAACAGTTTTTTATAACATAAACATTTTTTATATTTATCTCTTGAAAAGTTATTTGAAAATTGAAATTGATATGTATCGATACACCCGGTTTCACAACTACTGAGTAGTTAAGCACTATTTTCTCTTACTGTATACCCGATTGCGTTGCACAGCAACGGCTTAACCTTGGACGATCTACGACTGATCTTACCAATTTACCTGTTTCAGTCTTGATCTTGTCTTGGGAATGTTATGGATCCAACTCAATTTAAACTCAAACCACCATATGGGGCCGAGGGTTGGATGGATGGCAATTACTAAACGCAGTAGCGGAACCTCATCCTTGTCCAGTCCGACCCCGGCAATGATGCTCTTCGGGATCGATCCAACTTGATCTGACGTTTCCCGCTGAGCTCTGGCGAAACGGCTTGCTTAGTGCAGTCGTCTTTTGGTTAAAGCGACCCGAGAAAAAAAAGTCAAAAAAAATAAGCGTACGTCAAGACGCATCGCCGGGTTCGGCCGAGTTTCGATGTCAGGGTTCGCGATGCTATGTCACGATAAGGCCCGCAAAGGGGCTTTAAACAAATTGCCTACTAGGTGCGCTAATGCTCTCATTTGCAATGCCTTTCCATTCCGTTTTTCCCGCTTTAAGGCGGCTTCCGGGTTGCGGTGTTCGTCCCGGTGTATGTGTGAATGTTTATTGTGCTCGGAAATGTCTTCATTAGGTCAAATAAACCTAAATTTAATGGCCCCATGCATGGGTGGACGCCAACGGTGAGCAAATTCTTACCAAAGACGGTAGAAAAAATGAAAAATAAATTCAGAATTAATTTGTAAGGAACAGCAAGAGGCATAATAAAACTCATGAAAGGTAGGCAGGCCTGACATACAAAGTTGCAAATTTAATTCGTAGATGTGGAAAATGGAATGCAAAAACAAATTATAACGTACCCTTTATTGAAATCATCAACTTTAGAAATAGATTACATTACTTCTTCCCGCCATGGTTCCTCCTGCAAATTTTCCAAAATTTGAGATAATGCAGTAATTTGTTTCCACGAGCCCTATGATCTCTTCCGCCGAACGTCGAAGAACCGGTGCCACAAATTAATTTAGGTGTCGATTCAATTTAGCAAAACAGGCCACTTCGGTGCACGGATGACGAAGGATCAATTTGCTGCTTAACACTTTAGGCACCCAAAAATAATTTGCCATAATGGGCAAATCGGCTCCCTTTCGCCCGGGCGGACGCTTTTTGCGGTTCTTCCCAGTCACCGCATGACCATACACACCCCCTCCCAACCCCCCCCCCCCCCCCCCCACCAGGCAAAGTTTTCCCTTTTCCGAAACTGAACTCAATCCTCGGTTCATTCAATCATTTCCGTTGCGCGCATTTAACGTAAGAGCAAGTAACGTTCGTCAATTATGGTAAATACATCTGCCCTCGCCCTTTGCCGCGTACGATCAAGCGGGTTAAAAAACCCACAGAACCACATACACACACGTGCACATCGAACGAGCTGTGCATGATCGAGAGTAATGGCGAGCAATGCACACCTTTGATTCTTAGGAAAGTTAATTTCCTCGGCTCGCCGGATGAAACGGAAATTGACTTATCTTTGCTCAATTTGGCGGTTGAATCGTAAACTCTCGTTCTCGAGGCACTCGCTCCGACCGAGCGGCACGTGGTGGGTAGGGATGGAGGAGATGGAGGGTGGAAAAACTGGAAGCCCCAAGCGCGAGGGGAAGCCAAGGAGCCCAAAGTAATCAAACGGCGTACAGGAGTGGGCTTCTGCAATACTGCCACGAACGGACCGGCGCGACACGGATGGGCAGCTTTCATTGCTCGGTAATGAGAAGACAGAGAAAACTGAGAGAGATCGGGAGAAAGAAAGAGTAACCGACCCGGGGGAACTTGAGCCCAGTCAAATTGAAGCGTTTATTTTACGACCTCTAAGTGCAGCGAGGGAAGCATTCGATCGGCAGCCCAACCCTTCGCCGATTCTGCGTCTTGTTGTGGAGGGACAAAATGTCGAAAACTGTCGACAGGATGGCACGGTGCAACGAGCCTCCTTGCTTCTGCTGCTGCTGTCTAATTGACTAACGAAATTGAATTCAATTTTAACCGAGCACCGGATGCACTTCCAGCCGTCGATGTCGTTACGTCTTCACACTCTGCCCTTAAACCAACGACAGCGACAAGCAGGGAAATCTCTTGCGAAAACCGCAGCTGAACGTGTACGGCTAATGAAAATGGATCACCACGTTTTTTTTTCTCCTTCGTCCGATTTACTCTGTCTCTTTCTCTGCTCGCGCAGTTGCAAAGTCGCGTTCGAACGAGCGTATAGATTCCAATTGGACGGATGGGAAAATGGTGCACCAAAGGATGTGGTGGGGAACAGTTCCGCCCGGCTAAGCCGAGAGTTAATTGAAAAGTGAACGGGTTCCATCGCCGCCGTTCTGATTCGGGATGAAATTATTATTAGCGATAATAATGCTGCGCGCCCTTTTGCAAGCCTCGCGAGGGAAGGCGACAGTTTTGCGAGGACCGAAAAACGGAAAATTTATCCGCCTGAGTCGGAAGCGCGCAACCGTGTGACCGATGATGGGACGATAGTCCGAGGAGGCTGCTGGGAGGGGTTGCGATCGGGCAAACATAATTGATAATAAATGCTCGTAATATTATACTCTCCCCACGTTCGCTGTTGCTGTGGAAAAGCAGCAGGAAAGGGCGCAAGGGTGACTTGGAGTAGAGTAGGTCTATAATTTTCAGCAATTTAAATAATTCTAAACAATATAATTTCCAGCACCGAACGCTTCGCAATACCTGTGATAACACTAATGGTAATAGAGGCAATTTTCCTGTTCAATATTGAACTTAATAATACCAGGCGATCGCCAATTTGGAGCGGATGTCGCATTGGAGGGTTAAGCATTCACAAGAAATTTAGAAAAATCTTACTCCTTTTGAAGTAGAACGGAAAGGAATTTAAATTTGATTTTATGCTGTTCGCTAAATCTTGTACAACAATGTAAGCAATAAGAAACGCTTCCATAAGCCTAGGTATACTTCTTCAGTTGCTTACTTAGTTACTGCTAGTTTTACAGATGAACCGAACGATCAAATAGAAAGTATTTTTGTGAAATGTGAAATCAAAGTATTTTAGTGATTTGTTCATTTGAACTTTTGGCGTTATTGGAATTGAATAAGCTCTTTTCAACTATGGTTTAAAACTGATCCATTCCGTCAAAAAATGTTTAAAATGACTCCATTATTCCTACCAACCAGAACCGTTTTTTAATTTCATTTCCCGGAACAGTCATCGGTCAAGACAATTACTTCTCGCGTTGGCGCTAAAAGCTGTGCTGGAAGAGGTATTCAACAATGGTAAAATTTCTCCGAATTCATGAAAAGGCAATATTACAGCTGCCCAAGATATTACTGCTGTGACTCCAGGCGTATCAAACCCAACGCCAAGCATTCATTCTAGATTATGATTTTATGTTCTTCGACATCCCGTGCGCCAGGCATGCGCTTTGTTTAATTCCCCCCGCTGCAAGATCTCGACGACGTTGTTGTGGCACTTTCTGACGCCATTTTATTCGCACTGCTCCGCACATTCCCCCCCCCCCCCCCTCTCTGTAACTCGTCTGATCCCAACCCGGTGAAGGTGGTAAACCGCTGGAAGCCGCCCGCGACTGGCGCACCCTTTCCATTAACGCGAGGTAGGGGAACAAACGATAAGCATTAATTTAATTTTTCCATACTTTAAAACAGCATAAAGATAAACAACGCTATTACGACTCCGTGCCTTCCCTTCGCTCCGACCAGCTTGGAACCGCGTACGCAAAGGGCAAACGAAACACTGCATACTGCTGAGTGTACATTCCTTTAATTTCTTCTTGGAATTACATAAAACGCAGCCCCCTTTCCCGCGCAGCGGACTCTTCCGCTACTCGAGAAACCACCCGGCAAGATCGAACCGTTGTTGCTGTCGAAACGAAATGTCGGCGTAATTACGTTAATGGCCGAGCGAGCCTTCATAATATCGCCATTTGCATCAAACGCTCCGATTGCGTTCCACCCGAGGCCGCCGGGAAAGGGTTGTGTGCGCATGTTTGTCTGTGTGTGTAGTGTGTGTGGGGGGCAGTAAATTGAATCTCCCGGCCTGCTGGTGGGAAAAACCTCCGCTCCTCTTGGGCGCTACGCACGCCGGAATCCTGTACCGTGACGCGCAGACTGCTGTACCAAGGACACAGCTTCATCACCGACCACGTGACATTTTGCGGTCGAAGTTTTGCATTAATGCAATTCACTGCCATTTGTCACCACCGACCGTCTGGACCGGGCGAGCCCGGATTCTGGCAAAATTTAATAACGTATCGCCATTTCCATTACATGCACTGCGCTAATGAATGATAAATTTAAATTAATTACTCCCAATCTCGCCCATCAGCATCCGGCGTGTCATTGCTCGATTTCTGTCCCTCGAAACGCCCTTCTGGCTTTTTGCAGCTCCCCGCGCTCCGCTGCGTCCACGATTAACCGGTTCCGGAACGAGTGCAATTGATTTAACATGCCGTAGTTGCCATTATTATTGCCAACCTTGTGTTTTTTTTTTCTCTCTCTCTTTCTCTCTTCGCTTTCCTGCGAGCCCTTCACCCACGTCCGCCAACCCCACACTGCAGCTCTCCTTGTCTTATCCAAGCATTTAATTTTTAAAGCCAACAACGGAGATGTACCAACACAATCAAGCAAAACGATCCCTTCGCAAAGTAGGCGGTGCTTGCCTCGATCCCCCACCATGGGTGAAACGCGCGCGCCAACGGTTTTTGTGATTTTTCCTCCCCTTCCGCGCGTTTATGCCGTTTTGTGACGATTTTTCAGATCGCAAAGATGGCACCGTCCCTAGGTGGTGACTTACAACAATCGACATCAATTTTCCAACGGATTATTATTCTTTTCAAAGCTTCACATGATGAAAACACTACAGTTTTCATTCTATTGTGTTACCACATTTGATTTATGCAGATCTAAGCTGAGTGATCCCAATTTAAATCATCAATTTGATAACTAACCTCGAAACATAGTTCGATAAGTGTTGATAAGTTTATCCTCTAATCTTTGGTAATAAATATAATATTTCACTGTATTAGGAGCAACATTAACTGATCGGAAAAAAACAATCGAATTACATCTACCTCATACGATCACATCGACCATTTTAAATCTTTCGCTCACTCAAAACAGTTAAGGACCAAAAAAAACTAATTCAAAAATAAATATTTAAAGAAGGAAGTAAAAATTACGTGCAAACCTTCATGGACTTTCCCAATTTACAAATACAGTTTTACCCATTCGAAATGAATAAAACTTATAAAGCCATTGCAGTTGCGAGTGTACAGCTGCCAGTTGAGTAGAGCAGATGTCTATGGATAACTGATAAAAATGCGTTGAACAAAAAAATACTCTCTTTTTACAAACAAAGAAAAACAACACACCATAGAAAAGAATGTAAATTTCTTCCAGCAAAAAGAATTGCACTACACTTCATGTACCGTATGCGAATATGCGTGATTTTATTGACTTTTTTTTACAAATTGCATTTCCCCAATCAATGTATAAAAAATTTGTCTTTTACGTAACAAACATAGCGGTAGCAGTAGAACGGAGCACCGTTTAAATTGTAGCAAATCAGAAAAAGGCAATGGCACCTCCACATAACAAAGCATCCTGGCGTTTGAAGATTGACCAGCGTAACGTGTTACGAATAGCCACCGGTAACACGGCAGCAAGGAACACTGATGATGACGGGAGGGCTGGTCGCCTAGAACAGCGTCGACAGCTGGTGTCAGGAGACGCTGTCCTTATCGCGCGGGAACTGCGGCATCGGCAGATCTTTGGCGAAGCACTTGCAATTGCAGGACGTCACCGGACACTCGGTGTTCTGGTTGAACCACTCGGTCAGGTGCTCGGTGTGGCCACCGTGTCGGCAGGTTTGGCACCAGCTGAACCACTTGGAGAACGGCTTCGACTGCCACCCGATCTGGCCCTGCGCAGCCTGGCTCTGCGTGATGGCACCCATCGTGGTGCCCATGTGCAGCAGACAGAGGGCGCACCGTGGCAGCGGCTTGCGGCAATGCGGGCAGGAGGACAGTTTGTGCATGCTGGTGGCGTTGGCGCGCATCCGTGCGTCGTCCTGCAGCGCCATCGAGACGTTTTTGCCGCAGAAGTTGCACAGCAGAAACACCGAGCGGGAGGAGCGCGGTGGCGACCGGATGCTGCCGAGCGTGATGTCTAGCTGGGCACGCTGCTCCCACAGCCCCCACACGTCCAGCATGTCCCGGTAGGTGGCAATCCAGTACTGTACACGATAGTCGTCGAGCAGATCGGAGGAGAGGAAGCGGGCCGCGATCAGGGCCACCGTCTGCACGTCCTCCGTCCGGTCGAGGTGACTCTGGAGCAGATTGATGCCGTCCTTAGAGGCGCCGGTCAGCAGTAGGCCGTTCAGGTCGCCCGTTTCGATGCAGTTCGCCACCATGCCCTTGGTGTACTCGGCCAGCTTGACGTCCGAGAGGAAGTTGCACGCGAACGCCATCCGGTCGCTGAGCGAAATCTGCGTCTCGTTCGTCACCGTCTCGAAGCCTTCCTTCTCGTGCGCCAGGAAGGAGAACATGCATCGGAGGTACGGATCATCGATTTGGGTGCGTGCGGCTCCGCACTGCTTGCGCCACAGCTCGGACCGTTCGGCGGAAAACCCGGACAGCGCAATGGCAGCCACGCGCAGCAGCGAGCTCGGATCGGACGCTTGGTCAGCACCCTTGCCAAGAATTTCGATCGCCAAGCGTACGCGAAAGTGAAAGCACGCGAGCAGCGCCGCCCGGGTGAACTCCCGCTTGGCGCACAACTCGTCCAAGAACGACACAAACGAAGACTCCTTGTCCCGCTCGAACATCCAGCCACAGCGGAGCTGGGCAAAGTCACGCTGCTCGCTCCGATAGACGACAAGCCCGCTACACATGCTAAAATCGGTCCATTTCGTGTTGACCGGCTCCGACTGCGACATGGGCGGACCGTCGAGGGCGCTGCTCACGCCGAGGATCGACTGCAGGCCCACCGGTTCCTCTTTGGCCATGTGTCCCAGCATTCGCCAGACGGACAGCAGGCCGTCGTTCTTCTCCACCAGATCGCCATTCCGCTGCAGATCCGCCATCAGCCCGTAGTTCTTCAATGCCCGATGCTGCATCGTTTCAGCGATGTCCTCCTCGCTGCTGTCGATGTTCCACTGGTTGAGCGAGTCGGTCGGGGTCGAGGCGCGCGTCGGCATGGCGAACTGCCGCAACTCGGTACCATTGTTACCGAATAGATTATTATTGTTATCCCACGAGACGGCTACTCGCTGTGGGATGCGATAGTCGCAGATGTTCCCCACGCTCGAGAGCGCCAGCATCCGCTCCAGGTCGTACGGATGCCACGAGAGGTACGCCATCGATGGTACCCGGGTCGTGGTCAGTGTACTGGCAGTGGTTTGGAAAGGTGACACAAATCGCTTCACCGAGTGCGGTTCACCGCCGTCCATCTCCGAGCCGGGCCAGTGCAGGTCGATCAGGTTTATCAACGGCGAGTCGCGCTGCAACGTCGACAGGACGGACGATCGGGTCGGACACCAGGAGAGCTGGCTGATGCTTTTTTGCATCTGTATCTGACTGATCGGTTTCTCCAGCGATCGAAGATCCCAGAGGTTGATGATGTTCTCCACGTAGCTGGCCAGGTAGCGGCCGTTGGGTGCGACACAGACACCATTCACCGTCCGTGTGTTTGCGACCGTTGTAATGGCGGGATTTTCTGTAAATAACCGAAAATGTGTTAACATCGAGGAGGACTTCAGTGGAGGTTGAGAACTTACGTCTGATATCCATCATTTTGATATACTTGTGACTCATGCCGGCGATCAGCACCTGGGGGAATGTTTTGTCCCAACAAACGGAATGCGCCGTTTCCGATAGACCAACCATGCTAACGATCGCTTCAAAAAGGAATTATATGATAACTAATACGTTGCACAATTTCTTTACGCTATCAAAATACGGAGTTTTTCTTACAAGATTGATTTGGAACGCCTCGTTCCGTGTCCCATATCGTGATACAATTATCCGACCTGTTCCGATCGTGCCCCATCGCCAGGAAGTTTGGTTCCAATTCACTCCAAGCAAGGCACGTGCATGCTCTCGATATTCTGGGGGCTAAAAAGAAACATACACACTAGAACCGCAGCCATCATGTTGGGCCGATGTGCGCCAGGCATTAACTTACTAAATTCCACATTGTTTTCGGCGACAAAGTTACATAACGCTACCTTCCCGTTGGGCAGACCGGCGGCGAAGAGAATATCGCCGCCACCGTAGTACGACGGTGCGACGGTACGCACAAACTGATAGCGCGTCTCAAAGGCAATCAACGTGGCAGTGGTGGTTTTCGAGATGTCCAAATTGATGTCTGTGTCCGAAATGGGGTGAACCGGGAAGAAAATAAAAACGGCACCCGAGATGATTTTCATACATTTCATTCGACGCCCTTTCGTACTCACTCGATTTCTCTCCATTGTCGATAAGATCCGGTTTGACCTGGTAAAGATTGATCTCGGAACTGGCCGCGGTAAGAAACCGATCCGCGTATTTCGGGAACCAATGAAGCTCCACTACCGTTTGCGACATTGTTGGCCGTTTATTCCTGGTGCATCGTACACCAGTCAAATAGCACTTGCACCGAGTTTTTTTTTTTTTCTTCTTCTATTCACCTTTGGTTATAGCAACTCGTGAGGCAAGTACTAATAATCAACGGAACCCAAATTGATAACAGCACGGAGTTTGTTTTTGTTATTTACACCTTTACACACCAATCTGCGTGCGGAGCAAAACAATGAAACGCGGTTTGTTTTGATTCACTGACAGCTGAAGCCATGCCGGCCAAGGTCACTAAATATTAAGGTTGGATTCACTAAACTGTCAAAGTTTTTCCCATAAAAATATTGTTGTCATTGCTATCTGTGAAAAAAATTAAATGCACTTTCAAATCCTCTGGTCCGGCTTCCGTTTAGGAAATGCCATCTTCTCAAGTTGACTGATAAAAAAAACTAAAAACGGGCACAATGAAACATCCTTCTTCATTTCTCCATCGTACATAGTCAAAACTCTTCATTTATAGAGAAAACTTCAAATTCTTTTATTGCGATACCTTACAATCGAATTATAATTACAACAAGAGTTAAGAACCATCAACAAACGTCTCCTTTCCTTTGCCTATAAACTCAACATTTTCATTCCATTGTGTTCCAGTAGCTAGCAAAAGCGCCACCAAATTCATCTGACCTCCCCTCGATGGTAACCCTTAGTTCATAAAAAATGCTGCTAATATTCTGTTCCTATTTTTTCCACCTTCCTTCCAACCACACTAACAGGCACGGTTCATTCAGCGTTGGCAAACGTTTCACTTAAATTACACGCATACTACTTTCACTCATTTATAATCACTTTTTTTACATGCGAGCTAATCTCTACGACCATCGCGTGGATGGCTAAGACAATTTTGACTAGTGAAACTGTTTCGCGCTCCGTGCTCCTGTCCCTAAATGCGCCCCCTTCAGTCAGTTTGAGTAGTTCTGTGAGGCAATAAAAGCAAAAGTTCCACCTGGTCTTTTGATGATCACGCTGTGACGAGATGGATGAGTGTAGTGCGTTCTACTTTCGAGTCTGTCATGAAATTACCAAAAAGTATTACTACAGGAGGATTGAGGATTTTCCCCACCCCGAGCTAAAGAGCGATGGATAAAAGATGAAAAGTAGAAAATGTACATAGTGCAACAAAACAATACGGTCAGACACGAATTGAATTTGTTTCGTTCAGTCCATTTTTTTCGATCCCACGGTTTCCGGTCGGTTTGGCACTTCGGCTACCTCGGCGCTATCACTAGGTACGTTTGTGTCAGTCCTTTCCTCCGAAGCGTTACCTAATGGTGATTTTTCCACTGTTTCCGATTCAGCTTCACCCGTTGGGTTATTTTGTTGCATGCGTGCTTCGTCCTGCTGGATCTCCAGCTCACATTCAACTGCAAGGAAACATTCCATCGAAACCATTACGCAATCGAAACATTTAGAATGCCAACTCCCTCATTAGCAATTCCAAACTCACCTGGGCCTTCCTCGCCTACACCAGGACTGCGAGGCTCGCCAGACTCGGACGAAGCCGATGAACGATCATCTTCGTCACCCTCCACCTCCGAGGCCGTGCTTGATTCAGGCTTCTGCGAAAGCTTGTCAAGCTGGGCCTGCTCGAAGGGCAACCGGGGTGCCGTGGGGCGCTGTTTTTTCGCTGCGTTAAATGTGCCGCAAAATGCACACCGGAATGCAGTAAACTCATACTCTTCCTTCAGAGCCATGCCTACGGGAAAAGAATAAAGCATCACAACAGGATGCGCATTTACGGCGCTGGCCAACGTTCGTCTTACCATTGTGCATGAAACACTCGGTGCAAATCATCGCGAAGCGATTCACAGGGCCGTCCCCGACCAAATAGTCCACCATCTTTTCCAAAACTCCCTTCTGGTTGTGGTTAATGATCGGAAACGGGGTCCTTCTGTACGCCATCGTTTGCCCACCGGAATGCATCAGCTGCTGCTGCTGATGCCGCATTATCAAACCAGGGGCCGTTTGTGGTGTTACAGGCATCGGACGTCCTGGGCGCATTTGGGGGGTAACTGGCGCTGGAGCCCGACCCGCCACCGACGGAGGAGACAACTGCCTCTGGGGCATGTTCGGTACCGGCATCCGAGGCATCTGCTGCCCGGCTGTCATCGGTTTCGGTGAATTCAGGGGAGCCCGCAGGGGCGTCATGGCGGCATTAATTGCCTGTGTTTGCAGCCGGTGCGATTTGTCACCGAATTTGTCCAAAATTTCCACCGCCACCTTGTACGTCTCCTTCTCCATCACCTTTTCGAGAATTTTCTTCTTTTCCGTGCGCAGGTCCTTGAGCTTGTTCGAGTTCCGGAGAACCTTTCGCTCGTAGTGCCATGCTAGTACCCGTTTTAGAACGAAAATGCTGCAAAAGAAATTTTATCCGAACCGTCATTTGCATCCACGTACCACAACAGAGAAAATACTCACATGATTGGGCAAATTAACAACGGCACGGAGTAGACGATCCGCTCGTTCCATGTCGGGGGAAAGAAAGCGAAGTAGAAAAGCAAAGATGCTACCACGTACAGCCCGATCGAGGTGACCAAAAAGCGGGCCACGAAGCGTTTCCGCCGTTCCTGGGTGCTAATTGTGTAGGCTTCAATGTCTTTTATTTTTTCCTCTAGTGCTTCCAACAGCTGAAAAGTTGTTTTCTCTTTCTACAAATGAAAGTGGACGAAAGAGGATAAGAAAGACCCATTTTAGTAGTTAATTTAAGTGCACTCTGGGGGCAAGCAAACGCCTTCTCCACGCTTCGATGCGTCGAAAGGCGGCTGGTGGTTGTCTGCAGTTTCGATTTCGGTTACATTTCAAGACGACGGTAGCGTTAACGTTGCGCTTTTTGTATCGATCAGCATCAGTAATGATGGTACCGTGTCGTGCCCATTTACTGCCGCTTCCACAAACCACCGCCGACCGATCTAATTGAATATTTATTTTTGTTCAAAACATGCACGCGCGCTAGAAGGGCCGCACGGAGTGGGTTTTCGTAGCCGTTTGAAATCTACTCTATCGAGTGTGTTCGACGTTTTCGGACTTCATGCGCATCGGACACATTGAATGTCAACCGATTCTGACTAGCATCTACGTTAACCTTTAAGGAAATGTTTCTTGTTGACATTAAAACATGATCGCGAGCAAACCCCTAGACTTACATTAAAACCCCGGTCTAATGACACGAAAAGCTAAAAACATTCAAAATGTTGTAAAAAGACCATCTCTTTTAATTGTGGACAATAAACAAAGGAGTCATAAAACGCACCTAAATGTTTTTCGCTTGTAACGTATCGTTCCTCAAGCTTCAGTTCAAATACACTTTAATCGCTAAATCTTGCTAGGCGAAAGTTGCTTATCGCTGCATTTATTTTTTTTTTATTCCTGATACCACAAACACTGTGCGTCATCGGTTCGGGGTTAAGCAAGTTTGCCAGCATTTCATTTTTCCAGCTTCTTGCCTTCTAACCTGCTTTCGCGTCAGTGCGTTCTTAATGCCGGTGTAGACCAGAAAACGTCTTCCCAACTCAAAGGTTACTATGGATACTTACTCGAAATCTTGATATGATAATCCCCATCGTGCTCCGTATCTGGCCCGGGGGGAAAGTAGACCGTTGCAAAGTAAGCTACGCTGCCGTAGATATCAAATGCTTCCACTGTGCTGCAAAGAAACAAACAGGTATTCCAAAATATTCTCTGCTCAAATAAACCAAGGACAGCAATCAAATCGTTCTGCACTAGACCATCCACAACCACACCAAGCGCGCTAAATTTAAAATCCATGAAACGAGCCGTGAAAAAGAAAATTTCTTGTAGGAAAAGAAAACTTGGTCAAAAATAGATTGTGCCGTTTCGTGGCCACTTGTACTGACGTTGAGTAGAAGTTTTATACTCAACGATCGTATGCGTTGAACGGGTCCAAGGATAAAAGATTGATACCGTCCGTTTTGCTTTTATTCAAGTTCTTCTTCGGGAGCACATCAACAGAGGTGGAAGTGCGTTGAGCCTATCGTCGTCATCTCCGAACTAATGACGCCAACAGTTTTCACACTTTTCCTCACCTCGTTCTATTGTTTTCACTCGATCAGCTATCGGTACAGGCGTTCAAAAGATAATTCATTGATGTCTGATTCAAGCGTCGGCGTAACTAAAACGGCAAGCCTCTCCTACACGACTTTTGTACCACAATTTAATGTTTTGATTCGCGATCGACCACGAAACGCGTACGCACGGGTTTGCCACTTCGACTGTTCTTGCGGTTGTTGCTAGTTTTGGAAGTGTCAGTTCATGAAGCCCCGCGTCAGCAGCCGATTGTAGCCAAGGCTCATGTAAAGAAAGGTTGAAGCATACAGATTTTTATGCCATAATATTCAACCGTTGCACCTTTACTCTTTTATGGCGAATGGCAGATGAACATTTCATCTATGCGAGAGCGAGACAATTTATCATAACGAACGCACTGCTGAATAATACCATACGCGAACGTAAATATAATATCCGATAGAACAGACCGTTTTCCCGGACCTTGTCAAAATGAAAGTGTCAAAATTTACTAAATGACGTCACCTGATTCACTCAAACACATCTCCTTGAAGGCGAGTTTATAATTGACGTTTACGAGACGAATTGAATAATTTCAACTGGTGTGGTGCTCCTGTGGTCCAGGGCAACCTTCCAGTCAACGGTACCGGTAGCAGCAGACGGGCGAAATGTCTTAAAAAGTCGGAAGAGAAAGGTTAAAGTGGTTCTCTAAAGTGGTTCTCTAAATACAAGTAAGAAAACAAAAGTTCAATTTGACGTAGGAGGAATTGAACTATATATTTCAGTTTATCAATCCAATCCAGCTACGTTCTATTTCAGCTATATTATTTACATTTATATACTAAAAACGTTAAATTTAAGTTATATTTAATAAAATAATATCTTCAACAGCAGTTTGTGAACAACATCCACGCCGCCAAACCCAGCAATATCTTCCCGGGAACTATCACGATGTTCGCACGTTGACCACTGCTTCCCAACAAGGGCTGGTAAAGGGCCACATCCTCCATCGTTGACCTCCATCCGATGAGCTACGAGAGGAGCAAATACTGAGTAAGTGTTTAAAAACCTCAATTATTTACGACATTACCTGTTCGTCTCGATTTTGCACCTCCAACCATGCTTCGAGGGGCCGGAAAAACTCCAAAAGTGCGTCCACCGACATTCGTGATGTTTTCCCGCGTGTCAGTAGCTTGATGAGCTGCTGTGGTGATAATGACGCTCCCTGTTGCATAACATCGCTGGTCGAATCAGAAACAAATTTAAAGATCATTGTTAGGAAATGGATCGTCCATGACAGTATTCACTTTGTGAAAATGTACCTCAAAATCCGGCCAGCTTCACGCGACCGGTAAAAGTCGCACGTATGCAGCGGTCCACTGTGTAGCGCCGCCTGGCACAGCTCGGAGTAGATCTGGAACTGCAGCACCGTCGCGACGAAATACTTTATGTAGTCCTGGTCGGAGATGACGTGGTACTTTGCACCGGCATCGAAATGCTCGTATCCCCGTGCGGCCGGTGGAATGAGCCCTTGGTAGCGCAATCGAAATTCCCACCAGCGTGCATTCATCCCGATGGGTCCTTTGTCAAAGACATACCAGCGCCACTAGCGAAGAGAAAAGAAATCGATTCAATTATGGATTGTGGCGCAGGGTCCATCTGATCCGTCCTCCGCATCCTACCTTCTCCACAGCCAAGCTGAAGGCCATAAACGGAAGCTTATCCAGGGCCAAGTTTAATAGATACTCGATGTTTACGGCGGTGTTACCGCTTTGCACCGACACCGGGCCACTCAGTAGGCCGATCTTCTGCAAATGAGCCGGTCCGCCAACGCTCAATGCCACCGCGTTGGCCACAGCCTCGTGGAACGCCGGATTTGGGCCCTCGCGATACAAGAACGGTTGGCTCGCGTACTGCATGTAGTACTGGATGTGCGTCATCTCGTGGTGCGCATTGACGAAGTCATCCAGCGTGACCTGTGTACACTGCTTGATGCGGAAGTCGATCTTGTTGCAGAAGTCCCACGCGGACGCACCGCACTGCCCGCCCCCAAAGTCGGCCGGCGTCTGCAGCACCGAGTTGCGCCAGAATTCCGGTGCCATCGGTGGCAGTCCGATCGAGGTGAAAAACTCCTCGGCCGTCTGGAACATCTTGAGTGGGGTGTAGCCCTGCCGTACCATCTCCCCCGATACATCCGGTGTTTCCACGGGGCCTGGTTTCACCAGTGCGTAGATATGCCGCCAGTTCTGGGCCCACATGTTCCCCAGCAGATGGGCGGGGATGGGACCGTCCGGCCGAACGATAAACTCCCCGTACTGTCGCACCAGACCCTTGCGCACGAACGTGAACAGCTGCCTGTAGAGCGGCTGAAGCTGAACCCAGAGATCGTCGACGGTGAAGAAAAAGTCCCCGTCCTCGTACACCGAGCGCATCTGCTCGCCCGCGTCTCGAAAACCGTGCCGTTCGGCGGCCTGGTTTGCCAGGTGAAGGTACCGCATGAACGTGTTCCTCATCGGAGGGCCCGTTTTCTCGCGCCACGCCACCCAGTAGTAGCGCAGTTCGGCCTCCGACCGGCTCGTCTCCATTATGCGCGCCAGATCGGGGCTGATCTTCAGGTCGCAGTATGCGGTGAACCCGGTCACATAGTTGGAACTCTTATAGGGCGACGTCGCTCCGGACGAAGAGAATGTGCCCGGGTCGGTTGGGTCGCGTCCGTGAAACGGGCACACTCTCGCCCCGTTGTACTTGTCCTTCAGGATCGCTAGGACGCGCTGCAGCTCACTGTAGCCGTCCTCACCGAGACCGCACCGGCCCTGCTGCACGATACGTCCCAGCTGGCGCCGGATGCTGGTGTCTACGATTCGCGACGAGTCGAACGCCACCGCTCGCCGCCAGCTGATGCACTCGAACTTTGAAGCCAGGTTTTGCTGTTCACGCATGCGCCGTTTGTTGAACTCGGTCGCGTTGGTGGAGAAGCGCCACTCGGCGTTCGCCACGCGGTTGCACATCTCCGCCGCCTCCCGGTCGAACTCACGCAGGAACTGAATCGCCTCACCGAGATTATCATTATTTGTCTGGGTAGCGGAGGAGGGAAAGTTTGGGCAAAATTTAAACGAAACATCCATATTGTTTCCTATATGTTGATCGAGTATAAAAGCTTGAAGTTTCGTTCGAAAATCGTGCCAATAATATGCTAAATAATCAGCACCGTACAGATAAAATGTATTCTCATTTTTTTAAATCATTGCTTTTCCTACTGGCAAACACCAATCTCGCCTGTGCATCCCGTGATATAAATTGGGATTTTTGGCTTATAAAGCATCCTCGCAACATTTGGCGGACAGGTATGGTAGGGTGTGATAGGATACCCCTACCTCTCAATCAACCCCTACCAAGGGTTTCAGGTTCCTCCAATCTAGAGGATACAGTTCAGTCCACGTGTTCAAATATACGAATTTGCTGTGTTTTCCTTCCGTATTCAACTTAGATCTCAACTTGATTGATGAAATTTAGTAAAACTGTATCGCTTTTATCGATTCTACTTGCCATTTCCACATTGCCTCGTCCGTCTTTCTTAAATTCAGAAAATATTGCTTTCGCTATCTTGATTCATTTGGCCAGATCTACGCTGATTTTTTGTTTACTTTTTCCTCAATCAATACCATAACGATACTGAAGAAAAAAGGCCGATTGATGAGGCAAGGAACGGTCAAACTCGATTAATACTATGAACGCTAAAATCCGGAATGTTAGGAATCCGGATGAAACTCTTAGTTTTGCTTTGTTCGAAAAGCAGATGGAATCTAGTTTCTTGGCTATCGTGTGCAGTTTAAAGATATGTTATCCTTTACCATCAAAATTGAGAGCTTGCCATAAAAAATGGTTAGGTATTAAAAAAAAAAAGGTGCTTATAGGAATTTCGGTCACTGTTGTAGTTTTTTTCACACCGGAAATCATTACATAGGAGAAGTGTTTTTTCCATAACAATTTTCGGTCTTATATTTTTTACATTTGCAAAATGAACTCGTTTATGAAGTTTGTTGATTTTTATACATGCAATTTCACTAAACACAAACGTTACAAACTGAACTGATATTAATTATAATCACTGATCACTCTCGTTATTGTAAACTGCTCATTGTGTTTAAGATTCACTCTTCCTCCTATGGCTCTTTCTCAATATTCATCACTACAAATTTACACGCCAGTAGTATTGCAACTACATTCAAACTCTCCTGTCGCACGTTACCTCGGTGTATCGAAGATCGCTGATCTGACCGCTCACTAGCACTGCCACGAGAGTGCAGCATAATAGAATGCGCTCTAGCATGGTTCTACAACTATGATTTCGGTAAGACGACATGCTTCACCGGTCACCCCAAAGCCCGGACATGCACGGGCAACTATAACTTTTCCCGTTTTTCCACCCCTTTGCCGCTTTGGGTGCAAAACTGTTCGCACGAACGTAAACTTGGAACCACGGAAGAACGTTCGCGTTCGACGCCGACCGAATCTGGTGCTATACTGTTGGGCCACATATCGTGTCGTCGAGCTCCGAGTCGTCGTTTTCCATCCAAGGGCCTAGAAGCGATTCTCCGTCGTCTTGTGAAACCCGCCTCCTTCCCTTGCCTACCAAGGCTCTTCTTCCTGGCTTTTTTTGTTTTTGTTTAGTACGCCCCACGCTGCTTATCACGATGAAGTACATTTGATTACAACGTAGATGATTGTTTCGAAAATCACTCATTGTGACGACGGCGGTCGGGGATTGCGAGTAGCGGATTGCGATGCGTACGATCAGTGTGCGACTAAATCGCAGCCTCGGAGGGGAAATGTTGTTTTCCTTCCAAAAATAAGAAAGAAAAACCCTTCGCTAACCTAGAAGAAGGCCTAGGGCCATTAACAGATACCACTCCAAGTTAAAGCATTATGTCTGACATCATAACATCAGTTTTTATTCAAATCGATGCTGTTTCCCTGATTTAGCTCTGAAGACAATTCTGCACACTCTCACACATTAATAGACATTTTAGGCACAATAATGGAAAAATGTAAGATATTGTGTTAAAAAAATCCGTTCTTCTGGAGGCCGTTTAACCGTAAGCAAAATAGCAAAATACCAACCTTCAGACCCTCACCAGTCCTGCTTGGGCTGCAAGGAATGTTTAAGCTTTTCACATGGTTCCACATCAGAACACTCAATTCTGGATCGCGAAACGGTACCAGCGATTAGGAGAACTCCGACTACGCTTTGTTCTTACCCTTGTCTCTGGAGAAAATGGTGTCGCTTAATGGTTAAACATAAATTAGTTATTCAAAATCCACTTTATTTGTTTGGGATTTTGCCTGCTGTTTTGCCTCAATCATTGATGTTTTTTTTTGCTATGCTTTTCACAATTTGTCTGTCGGGAGAATTCCGAAAATTGGGTGTAAAATACTTTAGCCAATTTACTTAGCGGTGTCGCAGCGTTAAATCTCGTTAATAACAGCAAAACACCTCGCGAGTATGTGGAAAGATGGTTTCATCAAGAAAAGAATATTGGAAAACCTTACGGGAAAGCAGGCTCTTATGGAAGAATTTTAAATAATTTACGCATTTGACAAAAAGTGGCATTCACTGATCTTACCCTGTTCCGACTTGAAGCTACACAAGAACGTGCAAATACGGGCTTCCCCTGTTGTCAGTAACAATTACACCGACGACTAATCATACTTCCTTCCACATCCGTGTTCCGCCTGATAATCTGCGCGTCGCGGCTAACCCCGCGAACAATGGATCAATCAGGGGAGGTTTACCGATTTTTTTTTTTCTTTTCATTTCCATCCCTTTTTCAGCAATCTGCAGGTGACATCTTACGCTATTGACCTCATAAGTTTATCATTTTTGTGTCATTCGGAACGCTTCACCGCGCTCGGCTACTGATGGCAATGATTTTCTTTCAACTGCGCAGATTTTCTAGCGCACGTGCTTGGTATACAATTCTTACAGCTTGGCTATGGCAATGTACTATGGCTTGAAAAGCAGCTGTCGTAGGTGGGAGAGTACTGATGGCAGCGGACGGAGTTGTGTTGAGGCTCTCCGGTGCCATTTTTGGTGGCTTATTTGATCGTTCCGATGCATTTATCGGATGATTAGATGCATGCCAGCGGACAAATAATACGGATGTTAATGCGACAGGATAGATGGGTGAAAAAATGTTATTATTTCACATCTACTTGGATATAACATAATAACTTGGTTTGGAAATAAATTAAATATAGTTTGCTCCATGTAGTCTGCATCGTTTTTACAACTAAAGATTTAAAAAGTGTCAGTTATGTTTAGCTTTGTCTAATGACATATAGGTGGCGCTGTACGAGAGACAAATCTGACTTATAGATGGCAGAGTTAATTTATAAGGGAATAATGCACATTGATGTCGGGAGAACGTCCAAATCAAAAAAAAAATTATAATAATAAAAAATATGGCGTTATTTTAAACGATACAGTTAGACATTCTTCTGAACCCTCGATTTGCTTTATTTTATTTTTACAGTAATACATTATGGAATGGATTCGTCTTGGATCTGGCAGGAGAGAATCATTATCGCGAATCGTTTTTTTTTTGTAATGCAGAATTATAATGTATCATGGGATGCTTGACAGTTTTCTCAAACTTCTATCTTATAAAGAATCAGTACAAAATGGCTCATGTGTGGTAGCGTGAACACAGCTTGTCGGTATTACGTATGCAAGTTGTTGTTCAGCTCATACTCCCGAATAAGATAATCCCGAACGACCTGTTGAACTGACACCGGAAAGAGTCTGGAGAAGAAAAAATGGTGTTATTGTTATCAAATGTATGTTATACGCAGTGCCAGTCCCAAAGATGCAACCGCACTTACAGCATGAAACGGGTAAACACTCCAAACAGCTTCGGCACGGTGACAACGTCGTCTTCCCGCAGAATTCCGGCAACGATTTCGCGACCCGCCTGCTCAACCGTCAGTGGGGGAAATCTAAAAAAAAAAAAAGAAGAAGAAAAGTCAGAAAAGATTTTACACATCCATTTTGAACGTGGACTAGTTTTGCTATGAACATACCGTGGTTTCTGAAGAAATTCGACCACATCCTTACGCGTCGCGACGTAGTAAGGATTGACGCAGGTGGTTTTCACGTACTGAGAGTGACCCTGGATGCGAAGCTGCTCCGAGAGGGACGCCATGAAACCACACACTGCAAACTTCGTGGCCGAATAGATGACGCCCCAGGGAAATGCGTACATGCCGGACATGGACGAAACTCCCACGATGTGTCCCCGTTTTCGTTCGAGCATGCCATCCAGGAAAACTTTTGTCATCTGAAGTGAAAAGTGGACAAGCAATGTTAAGTTTTTGATCGCTCTGAGTTTTACATTGAGATGTATCAGAAGAGTATTTATCGGTCTAGGTTTGATGCCTTTGACAATGTTGCTACATATTTTAAGGATTCCTTAACGAAGGACTTATTAATATACAGCTCACTTTCGCGTTGTTTTAGCTACACAAATTTATTACATTCCAATTATCTCCTTAACCGATAACCGATCAAACTTACGGCTTACTGTTGTGGTTGCAATCAAATACACGCGAGGGCATCAAAACACGTTATTCTGCTTAATTTCCTCAACTAGCTGGATACGTTTCGGTACGAAACAAATAATATATCAACTTCCATCAACCCGACCTATCTGCAGTTGACCTTCAGAAGCTAATGGTTAAAATTATTTTTTTTTAATTTTCGAAAGCTTAGAGAAGCTTTACGGCTTTTACCTTGTTACCTTGGGTTCGATCACGACGCTTACGTTTTCATAATCGTTGCGAACCGGTTTTCTAACAAAAATAAGAAGAGTTTGCATCAGCACTCGATCAAGAGCGAAAAGATGTTGTAGGATGTTTATCCAGCACTTCAATCTTGGATGGATGGATTTTCGGGCCAGACGCAATGATAAATATTTGTCGTAATATGCCGGGCAACATCGGAAACATGTACTCGTCATCAAGAATGCTTCATTTGACATTGCATAAACGTAAACAGCACGCCATTCAACACAACCGATCATTGGAAGTTGCTGTATCATATCAATCAGAATAAAAAAACACGCTCGTTGGCAGCCGAAATTGGATTAAAACAAATAAATCAAGGTACTTCTGCTCTAACGTTCTTCCTTGTTTCGCTCGTGTCTACGTGCCACCACGGTGCATTTCCCTTAACCGTAAAGGAGATCGCATTCCCCGTTGGCGTTGCGGACTTAACCGCCGGGTGAAATAAACGTGCAAGTTTGTCATCCTGAGAGATTTATTGAACGCTTTAATTACGCCATCTTATGAAGGTCCATCATGTGAAAACCTCATAAGGTCATCCCTCCACGGATCGGACGATCGAAACACTCGCGGTTCGTTTTAGTTTTTCTACACTGCACTCCACCGAGAACTGGAACTCATCGTGCGTCGTCATTCTACGTGGCCTGAGGTGGCCAGCGTAGCGAAGGGAAAATACAACCCAATCGTGACAGTAATAGCTTGGATGAATAGACACATTTGTTTTCGCAATCGAACATTGTGGCCTTACCCAATCTAACAGGAGAGACCGCATTGTGCCATGATACCCAAACATTCAGTAGGCTTTACTATTTCTGCCGATAGACGCACTGGAGCTATGGCATTTAGAAATGTCTGCGATCATAAGCGCACCCTACACACAAACGATCAAATTCGCCCAAAACCACCGACGCGCGACAAAACCCGAGAGGAAAACATAGTCACGCAACCAAGCAAGACCCGTCGGCGAAAAACTCCCGCGGCTTTTCTCGAGCTTTTTTAAAAATAATAAACTAAATAATTAGCTTGCCCGCCTTAGCTAGCTTATGTCACATTTTATGGTTCACCGTCAACTTGAGGTTAAACATATACGAGAGAAAGTCATTCAACACACACAACTATCGAACAATGGCCATCGACTTCCCAAAGCTACCGATGTTTCAGACATTGGCCAGAAACCGAGTATAATCGATTTTTGCTTTCAACTTTTGCTTGTAACAGTTACAGCCAAACAGTCGAAGTCACAAACTAAGGCATTTCATATTGACTTATGCAACCACGTTGGATTTATCACGGCGTGCGGCTTTCGCCCTGTATTAGTCGGACTTGTCCGAGACGCAACTGTGCGTTTGTATCCGATTTGTTTTATCAGCTGTGCGCCGACTCCGAACCGGGAGCGACCGGGGGTTTCGTTTTTGCACAAATCTTTTCTCACCAGCGTACTTGTTTGGAGGCGGACAAACACACAGACGCACGTGTGAACACCAACACTAGCGGATGGAAGCTTCTAAGAGCGAAATCTAACGGTCAACAAGCGATCGTCACAACTTCCGCCTCGTGGCCGGAGAAGATCGGTTTGACGGTCGTTTTTTTTTTTTAAACACGTTGATTAAACATCCACTGTTGCGTTCGTTCATTGATCACTTCACAGAATTGCATGCACAACAACCGTACATCCCGCGTCTCCCTTGTGCGGTGGTGTATTTACCCAAACGTGCGACTTCAGGTTCACGTCCATGACGGCGGTCGCGCGCTCCACGGAGCAATCGTTGATGAACCCGAACAGGATGAGGCCGGCGTTGTTGATGAGGATGTCCACCGGTCCACAGCCGTCCCGCTCGATGCGCTCCGCCAGCTGTCGGCACTCGTCGTACCGGGACACGTCGACCCGGTACGCCCAGGCGGACGCACCGTGCTCCACCTTCAGTTCCTCGCAGACGCGCTCGGCCGCGGCCAGGTCGATGTCAACGAGCACCAGTCGGGATCCACGGGCGGCGAAGAGGTGCGCCACGGCTCGGCCGAGCCCATTACCACCTCCGGTGATCAGCACCAGCTGGCCCCGGACGTCCTTCTTGGCGCGCGGCACAAACGTGGAGAAGATTTCGCCGGCCAATCGGGGCAGCCCGACCAGCAGCACCTTCACCAGGTCCACCACAATCAGCAGCACCGTCAGCAGGGGCTCCAGGGCTAGGACGAACTTCACGTGTGTCCTTGTTACTGGCTCCTCGGTGCTGGGAGGCGGCTGCGTCGGACTATCGCTCACGGTCCACGAGTTCATCTTCGACGCGAGGTGATAGCGGCAAGATCCAGAGAAAGACTAACAGCGCACGGATCCCGCGGAACGTGGTCCGCGCGATGGCGATTGGGTAGCGGCGGAAGGTGAACACGCGGTCGATGGTCGCAGGGCGGAGGGTCCGATCGTTTGGATTTCAGCTAACGCTGCTGCATGGGAAACGGACACGCCGGTTTAAGTGGTCCATGGTGGAGGTAGCACGGCACTATGGGCCGGTTGGAAAATGTTGGCGGTTAGAAAAAAAATAATTACAAAACGTTAGTGATCGTTTGCGTGCGTGGTACTGTAAATATCATTTCGACAGATTTTATTCTTTTTCCTACTCAATACTTTCGAAAATGAAGTTTAATTCATTTCTTAACCAAATCAACGGAAAAATAATTACATAGCAAAGACAATATCGTTTAGATAAATTCGCCATCTCAAACCTTTACAGAGGTACGAGGTGGGATCATCATAATTTATTTAACCCTAGCAAAATCAGTCGTAAACAGTTAATCGATGACGGAAAACAATATTTTTTGCCATCAGGTTTAATTGACAAACATATAACGATGTATAAGTGCATTGTATCATCGTTAATTGAATGGTCAATTAGAACAGGCAAATTCACATTTAATTATTCAAGGGAGAAGGATTACCCACGGGGAATATTGTAAACCGCATAAGCATTAAAAACTAGCCACATATTTTTGACCATCACTCCTGACATTGTGCACGACACCCGCTCGGCAAGTACCCAAAACACCAATTCCCCTACCCCTTTGCCTGATGCTGCTGACCATCGATCATCGATGACGTCGGAAGATGGACGCGGCATGACCGTACAACATTTGAGCAAACATCCCAAGCAAACCCCCATTATTGAAGCCGGTTGATGGGGGTTTTTTTTTTTTTAATTTAAACTTTTCTTTTTTTTGTATGGAATTGTTTGCCGGATGATATGAGAATCTCAAAATTGACTAGGGTTCGGGTGTGCGGTACTTCGTCACGCCAGAGTAAAGATGATATTGGACCGGCTATGCCTCACCGGTCGCTCGCCGCGCTTCTTCACGCAGTTCTTGTCTACTGATGTCGGTGATTTCGGGCATCGAAATTAGCACCACTTTTGTGATTGGAGGTGGAGGACAAAAAAAGGAAACCGGGTATGAACACTCATATCAATGCATGTAATTTAAGGTCCCGACGAGGATGATGCACTGAACAAAAAGAATGCAAAAATCCGTCCACCCAAATGTCAGCTGAACAGCGTTTTTGTCGGGATGTAGTTAGAAAAAAAAGATTTTTAAAGCAATCTTTTGAATTTAATTTAAATTTGGTTTTTTTTGCCGCATGTTACTTATGTATGCCGGCAGCGTTGAAATACCCAAAATATGACCCGTGACGTACTTTCGACCGTGTGGCACGTTTGTTTGGACATTCAATGTCACTGTTTGCCAAACGCTTTAGAAATACACAACAATTTCACAGTCATTGGCAGACAAAACGGGTGCTCTAAGACACGAGACTACCAACACCGGACAATGAGCATTACAGCTCATCTGGCTGGCAAACACCTTCGTACCCTCTTTCTTTACTTAACTGCAAGTCAACCCGAACGTCCGTAGTTCGGCCCTTTATTAGGCTCGAAGGTGCAGTGGGAATGACCACACCGTTCATGTTCGCGGCAATTTCGGCAGTTGTAAAATAAATGCAATCGAAAACAAGCGGCATAGATTCGATATACATCCTAAACCTCGTCACATATTTTCAAACACAAATGTTGCGTAACTATCAAGCCCCATAACCACAACGGTAAACGGGAAATCTTTTACAGGCAGTTGTATTGGCAGTATAAATTCACACCCCGATTGCCCTGCATCGTTGAAATCACTCTCGTTTGTAGGACTTCGATGAGTGTTGTATTGGGGTATGCCACAAAAATAAATTTTGAAAGTAATAATTTCTAATATGAAACCTATAATTCTTTTTATACAATTTTAGGTAACAAATTAACTGCCTGCCAGTTCCAAACATCAATCTCTTTTTCCTAGCATTTTATAACGGTAGTGTTAGGAAAAACATATTTCGTGCATTAGTTTCTAGTTCGCATATTTTATGCTCCAAAGTTGCTTAAATTAAACATATATAGAGAGAGAGAGAGTGGGAGATGCCGTGTTGCATTCGTAAAAGATTAAAAATAAAAATATTAAAATTGAATAACCATAGCTTTGCCAGCATCTAAATTTACTCCTATGCTGGGCGAAACCGTAAACCGGCTTTGGAATGTAGCATTATGCAAGGGCCATCGAAGGGATGGGTCAGATGTAGCTCCAGTGGGTGAATCATAATCTATGGAAAAATGGAAAAAAAAATTTACGCTTCCTTTAGTTATCTAATCAGTTTGAATAAAATCCCTCTCGTTAACAGTTTTCGTTTGTCTTCCGTTCGGAACGCTTTGGGCTTAGAAACAAGTTCCAACGAAAGTTGATCGGCGTGTAACTTCGGACCGCGATGGGTTGTCACCTGCGGCTTGTTGGGCGATACACCCATCCATGGCAGTTGCCAATCGTTTGATGATAAAATGTTTAGAAAGTGACGCGGTGCGTCTATAGATTTCGGAGATAAATGTCCACAGTCAGGATGTGCGTTACAGTTTTCGGCGGGAAAGAAAGCAGAATAGCACGAGGTTTGATTCTTAAATCAATTGCATTTCAATTTCGTTTTGCGATGTGTGCGATTGAGCGCTGAGATAACATATTCGGTATTACATACGTTTTTTCCAGTTTGTTTTTTTTTTAATCTCTTTCTCTTTTCCTTTCCTTCTAATTTCTTCCAGCCAGTTCTCCGCTGTTTGCAGAATGGTACACCCTTGACGTGTTGCTCGTTTGCTGCAACCGTTCACGTACGAAAGGAACACATTTGCATTTGGATGCACAAATTGTTTTAAAAACACTAACGAAAACAAAACCAGTATCAGTTATGTACAACCGCGTGGGGTCGAGACCGCGTCGATAGAGTTATAGAGGGGAGTTTGAGGAACAGGTTGAAAGAGCGTTGAACGGCCTCACACAAGGCAGAGGACGGAGAGGGGTTGAAGATCGCTCAGAAGCGATGGGACGGCATAGAACGGAAGAGAGCTAGAGAGAGCGAGGAAAGTTGGGGTGGATGGATGGCGAGGATCTTAGCAGTACGGGTAGCCGGGGCAGGTGTGGGCGGACACTCCGGCCGGGTACTGGCGGGAGGTGTATCCGGGCAGCGGGGCGGCCTGGGGAACGCCAGCCGGAGCCAGGTTATCACAGTACGGGTAGTTCGGGCAGGCCTGCGGGTCGACTCCAGCCGGGTAGCTGCGGGGAAACGGAAATGGATTGAGTAAGTTGCGTTCCTTGCTCCGAGTGCCGTTTGTTTCGGTCGGCAACCTACCGGTCTCCGCCGGCGGTGGGGGCCGGGGCTCCGAGGTAGTTGTGGCTTGGGCCGGTCAGAGCCTGGTACGAGTGCGGGGCACCGTTGTAGTACGGGGCCGGGGCCGGGGCGTGGGCCGGAGCTGCGTTCCAGCTGGGCTGCACGTTCCAGTTCGGGTTCCAATGGTTGGCGGCGTGGTTGTTGTACGTCTGGTGGTTGGGGTTGTGCAGGGCCGCGTTGTCGCAGTTCGGGTACGACGGGCAGCGGGACGGATCGACTCCTGCCGGATATTGGGCGGCGGGCTGATGTTGGGGCTTGGCGGCTACCACGGCGGCAAAGGCCAAAACAGCGATCTACAAACAAAACATCGGAGCACGGCACAGGCATTAGAACTCGCAGGCTCATCCGACTACCGCGGTTCGCTATCACACACTACAACTTTCAGAACTTCCAAAGTTTCGACTAGAATTCACTTTCACCCCTATCCCCAGGGAACTTCCCGGGAGACTTCCCTGGGAGTAGAGCACGGCACAGGGCACTTACCACTTTGGAGAACATTTTGCTTGGATTGGGGGATTCTAGGTTGTGCTCAATCAGCAGAATAGAACAGGTTGCACACAGCAAAGTTGGACTTTTATGTTACCGTAACAACGGGTTGATGTTCGCTTAACACAAAACTTCCAAACCGAGTACCGAATACTGATCTCCAAAAGGACTATACCAGTCTTATATAGCAAAAGCACCACACCCCGGAGCCGAACGAAGCTCGGCCGTCGGGCGTTCTAGGGCTCCCCCCACCTCGCGAACGGACCCCACCCCCCTCGGGGGGAGGACCATTTCCGAGAACCGTGAGCTGCTCGAGGAAAGGCGAGCCGAACGTATACCGTTTGCACCAATACGCACTCGTGTGCAGCCCAGAGTGGTCCAATTAAAGGGAAGGGACTAAATGCACGCTCGTTCGGTTGGGCCAGCCTTACGAGGGGGGAACGAGTGGGCTGGTGGCAGGTTTCTTTCTCCACCGAAAACGCGATCAAGTTCGCAAAGGGAACTCGCACTCGCACTCACCGCGAACACGAACCGCGAGGTAGAGACATTCTCCAGCGAGATCGGATCGTACCTCGGGTGCTGATCGTGCATTCGCGTGGTACGCGGTTCTTTAGTCGGTTGGACTAGCCAAGGCGAACGCGCCATATTGCTCAGTACCGGTACCGACTGCCCACCATCGCGACTTCCATAAACGGGCGCAGCAAACACACACCGTGCGTTCTGATGGCGCGGAAAGTACGGAAATTGAATTTGTATCGAACACCCGCCTGCCGTTGAGCAGTTCCTCGCCCCAAGACCCGCGAAACGCGCACCATGGCTTCGATCCGGTCCTTCAGTTTAGTATGGCGTCAACGCATGCTGGGCCAAATGTTACGCTCCCCCGCCGTCGCAGGGGTCACATCACCTCCATGTGCGGAAGAGTCGGCGGTGGAAATACGGTACTAACCAAACGAGAAGCCAGGGCATCGCGGCGTGAACAAAAGAGAATCGAAGAACTTCCCAAAAGACACGGAAAGGAAGATAAAGGTACAGTCAGTGACAGGGAGCGACGGTACAGACAAGGCTGCGTTAAAACTGGCCGTTTATCATCATTAAAGTT
Organism: Anopheles atroparvus; assembly: GCA_914969975.1. NCBI lineage: Eukaryota > Metazoa > Arthropoda > Insecta > Diptera > Culicidae > Anopheles > Anopheles atroparvus. Next base: position 33,699,775 of record CAJZCY010000003.1, on the reverse strand, counting down.
GAACTGGAAAACATGTGTTCAGATGGCATTGATTCGTTTAATGTTATCGCTGAGGTGTAAACGGCGAATGTTGCCATAAAGTAATTGTGTTTGTTGGTTTTTAAATATATTTCTGATAGTTTCAGAATCTAGTGGGAGTATAAGCATACTCACAAGGGATAAAGATTTGTTAATATTCTTAAATCAAAGAATCAGCGTAAACAAATAAGCGATTATTTAAATGTACGCTTTTATAAAATTATTTATAAGAATTTGCAAAAAAAACATACATTTACATTCTGATTGAAAAAAAATAAAGTGCACAATGTAATAGTCATTCAACGTCATAAATGAATTCTCCCCTTAAAATCAAAGAATTTTGTTATACTTTCAAACAACCCCTCATGAGGATTTCCACTAATTATAAAACATTACAAACCAGTCAGCATTAAAAACTATAATATTAATAAGCCCTTATCTGGAAACAGTTTCATTTATTTTTTTCCAATTTAACGAAGTATAACATAAAGTCTAGTTAAAAAGTCACCCCGTATCTGATCGTATACTTGGGGCAGGTTGATTCTGTTTACAAGGTTGAAAATTGTTGTTCGTAAATGATAACTCCTAAAAGAGACGGATGCCGGTCTCTTAAGCGTATTAACAAAAAGTTTTTAAACCATTAATTTTTTTTCATTTCATTGTACTAAACCTAAGTCAACAGCAAAGCGAATCCCCAGCATTCCATGGAGTGCGGTCTGCTTCCATCCAGTGCGAGCCTTCGCGTATCGGTACTTTTGTCATTGACTGTAAAGCTCACGGCACTTTACACCTTCCTACCATTAGCCGGCACCCTCGTGGCACGCTGTTCGGCGCCACCAACTCACCCCCCCCCCCCCACATTCCCCTCCACCCTTCGCCCACTCGCCTGCCAGCAAAGTGGTGCAAATAATAACAACAAGTTGCCCTTGATTGCTGGTCCGGAAAAGTATGATTCTGCCCGTCCGTGCCACCGCACCACCCACGGCACGACGACTGCTGTGTGAGTGCTACAGTTTTCTTTATTATATTTTAGTGTGTCTTTCCGTCCCCGCGCTCCCTCCTTTACCACCTCCCCTGGGCCACCAGCGAGACGGGCAGCGGTTTGGCGTAAAACAGCGAAAGTGAGCGCCACTCCGAGCAGCGCAGAGACTTGGGGAGATGGACATCGGTGGAAGGTGGCGTGCTCTGGTCCAGGGCAGTGCAAACAAGATCATGCTCGCTTTATTTGCGCTCGGACGCAAACGCCACAGCAATGATCGCACTTCCATTCTGGCCGGCGTGGAGAATGGATGCCAAGAAGCGCACAGATTTTGAAAAAAATCTACCCCCGTGGACCAGAAAGGGCCGATGTCCTGTTGCACCAGTTGCAGCGCTCGGCCCAGAAAGGGAAGGGAGAAGCGAACAGAGAGGGTTAGCCCAAGCAGTGTACGGGGAGTGTCGTTGAATTCTTTCCCACGGCCGTCATTTCCTAGTCACCCAGGCACGCTTTGGTGCTTATGATCGCGTGCTGCACACCCGTACGCGAGCGAATGCACGATCAGTATTATTGACACAATCAGTGAGCAGCAGCTGGCCGGTGGGCAATCTCTGGGCCAAAAACGCACCACCGAAGAACAGCAGCAGCAACAGCGCAGCAGCAGCAGACAATCGTTAAAATTAAAACCGAACCCATTTTAATGAAGACCAGCCACCCTAACGATATGGAGCTAATGAGTTGGCCATCAATTAACGCGGTGGTTATGCGAAGGGCGATGGTCCAGAGAGAGTAAGGGAGCGAGCGAAAGAGAGATGAAGGCAGAAGGTCGGTGAAAAGCGCATTCCACGACGATCCAATTCGCACTTGGCGCTTTTTGTAACGGTTACTTTCGGTTTCTTTCGGCGATTCGTCGTGATCTTTTTCAAATTTTCGGAAAGCGCAGCCCTAGGCTTGTGCAAGAAAGTGTGTTCATTTACGTGCCTCGGATTCCGCATGGTGCGTAAAGAGATGTAAAGGAAAAATCGCAAACCATTCACCATTGGTTCGATGGATATCTAATCACATTTGATGCGTTGGGAATTACGATGCCACTGGAAACGCCATTTGTTGAATAGAGAGTTTATTTCCCACCATCGATTGCTTTCAATGTGTTGTAAATCAATTGCTAAAATAATGTTTAAATCTTTAGATTTTTTTTTTTAAATGAACGTTTAGAAAACTGACACAAAGCATTCTATTCGAAAATAGAACAGAAATTTAAAAAAAATGGTGTACACAATTTGTTCCAGTGGCATAAGATTCAAAACTTTGGTTTTGATTTGGTCAATTAATTTCTTCGGAAACATGATACTTGATCTATACTGTTTCTATTAGCACATTAATTCGGTGTTTAGGCAATGCAATGAAATATTTCATTCCGTAGTAAATCTGCAGCACCTAATATATTTTCAAACGCAACAGTCACTCCTCGCCAGATTGTTTTTTGTTTACTTCTTAAAACGCATGTCCTTGAAGTCGTCGACGATGTGGACGACGTTTTACGATTTTTTAATTATTTCACACCTTGTCGGCCACACCTGAGCCGCGCATATCTTTTTTCAACGCGTGTCAAATGCCAGCGGTAAATAATACAACTAAAACATAAATCGTACGCATCGCAAAAAACGCAAAATTTAAATGATTTAAATACCTTTTTAGCGGCGGACCATCCGCGAGGCAACCATGAATAGCTTATGCCGCACCTTTCCGGTCTGCTTGGATCAAAACCTGACGGGCCTGTGCTTGCCCTCCTTCCCGATCGATCCGTGGCCCAATCGAACGTAACGGCGCACTAGTCACTTCCTCGATATCGACAATGGTCCATCAGCTCGAAAGGGACACTGGGAGCCGAAATCACAAACGAATGCGAATTCCAGCCGCGTTTGCGTTGCGTTGCGCTGTTGCTCAACCCATACAGCATATGTCCCTGAACTTCGTTGCTCGAACTCGCCAACCATCGTCGCGGCAGAGAAGTCAAAGCCGAAGCCGTGCTGGACCAGAAAAATGAGGTGACGATCGTCATACAAGAGCGGTCCCCCTCCGCCTCCTTCCATCCCAGTTGCGCTCGAGACTGCGGAAAAGTCTTCGACGGATCGCTACCGCTTCCTTTTTTTTTTTTTTGCTGTCCTGCAGAAGGTCTTCTCGGTAGGTGCGCTCTCGCCACTTCGCGTCGCCCTTCCTGATGCTGGTATTTGTGACGGGGTCAACAAGATCTGCGCCGGCTGATAAAGGCGGTGGTGTGCGGCCCACAACCGGCCAGCGGTGGTGTTGCAATTGGAAGCACTGAAACCTTTTTGCTCCGGTCGACGGTCAGGACGATGTTCGTAAGTTGTGGCAGCGCAAAACGAACAAGAAGAAGAAAAAAAAACTAAAAGGAAACTACCGATGCCGATTACAAAGTGTTCACTTAGTAGCGACGGAGCGCGAGTCTCATGGCCATGGGTTGACAGTCACGGTGCACACGCCGGAGGTTTAACCTGGGGGTTGGTCAATCGATCGGCGATTCGTCGATCGCGCACCGAAAGTTTTCCTCTCCGCGAGACCTCGCGGAAGCGCGCGGTGCGGCTTAAGCAGTTCAAAAAGGAAAAGGCACCTCGAGGCTCGAGCAGGTCGCACTGGACAAAGAAGCAGTCCACTGTGCTGGGAACGAACACCGTTTGACGCTGTGGCGTGCCACCGGTGGGTGCCTTCGTGCGTGTTAGGCCCCCGGCATTAGCTCAAGCCTGTAATAACGATCGAGCTTAGAAATACAGTAGCGGACTACCGGATTTCCTCAATCGATCGGGGAAGTCTTCGCATTCGAGCGAACATCGCCTTCAACAATCGATCCATCGATTGTGCGCCTGCTAACCAAAGCATAGGGCCAAAAAGCAACAGAAGAAACCACGGTGCAGCTTTCTAGATCACAAAACCGTGAGGTAATACTGTCGGCACCACAACAGTGCCGTAAAGTGCAGATCGCTGAGCCGCTCGCCATTCCTGGCTTAGAAATCGGGCAAGCCTGGTCCCTTTCCGTTGCGCCATCGGGGTTTTGCGGTGCCTTACTGCTCTTTAGCTGCTCGGCTAATTCCGCGCAGATCGTTCCGCGCTGATACGGACGACAATGGGGTAGCGGCACTGCAGGACAACAGCAGGGAGTTGTTCAAAAGCACAACACTACTTGCAACTGCAGTGGTGAGTAAGGGGACGCTTTAATTTGACCCTCCGCTGTGACCCGCGAAAGGGGAAGCTTGGCCCCGGCTGATCGATCGCCAAACATTCCATTAGGCTCAAATACTTTCAATTGAATGTCGAATATGTTTAGGGAAAGGAAACAAAACCAAAAAAAAAACACTACACACAAATCCTACGAAATAACAAGCGAAACAGATTTAAATTAAAAACGGCCAATAAAATTACAATTATTCGCCCATTTGATTCCATTCCAAACATCACTTGCATAATAGCCTCTAGGCAGCAAAACCAAGCCAAGCCTAGGCCCGGGTATATTATTTGGTTCACTAAATGCACCGCAACGGACGCTCGGTGTCCCCTGGCTGCGGAAACCCGCCCTTCGCCTTCCGTTTCGCCTCGACAACTCGCGCTAATTGGCACCCAAAGTTCGGTGGCTCGAAGTCGAACCCCGTTGGACCCTAATTGAAATGTAACTGACTCACCGGAGCAAACGTGACAACGACATGCCATGGAATTTGATCGATTTCAATCGTTAAACCGAAACGAGGGTGTGCTTATGGTTCCTTAG